>JANCMC010027096.1:437113-621031 GCA_024363005.1 Charaxes varanes | reverse complement strand
TTTTTTTGTTCATATATCTGAGTTATTTTTTATTTAATTATTGGCTTTTTAGACCATATTGCGTGTAAATAGTTTCATTTAGCATGTCCTATCTGTTTTTCTTTGTTTATAAATTCGAGTTTTTACCGACTTCAAAAAGAAGGAAGTTCTCAATTCGTCGTAATCATTTTTTAAATATGATTGTCATTTTTAGGCCTGTGTGATTTTTAAATTGATTTTATTTGGCTTATCTTTATTTTTATTTATTGTAGTACATGTAAGTACCTAAATAAAAACTAACACTACTCTGAGGTAGCGTCCAACTCATCTGAGGCACCAACCACGAAGGAAACCACTACAGATGGTGACTGCGCATGAAAGATGTTCGAGAAAGGAAATTACTTCCAGATGTCAAGGTTGCGGTGTTACTTTTACCTTTTTCTACACTGCATCCGACAAGGTTGGGCATTCGTCGCAGTCGACCGTTCAAATCACCATAATTTTGTTAAAATTAGCTTCGTTATAATACTTTCTAAGAAATAACTGATTGTGTACGATCGTGTTACACATTGTTGTAGGTAATTTGATATGAGAGTCATTTAACAAATTCCGGTGAATTCGTTCACGTGGTCACACTTATAGCGACTACTGCATGTTGACGACACTCGACACAAGATGGCGACTATCCTTTTAGCCGTAATAGTATTGTTCGGATTAATACAGTTAGCTGAATTTCACCACAGGACATCGCGTCAGAACTTGCAATCCCAACACCTCAATGTTCAAAAGTCCTCAACCGTGCGATTCAAAGAGGATTTATTCAATGAAATTTTACATGAAAATACCGATCTATATAACATGAACTCTTAAACGATACAATAAGGTTTACAACACTAATTAAAATTACGTAATGTTGAGTAAAGTTTTATATATTCCTTGCTCCTCACCAGTTCTCCATGCTGTCCGATCCAGTGTCGTCTACATCCACTACCAGCTAGTCGGCAGACATCGTCTTTCCACCTTCTAGCTGGTCTTCCTCTCCCGCGGGCATGGAGTCTCCACTCTAAAGTACGTCCCACCCAACGACTATACTGGCACTGTGCCCTGCCCATCTCCAATTTTTTTCTCTCAATCTCTTACAACACGTGTCCAGTTACAAAATTAAATGACGATATAAGTATCATAAACATCCGCACTAGCGAAAACTGTTTTACAGTAAATTTTCTAGGATCTTCCTGCCTTGCACAACATCTTTGTAGAAGCAACTGCCAGCCCCGTTGTAACCATTAAGAAAAGAGCATACTCATTCTTCAAGGACCCTCATTTCTTCTTCTACCTAGCGTTATCCTGGTTAGTACCAGGGTTCGCCTTAATTGCAGAGGCTGTGGATGTAGGTCGAATGAAGGTTACCGACGGCCGTCTGACGTCATCCCCGGAACCCCCATAATCTCTACAATCTAACGACGAATATCAATCACTGACCTTTATCGAGACTCCACTGTTTTATGTGCCTTCCGAAACGCGAAGGAAGTCGAATATTTGAAAAACCAGTGTTAGAATTCGTCAAAACGCCTCATTTGTTACACAAAAATATGATATTGCACGGACTTATTTATTTTTCAATTCAGCGATGAACAAGGATAAAACACTTTCTCACGTTAATAAACATCATGGTCTAGAAAAAGGCGGTTATGGAAAAATTATTAAAGGGAAAATAATTCAATTTACACATTTATATGTTTACACAGACGTACAGATATAAATCAGGTATTTTAAACTACAAGGAAAAACGTTTTATTGATATAAATCCTGCTCACATGTCGCCATAGCTCACGTTTTTTATCTCGATCACAGTCTCGTGCCGTGATCATACGTTCGCATCATTCCGCTAATCATTTTGAAATCTCCTATAAGTGTCAACCAGAGTAATTGATGCATCACGAATTTAAACACTAATTCAGAGATCACTTCTGGTAATCCAGCTTAAAAAAAAACATAATATCATCTATTTATCTTACAGTTATAAAGTTGAAGAGTTTGTTTAGTTAATGAACACTAATTTCAGGAACTATTTGTTCGAACTGGAGGTAACGAGGAAGGCCATGGCTAAAGCTTAGGCCAACCCACCACTACACTTGCCCTTAAAGTCCGCTTAAAGTTTTTACTTCAAAAACTGCATACATTTGATATACGCTTATACGTTATCTTGGTAAGCAAAATGCTTAGCGCATAACTTTTTCCCAGATCTGTTTTTTAACATCTTTGCCTCGTGCCTTGCGCTATGATGAAATCCAAATCAGAGAGAATCGCAGGCAAATACCTGCATAATAATTAATAGAATGTTTTTTAATAAAGACTTTTGAGTTCATCATTGTCAGACCCGATAGACCTTATCTTGACCGCTATTAGCCAGCTAACAAGTCTCTTTTATGTGTTTTCCATAAAACGTAACACTGGCTGATTGTTTTATGAACTTTTTTACATAGCGCTGTCAAGTCAAAAGGTACGAAAGTCATGTATTTACAGTATCCTGAAGCAGGGGCCATTACTTAGTTTTAGGTTAATTTTTTGATCATTCTGTGTAAAACTCAATAGTTTTCCAATGTTTTTTTTATTATAAACCTTTCCTGAAGTAAACCGAATAAAACAAAACAAACAGAATTCATATTGGAATAGTCGTTTTCGAGTTTTAGCGAGACTAACGAACAACGACTGCTTTTTATATATTTACACTAGCGGACCCGGCAGACGTTGTCTTGCCCGAACACTGGCTTGCTTACTTACTATTTAGTACATGCGATTATTGCCGAAACTGGCAAGAAAGGCTGAAGAAGCAGTCGGATATTCGGTCATGCACTACTCGCAGACAAGCGGTATAATAATTAACAGTAATGATTTTTCCTTTTATAATGCGACAAGGCTAGTCTCGCCTTGCGGCACAGACGCCTCCAAGACCTTTATGATTGTCATTGATAACAGCATTTTCCTTGCTTTTTTAACACTTTTTGTATTATAAAGATTAATTAATACAAATAAATATTTACATTTTTTTGGAATATTAGAAATACTTTTTAGGTATGTTTAATATTGAAAATAAGCGATGGATACAAGTGGCGTAACATCGCCATTCGTGGAGATTGATGGAGAAGGTCTGAGTTCAACGGTGGACGTCCCCTTGAGTCCCTGGCTGAAATGATGAATGACGATATTTTTCGCCGTTTACCCTTCTTCTAAGTTTAAATTAAAAACTTGTGTTAATAGTGGATGAGAAAGTACCCCAGCGAGGGCAGAGTTTGAACCTAAATCCCTTCTATAAATGAGCTATAGAGGTTCCATTTTTTCTAGAACTTTTTTAATTTACAATTCTCGAGTGATGTGCTAGAACTTTTTGCCGGTCGTTTACAGCATATATCCTATAGAGACCCAGGTATATGATATTGCAAAAACAGATGCCGGACTTCTTATTCATGCACATAAACAACGCACGTAAAGTCTCTGCGAGTAATACTTAATTTTTATCAGAGGCGGTGATAAAAAAAAACCTGTCATATTGCATTAAACACGTTTTATGTCGACACGAGCATATTTTAACAGCCGGCGTCCACACGTACTTAACAAAGGATTGAACTTTCATTCCATAAACGTAAAATGCTTGATTTAGCGTAAGATTGTGTCATACCTGGGGTCGCGGTGGTTCCCCCGACGGAACGACCCAAAAACCGATAACCGATACTCTACCGTGCCAATTTCGATATTTTATCCGAAATTGATCTCGTAAGAACTGAAGAGGACCTTAGAAAGGAGGGAAATGTCCTTTTCCAAGGAGATCTTCACAAACGTTGATTTAAGGTTTATTTAAAAATTTTTACTTTTAAGTGATGGCTTCATGAGACATTCGGCCAGTGTTTATTTTTATTAAGAAAAATACATAAACAAAATTGGTTAATAGCAGACGAACCAAAATTCGGTCAAGACAACGTCTGCCGGGCCCGCTAGTAGTGTATACAACAAAGTCCATTCTAATTCTTGTACGGTTATATATTTTAAAGTATGCACTGATTTTTTTTCCAGTTTGCATCAACAAACCTATTGAAGCTGCAGCGAGACTGTGACTTTACAGGAGTTACATTACATACCCTACCCATAAACACAAATACTGCAATATCGTATTCGTTAATACCTACTACGGTCACGAGCCATACGTCGTAACACAAAGAATAACGTCACTGTAAATTTTTCCTCCGTTTGTCCTCAGTGTGACCTCGGTTTCATGCAAACAAACAAACAAACAAACAAATGATTTACGATAGACAACGGACAAGGGAGAATTGTTGATGGAAATGATTATTTCATACTTTCATGATTGATGACTAACTAGGTATTACCTGTCTAGTTGTGGGGTATAGGAAGGAGAAGGAAGGAATATTTGCTCTTAAAAACGACTTTCAAAAGAGTTTATATAAAAGACCTAGATATTTTGAGTTCGAGTTTGAAAAGCAAAAATGTAGGTAATGTTACGAAAAATATTAAAAACCCATAATCCCACCAAAAACATCTTCATGTAAAATGTTGCCACGACGAGATCAAATAGCTCGCACTGTCAATAAGTAATGGACAGATACCATTTATTCAATTGTAGGGCGCTATATATGAAATATAATGAATCCCCGGATACAAGAAACACTCTAAATCTAAAATATAATTTCTCTCTCTGCCTTCTAACTAAGTAACGGCCAGGGACCGAACCGTAACCTGCTTATGGAATTTTCACTTCAACAACACGACGAATCACTATTAAATATTCTTAAGCGTTTATTCAATCGCAGTAAACCCAACTAGTTTTCCATTTTATACTAATATGCTGGGTTCTCAAGTAGGGGTTTTCCCCAGCCAATGTTTAAAATGCAAATTTTGCAACGTACTTGCAAATAGATGCTTAAAATGTATCTTTCGTATGTAACTGGCGTTTATTTCTTTCTTTATTGACGACGATTTTACATGATATTTCCTTTTGGCTTTAGCAAAACTGCAATATTAAAATGCCACTTTTTAAACCAGTACTATTAAAATAAATAGAAGTTGGACTTTTCCAAGGTTATCCGCAAAGTGTACGAGTCTATCTCCGGATTGGACTGGGCTCTTACCCAATTTTATTCCGACATTTCCATCCCCGACCTATCGAGGTTTGCAGATGCGCTCGCGTGTTCTCCCCAACGTTATCGCGTGCTAAGCCCGAGCCAACACGATTACACCATCATTTGCTTAACATTTAATTATTACAATAATGGCAGTAAAGTTTTATATCAATGCTATCATATATGCAAATAAATAAAACTGAATTATCTGTTTGTAACATAAATACACATTATTATATGTGTTTTTTATACGGTAGCAGTTATAACAGACATACTGCTTAGCCGATATAACTTTCTGATTCTCGAGTTCTTTAAAAAATAACCAAGTCCTAAAAATTATTTCTAATTATTTACAAAAATGCTTAAAAAGTTTAATACCTAGTGTTTAAAAAACGTTTATATCACGTGACGAATAGCAATATTAGGTCTAATTAAATAGCCTTGAAAGCTCGCCTAGATTTTGACCGAATGGTCTACATTTAACGTGTATGTTTTGTTGGCACGAAGGTAGCTGCGGAAATTGTAAAATTAAAACAAAAAGGGTTATATTGACGGGGCAATAAAACCTTTTCTTATCTTCACGGACTGTATTTACAAGCACAATTTTACGATGTGGATCAGGTAGCGTCGTATAATAACGTGCCTTCCCACAATTAGGCACAACCTTAAGTACTAAACAAAGGCCGACACTAGTGTACGCCGTTAACCAGTAACCGATCCGTGTTTACGTGAGCGAGATAGCACTATCTTCTTCTCACTCCAGCAGGAGTTAGCTATCTCGCTCACTAAATACACTAGTGCCAGCCCCACTTAGTTGTGTCGTCTACGTCCGCGGTCAAAGACGTCGCGACTTTTCTTGTATTATCTGTCCGCAACATACGGCATCTATTCGATTTGTTTTTACGTCATAGTAATTGAAAAAAGGTTGACCGCATACAAACCCATGATTTCCAGATGGCCTAAACTCGTCATTAAAGGCCGGCAACGCATCTGCTAGCCTCCTCGTCGTGCAGATGTCCATGTCACTAGTCACTTAAATAAACCACCTGCTCGTTTGCCCCTTCTATCATAAAAAAACCAACTACCATATGGACAGGCCCTAAAATGTGCGAAAGTAGCCTAAGAAGATAAATTGCTAATTTCATGATCTCGTATAATTAATTAAGACGGTTGTTTGTTCAGGTATTAAAGGAGATGAAGCGTACATACGAACTGTGGATTATTTTTTATCAACATGTGGCCGAGATGATGTACTACCTTAAGAAATGGGCGTACAGCTCAGCTCTAGCCGTGAACTCTGAATTTGCTACAGCTCAAAAAAAACACGACGTTGATTTCTAGCTGTGACCCTGATACTTGTGCCTTGGAAAATTGGAATGTGATGAAAAAACAGGCGCTTTTAGGCCTTTGTTTCTACAGCGCGAACCGGATGGAACAATTGGGTGTTTCTCTTTTCGATAGACCCATAGGGCGGGCTTCAAAGTTTTTAGCTAAAACATTTTCCTGTAGTGCTTAGTCAGAGATTTTAAGCTATATTTATTTGGCTTGAAAATTAAAAATGTAAAATTCGAGTGATAAATGAGAGCCTTTTTTCTCCTTCTTGTGCCTCTACGCTATTGAAGGTTGGCTGTCATCTCCCACAATAGATCAGATCAGATAGATCAGAAAAATCGAAACACTTCAGGTTTTTTTACATATTTTGCTAAATATGCACGTTTTTCTCATTAGAAGATCTAGTACGACTCCCTGAGAAGAACCCCAAATAAAGTTGGGAAAAGGGTACGAGGAAGAAGAAGTCCTATACATATTTATTATTATTATTTATTAATAATTATCTAAAACATGTAGATGAAAAAATATTTTTTATTATAAAATTAATATATAAGAATGGAAATTCATAGGCGACAAATGTATTTGCATACCAACTATTAAACCTAGTAGACAATGCCCTTCCGAAAGTTATAAAAAAAGATTAAAATGTGTATTCCAATCGCAGCGCCATCTATTGGGTCCAAAATTAAACTTAAACTATTAACGGATACTCTCAAACATGCAAAAAATTAACGAAAATCGGGCCTGCACTTTGAGTAAATCACGTAAAGGTCCTTAAGATATACATACCAATAAGAGTTATAATTAACAGGAAACACAATTAGTCAACATGGAGAGTGTTCCGAGGAATTGTTCGAACTAATACCGGCAGCTGCATTCCGCCACAGGACATCTCGTCAAAATTTGAAATTCCACATTAGACATAATAAATTACAAGATTCTTATATATACAGACAAAGTACATTAGGTAGTGAGTCATAAAATTTTATAGACTCGTTTGACATTATATTACGCGAACTTCGGCGAACGATCGCGTGAACAGCGTGGAAACATTAATTAGATGTTTGGAACTCGAATTAAATCAAGTGAGCTTCCCGCCTCGGTCCCTGGTTTCATTTACATCAAACCAAGAATATATGGGCCCTGGGTTACCGTATTCTGATTCTTGGTAGATAATTTGTGTCGAGAACAATACTTTTAGGTTTTATCCAGTATCGTCTTTACTACAAGGGCCTTGACAGCATTACCGCCATTGAATATTCCACATTCTGTGGTATCAGCCATAATCAAGGGTTCCGTACTGAATCTACTAAGCTATAAAGCTAGATAGCTCAATGGTGGAAATCACTTCGAGTGGAATTTTCGGTTTTCAACTCTAACGCTGCAAGGTCGCAATAATCTTTGTATAAAAACAAAAGGTCACCTATCACGAAAGCTCGAAAACAGTTGGACGTACAAAGATGAAATTCGGCAGAGAGCTGGTTTATAGGTAGGAGATCCGTTAAAAACTGATTTTTTTTGATAAAGCCAAAATTAAGGAGATCTTAAGGGATCTCGTGATTTTAACGCGGACAAAGTCGCGGGAAACCGCTAGTGTATAATAGATGATACAGATTTTCTTTAGCAAATTTAGTATAGAGCGGATTAAAGGTACTTGATTTGATTGAGGCTGATCCTATCTTTAGTCATGGGTTTATTGCGACCCCTTATCGGGCTTTATTCCCTTATAATCAGGCATTACTCCGCGAAAATCCAGCTAGTAAACATTTAAACCGTGACAATTTGGCGAAATAATCATATAATATAATCACATATAATCGAGAGGGCCGTTATATGTGTATTACGTTCCTTATACGAAACGTGGCCAAATAGCAAGCGGGTGACTTGATTATAATATAGAAGAGGCCAAGAGCGTGTCAAGACACGCTCATACAGAAGAGTATCCGTGCCCGATACTCGATAAAAGTAATAATAAATAAATATATAGGACTATATGACACACGGACGTCTGTTCCTAAGGTAGACAACTTAATGTCTGTGTTAGTGTTTGATGCCATAAGTGGCGCATTCCGAGTAGAACGTGACTGAAACGAAAACTTTTCCGACTCACAAGTGAACTCCTCGACGGAACAATGAACCTGCGCTATACTAGGTATTTCCTCATGGCTTTGTCTGTGCTTACTTTCATAAAATATGCAAATAATTTCTTTTTTATGTCACCCTAAACGCATTTAAAATAGTGATCTTTATGAACACTAACTTTGTGATAGAGATGCCCAATTTTTTATTGTGTACTAGCGGCAAACGAGCAGGCGGCACTCACATAAGTGACTATCGACGCCCATGGACAACTGCAACCCCAGAGTGCTCGCAAATGCGTTGCTCTTTGAGAAATTAGTATGCTTTTTTCTTTCGTTTGCATTTAAATATTCACTATTTGAGTATGCCCCGTCGAATTGCTTCGGTTCGAAACGTTCATGCTAGGCCCTCAGTAACGTTAGTTTAGCCTGCGTCGAGGCAGTTAATCCTAAACTTGCTGACGATATATCCTTTGCTAAAACTAACACAATAGTTTAGGGAGTCTAAGCTGATACTATTACGCCAGATGTCAAACACATTAAACAAGCATTTATATATCACAAAATAACTTTTACTATATCTGGTAGCTCTTTACCGTATATATTGTTCATTACACAAGGTTTACTTATAGATACTACGGGCAAACAATCACTTAGCGATTACAAAATGTGCTTAGAATCGTTAGTTTTGTACATAACGTATGAGGAGCGCAATAAAAAAATTGAGGCACAATATGTTCGACTTGAAGGTATGAAGTTTTAAGAGACAACCCAGATATAATCCTCCTCATATAAATTATAAATTACTAATAAATTATAATCATTAATTATTAAATATATTAATAAACGAATCCCAGGAAATCCCCGACAGAGGAAGTGGAGCCGCCCAGCTGCGTCCTGTGCGGATCCAAGGGGCACTCCGCGAACTGTAGCGGCTGCCCCCGGGCCCCTCGCAGGGCAAAGTACGACGGCAGGCCCACGAGACTTTGTCCATGCCCACCAATTAGACCCCTTTCTAGTTCAAGAAACTTTGTTGAAGCCTTTCGGAAACCCGAACATACGAATTTTATGGATTTTTTGAAAAATTTTGGAAAATTGCCAATGGTTAGAAGTGGAAGTGGTTAGAAACGACAGATTGTCACAAAGGTCAGGCGGTATCACCATTTACTATAAGCGGAACCTTCCCGGTGGCCTAAACTCGTCATTAAAGGCCGGCAGCGCTTCTGTTTTCCTTCTGGTCGGGTAGATGTCCATGGGCGCCGGTAGGCACTTCGGTGCCTGCTGCCTGCTCGTTTGCCCGCTTGTGACATAAAAAAAAATAAAAATAAAAAAAAATAATTTTATAAACAGAATATCAAAAGTCTTCAGTTATATTTAAGGCCTTTTTTTAATTATATGTTGTGATGATGTTTTTTACTACCATATTTGTTCTTACATTAAAATAAAAATATTGTAAAGTATCTTGTTACTTACCCGTACTTTGCGAAATTAGTCCACATTGTCGTCATTTGTTCAACAATCCTACTATCATCTTCCCCATAAACCGGTGGTGTTACGTCACCTTTAAATAAATAGAATATATCATCTCCATGACTGGAACCACTTTCGTTGACAAATCCACTTCGTTTCTTTAAATAATTTCTACCACCACTGTAATTGAATATATAATTGTATACCTTTGACTTGGTCCTTTTAAGCAGTGTTTCAGCTTCTAAAATCACTGGAATCTCGAAGTATAACTGTGTGTATAGGTTCGTAACATTCATTGCCTTCTTGATACTTATCTCATCATCACCAAAGTAAAACTTTTGAACTCTTTCAGCTACGGATTTAGCTTCCACCTCTGTCTTAAATTCCAAGTCAGATGCGAATAGGTATTGACCATTTCTTTCTGCAAGTCTTTCTTCAGATTCTTCACCTACCAAAAACATTCCTTCCTTGCTAGTAGTTCCATATATTACGTCAATATCTTTTAGTTTCTTACCTATAATATTATATGGTAAGTCAGTTATAACGGGTTCTACTCCCGGAATATTAGCTTCAACACAAGGCAAGTTCAAAAGTTGAGTGTCGTAAAATAAATCTATTGGTTTCTTTGCATCGATTGAGACAATCTCTTTGTAATCCATTTTAGAAAATATTTCATAAAGTTCTTTTGGATCTTCAGTGTTATAACCACCGGCTTTTGCAATAAGACTGGCTACCCATATAGGTTTCCGATTTATAGACCAATTAGCAAACGACGAACCACTTTGTATTATTACTCTTTTGAATAAGCCGTTGGTTGCTTCACTAGCTAACAATAACGAAGCCGAAGTAGCACCAGCGCTCAATCCAAACAAAGTAACATTACCAGGGTCTCCACCGAACGCTGCTATATTCTTTTTCACCCACCTTAAGGCTGCTATTTGATCTTTCAAGCCCGCATTTCCTGGAGCTTCTTTAATTCTCAAACATAAAAATCCTAATATTCCAAGTCGATAGTTAAATGAAACCATTATAACATCTTTTTTAACTAAAAAACTTGGACCGTAAAGTAATTTTCCTGCACTTCCGAGTATAAATGCTCCTCCGTGAAGATACACCATCACTGGAAGAGGTTTCTTCACATATGGACTCGAAGGCACAAATATATTCATTTTTAGACAATCTTCTGTACCTAAATTGAAAGCTTGTGGGCACATGTAATGTTCTTCTACAGCTTTGTAAACACCTGTCCATGATGGAGGAGGTCCAGGCGCCTGAAATTAGGGAAATTCCAACTTAGTATAATATAATTTATACTATTATAAAAGTAATTGTTAAACATATCGGTGAATATAATTACTGCAATGTATTTTTTAATTATTAGTTAACGAATAAATCTGTTAGTATAAAAATATTCTGTATTAGATTTAAACGGCAGATGTCTCTAAAGATAAACTGTTCAGGCACTTCTTTTTTCGATAGCTTTTGCTATTATGATGGGGCAGGCGCTTGGCGTTATCAATTTCTATGCATTTAGTTTTTACACTCACATTTTTTTTTGTTTCTGGTTTGATTATGTATGTAGAAGACATTTATTTTCCTTTATATATATAAAGCAGATAAATTATAATTTATTTTCATATAGAGTCTAAACATTTTGTGTACAATAAGGATCTGCAACTAGACAGCTGTGTCTGAGTACATCTACCGGATTATACTTGTATTTATGGAATAAATCGCTAGCAACACATCGGATAGACAACTACCTGGAATCGCGTGCTCTTATTGGTCGAGGCGTATGGGATCCCAGAGTATTCGAAAAACGATCCATCCTTGCTCAATTTACCGCTCAAAGTCCCTTGCTCGATCGTCACTTCTGGTGCCGGGTTATCCACTAAATTCATAACGAATAAGCTAAAAAGTACTAACTTCTTTTCGTATTTCATTTTTAAACTGTTCCGTCCTCTTTATTTATAGTATTAAACTACAATCTTCAAGTTTCTTTATCAATGAATTTACATCAATTATCGGAGGCTAGTCACATGTGTACAATTTTTACGTGCTTGTATTTACTCACTCATATTTGTAACACTCGGTAATTAGGCTTTGCAACATTTTTATTAAATATACAAACGTATTTATTTTAAGGTGATTAACTAATATTTATTAAGATTAGTGAAATCCAGCAATTTGGACGATATAGACAGTACGAATGACGCTTACTAGACCTTGAACAAATTTGTATACGACCGGAGCGCATACGCAGGTTTTGTCAACTGATAATGACAGCTGACGTATGGGCGAGTGAGCGCGTACTAGTGATGTCCAGCTATTTAAATTTGTATCGATACATCGAATATTTTTTTTAATACTATAACATCAACATTTTTACACTTACACTATTATTGTAAAATTATTACAGCCCTTTAAATTATGTCCGATTGGCAAAAATAAGAGCCAAAAATCTAGAATTTAATTGAATATTACAACCCTTAGTTAAACTTCACTTATAGGTTTTGGTGAATAGCAAACCGTTAAGTTTGCATATTTTTAATTGTCTAAGTATTTAGTTATATAAACATTTTAAAAATCATCATTATTATGATAATTATGATACATTCCTATAAAATAATTTTATAAACTCGAAATATATATTGTATTAGTACCTATGGATTTTACAGAAAATTAAATAGTTTTATATATGTTAATTGGATATATACACTATTAAAATTGTATATCATAATAATTGTATGTATGTAATACACATTTTAAAAATAGTCATTAATATGATGTTTATGGTACATTCCAATAAAATTGAAAAAAAAATCAAATAATATATTTTATTAGTACTAGCTAATGGATTTTACAGAAAATTAAATAATTGAATTGTTAACTCTCAGAAATTCTGTCATTCCTATTATAAAGTATATAAACTCCCTATGTTAAGTGATTTAAAAAAAAAAAACATTAAACATGTGTATATTTATCTGTTAATAGCACTAATTTAGCGAAACTTCAGACACATTTGTCTATATTGAGAGAAAGAAATAACAAATATCTCAAACATCTTTAAACAACATCAAGGAAGGTTGCGTGTTCAAATCACGTCGGGGTCACCGGTTATGGTTGTTTGGTAACGGTTGAAATTATTAACAGAGACTTATATGTACATCCGTATATATACAAAAAAAAAACAACACATTAAAACAGAAGGTAAAAGGAAATTAAACATATACAAAAGAAAAATTACACAACTAAAACTAGAAAATTAACATAGCGTTTTTCTCTGCCCTAATTTGATTCCCGCCTAAAAAAAAAATATTTGTGTATAACACGCGGCTGTTACCGCGTACAGGCATTACGTTGTAAGCACAAATCATAGAAATAACATATTGTAAATAACATTAAATTCGAAATTGAATTGAAAAAACCTCCAATACATGGCTTGTCAAGAACTTATAAGTTTTTTATTACAAACAGCATTTAAAGAAGCACTAGAAGGATGGTACCAAATTTGGCTAGGAGGAAATACTGGCTCTGAAGGCGAGTGTTAGTGGCTACTTTAAAGAGTACACTCAATATACCCCTGTATGATAAGTGTCAAGCTCAATTTCTTTCTCTGCAACGCTCTGAATTCGGTTCCCACACGGTGCATCCATGGAATGCTAAGAAATCCGTCTCATCTCTTTGTTGATCTTCTATTGTTGGCTTTGGGATATCGAGGCGATGGTGATATCTCAGGGTCTGGCGAGAGGTCCTGAGATGGAATACAGGTGCCTTAGTTATAGCTGAATTGGTTCGAACAATGCCTCGGAGCACTCCCCATGATACATGCGGTAAAAGATACAGAGTTACCTCACATCTTTCCGCATACTTTCAACCCCTATTCCGCCCCTTTGGTTAATTTTTTCGACAAAAAGTAGCCAAAGTCAGTCCTATACCGAAATTCATAAAAAGTGGTTCACTAAAATTAGAGATACTTTGACATTAATACGGAATATAATATTAAGTAAAATTATATTCCTGTAAACATATGGGTGTCAGTATTTATCCGAGTGTCAGGGTGGGTATGCATGACAGTGCGCGTATGGGTGTCAGTGTATGTGTCCTCCCGCGTACAGGTGGCAGGGCAGGAAGGACACGATAAAAGATGCTCCATTTTTTGGGGAGCCGCACCACACAAACACCCCAAATCAGAGTCATCCAGGTAGAAGAACACAGCTAATGCAACCCGCGTTGATATTAAAAAGGGCCAGCTGTGGGCCTAGCACGAATATTTTCATCCTAAAGTCGACACGTCGATTTAAACGGTTCGAAATGTTCGTGCTAGAACCTCAGGAAAGTATTATATAGTGTACATGTGATGCTTTTTTTAGTATGAGCATTGGGAATACTTTTAGGTATGTCTATTATTCCCTTTTCCCTTCCTACTAAGCTTAAATTAATAGCTTATATTAGGAGGTTAGCGTCATGCTTTGGTATTGTGGTGGTGGTTATACAAAATTAGGGTCAAATATCAATACCGTTACAGAATATAGATTACGCGGCAAAGAACTGATTTTTTTGTTTTGTTGTATTTATTTTTATTGGGTATTCTATTTATTTATTTCTACTATTATTACTAGATTCAATTTTTTCCCTAAATTTAAGCAGTTATGAATAATTTTTTAGGTTTAGTTTAGAAATAGTCTAGAAACATGTTTATTTTTTTAAATGTGATAGAAGACGCAGGCTGAAAACCAGCGTCGTGTGCCCAGGGCGATGCTGAGCTTGCATACTTTTGTTACGTTACAAGTTTTTTATCTTGTTACTTGTTTACTGTAGTTCACGATGTACTGGTAACATTGGGAACAATCTTCTTCTTTTCGTTTCAATGGCCAAACTATATTTTGGGTGTAAGGGCCTATATTTTCAACGACATATACTCCCACCTCTCATTCCTCGTCGAACCCTTTCCACCTTGGTGTGCCTTTCTACAAGGCTAATGAATTTAAATGAATTATGATGTTACAGAAAAAAAAGGCTAAATCTCTCGTCCTCCTTTTAAAGTAATATTTGTATAAATGGAATCTAAAAACTAATTTTGGTCACTAGATTGTATTGCAGTAGACAACAATAACACTAAAAAGGTCAAGTACTTAGCCTAACTCGTCAGAAAAACTCAGAATACACAGGTTCTCGGGGACATCAATTCTTCGACATTTTCATTCATTTAACTAACGTAATAGTTGGAATCGCGTATCATATTTGCTAGTTTTTAATTTTTTGCATATTTTTGTTAGAACAAGTTTTTAATTTCACAGAGCCCGAAGTGGGCCAATTATAACTTGCTTTCAGATATTCCAAACGCTTATGTTCATAATATCTCTGTAAGGTACAGAAATAAGCGTTACCCAATTTGCGTTGTTGTTTTTATGTTAAGGTCGCTTTAAACGTTGAGTAGAAGCGAGTTAAGTAGAACGATCAGCAATCAAAAAAGTCCCATAAGTGATATTCGGTGACAATCTTCCACATTTCAAAGTTACAAAGTCGTTCGGCACCGGACAGGTACTAAGCTTTATTTCTGTCCTTGTATAGTATTTTCGGTTATAACATTCTTTACAGCGGGTGATTCGCGTTCAGATGTCCAAATGTATACATCGCATGCCTAATAACGTTCTAGATCTAAAGTGAGTTAATGATACAGGCAGCATCGTTTTAACGTCCTCTATCAGCCAATATAAGAGTATAAATAAAAGAATTACTCTGCGAAATTACATTTTGCGAAACTACAAATTTTTGCAATTGCACATTTTTTTACTGTATTTCATATTATTCAATCTTGTATATGGATTACTAGGTGTGCCCAAGACTTAGACCGCGTATAATTAGGTTTAAAAAAAATAGATTAAATTTTAGCGTGATGATATATAGCCTATAGCCTTCCTCGATAAATGGACTATCTAACACTGAGAGAATTTTTCAAATCGGACCAGTTGTTCCTGAGGTGGCGCGTTCAAGCAGACAAACAAACTCTTCAGCTTCATATATCAGTATAAGTTATGAAAACAGTCTATTATTCCTTGAAACCTTTTAGTTTTTGTAAAAATAATCGCAGTCAGTTGAAATAAAAGTAACGTTTTCAAATTGGTACCATAACAATTAGTTAATATGAACCGCGGATTTGGTGATGTTAAATTTTAATCGACTTTAGAAAAAGATGTCAGTCTATAAAATACGACCTGACTTATGCAAATATGTCCTTCATTCAGGGACAGCGATTTTTATTTTTTTTAATCTATTCATTTTATAAATTACATTTTTCATAACATAGATAAATAAGAGCTGTTGTAAAACACAAGATGGTTTGTCTCGACACTTCGGACACTCGCAAAAAAGTATATAAAAAAAAACCCAACGCGCGCTCCGATCGGTGCGATGCTCATGGTGATGAGACGGCCCGATGAATTTCCCGTGAGCGTCGGTAGTCACTGGTGAACTTACTGCTAATTTGCAAATTTAAAAATCACCTTAAAGTCTTCCCTCGTTGTTTAATTATGACTGTAGCACCGGATACACATATCGTAGCCTATACTATATACACAAGTATATATGTTTGTGGTACTGTGTGATGTTTATAACTTCTTTGGATTATTTGTATACAAAATTCCGTCGTATTTGATTCCATTGAGGTGTCGCCCTGAAATTTCTTACGCTAGGTTTAGATGAAGCCAGCAGTGGCTGCCAGTGACACTGGCGGCCAGTGCTCGCTTGCCATTGGCCTCGTATAAACGGTTTTTCAAGAAGAGCCAGCGCTGGCAGCATTGGAGAGAATAGAGCGTAAGGTCTATTTTTGAAGCTAGTGACATCCGCCCGCGTACCCCGCGCCAGTTTGAAGACACGTGTAAACGCATCGTGCCAGTACCTGGCGCATATCCGTAGAACGTTTATTGTATTAGTTTCATTCTGTTGTAATACTGGTCTACAATTGGTAATATTGGTCCAATTGTGAGTCTACGGACCCATATCCATAGATTTACAATGGGACTTTGTGATTGAATCTGTAAGGAGGTTGTTTCTCATTTTGGACACAATATTAGAGCAGGACGGCTAATTGTTTTCGTAAAATTAATCTTTTTACGTTTGTGCACTTAGTTCTAAAATTTTTGTCATTCGAGCTCATTATATTTCCCCATATTTTGCAAATATTCAATATTAAAGCCCTTATATCAAACCTTATCGCGACAGGTTACCGAAAACGTAATCAACGTGGACTACAACACAAAATTAGACATCAAGGAGTCGGTGAGGTCAATGACCGGCACCTACCGAATCCTGGCCACCAACGAGCACGGCAAGGACGAGGCTTTGTTTTATTAATGTTTATTGTGATCGTAATTATTTTTATTTATTTTCCGAATACATCTTTCTTTCGACCCTCAACCCGCGCGATCCGTCGCCTCTAATGTTACGTGTAATTGGTTGCAGGGGCGCGATAGCATTCGGCCGAAAAGCGGCCGAGCACCGCGCAAGTGTAACTTATCACGATAGAAAGATGTCATTCGGGAAAGGCTTAAACGTGGAAGTTACGTACAGACATTAATGGAAGAGTGTGTGTTTCAGCGGCGGCCGTGTTAGCTAGTACGCAGGCAGTCGTCAACTCGTTCCCGACTCCTCCCAAATGAGTAAACGGAGACGTACACTGCAGGAGCTACCTCAAAGTTTTGACTCACATCGATCTTGGAAAAGATCGAGTCTATGACCGGTCTTCGGTCGTATATCAGTGAAATTCATACCGGATTTGATAAAAAGGAAAGTGTTACCGGACGTATCAGACCTTCTTGTGACTGTGAGACTTTTAAAAGTGATTCGGTCCGGTTATCTTGATGCCAGTAGCCATAAATAAACACTGTGATCTCGCGTAAACCATGTGTGAGTGTAGTGCGCTTTGAATGTTCTAGAATGCGAAACAATAGTTACCTGAGTTTTTGTTGAAAAGTGTTGTATTGAGGACTCTCAAATGGATATTGTGTATGTGTTGGACGAAATCGGACTATAATAAACATTAACCGTCTCCTTATAAGTTCTTTTAAGTTGACTAGTGAAAGCACAAACTAGTTTTGTAAATATTAGTGTTATGTGTAAATTGCCCTACTACTATTAGTGTCCAGTAGGTTGATCAAAAGTGTATTATAAATCATCAAACCCACTAACTTCTTACTGCGGGCATTGTACTGACGTTTGAAGGCCCATAATAACTCCGAATACAGTGTGCTGAGATCTTTATTTATGAAATGTGCATTCCACAAACAAAATTGAGCGTACCTAGTGTTAAAATAAGGATTAATAATAATAATTGATATTTAGATTATATAGTGTAAGGTTAAATGCGTCAATGTGATCATTGTAACTATATGAATCGTAGCGTGCACAAATCGTATTCTGTCCTTACCAGGGGCAGCCCTACGGTGGTGTGAGCGGTTTAGCCAAACTCGTTATGAGGGGAATGCATGAAATTCACCTGTGTAACAACTAAACCCATCATAATATTGAAATCTTCATTCGATGTTTGCTATTATCAAATATTTTGCTGACCAAAAGTATAACGTTTTGTTATTTATAGAGATTTAAGTGGTGGCTGGCACTTAATACTAAATATATTGTCATAAACACGTTTGGTTCCAATAAATTTAATGACAACTAGCGAGCGAAATGGGACACCACCTGAAAACTTTCCTAGGGCCGCTTCTGGTCGAACCGATAGTGAGAAACGATTATTTATAACGTAGAGAGCAACCTATAGAATCGTGGAGTGTTTTAAATATCGCTGTGCGTATGTATGTTTGGCTTTTAATGATAAATGTAAAAAAAATCTCATATTCTCAAAATACAAGGGATTAGAGTTTCCGTACCTTCTGTACTGCACTGTAGTTAAGCGCATTTTTATTGATTGTAATATTGTTTTTATGTTGTCCTAATGGTGTTTCAAGTTGATTCTAACAAAAGATTGTCTTCCAGTCGTATGCTTTGGCGGCTGTTCAACGACTTTGCATTTTAACATTTCCTATATTTAGGTCAAGTTCGCATGGATAAATATCTGCGTTTTCACTGAACCTGAACTTTTGAGTTTTCCGTTAAAGTATAAAAATAGAGATGATAGTTTTATTTTAAAAAAAATCCATTAAAATTGTGGAAGATTTTATAGTAATTTTAAAATTTATTTCCCCTATTGACCAACTTTCCCTACCAATTTCTACATGTATTCAAAGACAACCGTCCTTCTCGATAATTTCTACTATTATTGGTTTATTTTTTTTTATGACATACAGTTCATACACCTTATAACAAACATTGTCTTAAAAGTCTTAAGTCCTCACAACGCACATATTTGACCGTGCGTACTGGCCTTATTTAATACATGTTGCTCTAGTGTCAGCACGTAATTGTGGTTGTATTTTAAGTGTATTATCCGAATGTATTTATGTGTGGAAGGGACAAAGATTTAACGCATTTCCACATAGTAGTGGACATCTATAACACATAGAAAATTATATGTAGCAATTCACTACTCTTAGGGCGTATTCAAATTAGCCGCTATAAGTCGCAGCTGTAGTCTATATTTAGGCTGTTTTTAAAAATCGAATGAAATAAAACCGGATGTTTGTAACGCATCTTTCGTTTAGTGAAAACAACTACGCATTTTTTTGTTTCCTTTTTTTTTCCTCTCTGAATGGTAAGTAATATCAATAATTACGTTATTTAACAACTCTTACTAAGTCCAATCGTTGACCAAACGTGCGATCGTAGTGTGAAAACCGCGCACTTCATTGCTGCTAATTTGAAAATGTCTTACGAAGTTACTCAATGTACGCGTGTACCTGTTTCAGAAATTTACCAATATTCGTATAAAACGTGGGCCTAATTTTTTTCATACAGTAAACCCTGCGAGGTTGCGCTGTAAAAGTTTGCGTTTAAATAGTGTTTTAATATGACGGGTCATAATAGAGATTTTTTTTATGGAAATGCACCTATTTTGTAACGCAATATGGTTTATATTGTGTTTTTGTTGGCCTGTATAGTGCGAGATTATTATTATTATTATTTACTAGCGATGCGATATTACTGATTTGGCGAGGTGGTCTTTCGACAGTACGCTTGTCATGAATTGGCCAATAAAAACTTGGTCAATAATACAGTCACTAATATTAGTCAAAAAAAGATTTCTTTTTTAAATTATTTATTGAAATAGTAGTAACTAATATGTGACATATGATTATAATGACCCCACCATTATATGACTTCAAGTACAATCAAAAAAGTCAGCCCAAACATGTTGTTTTAATATAATATTCATTATTTGAACAATGTTTGAACGCAAACTACAATTAGGCTAAACTTGCTGGTAATGGAGTTTTCATTCAAATTCTATTGTATTATTTTCTTTAATGTTGTTACTTTCAATATTCGTGAATGTTGGCAAAAGGTGTGCCTAAAATATGACTTCTTTCTACATGTTAAAAAAAAGTGTTTAATAATCTAAAAAATTCATTAATCTAGTTTTCAAAAAAAAAGTGTATCAAAAATATAATAGAACGTACAAAATAACAAAGGGCATTGTTGGAAACAAAACTGAAGTGAAGACAGTTGCAATAAGCTCATCGTTCAGATTATAGTAACTGTGAAAAGAAATTGATTGACATATGCTGCAGTTAAATTAATAGATAATAAAAATCTTAATTCAGCATGGTAAAATTGATAATAAACTGCTGTTATTTTTGTAAGTATTAATTGCATAAGTTTATTTTTAATGTTTACTAGAGAGCGGCTAACTTAAGGTACGTTTTCACACTAAACTGACGGCGTACCCGAAACGACAGTTAAGATTAACTTCAATCGAAACACCTTGAGACTATTTCGAAAATAATAATATTCTTTATTAATAATATATCTGTATCCGACTCTTGACCCAACAACCAAGCGAGAGCTTTTTAAGGTGTTTATTAAAGCTCTTCGCTATGAGATCATGGACTGAGAAAACGATCGGGACAATGTCTGCTGATTCAACATTCCACATGGCAGTAATCTCATATTTAGTTAATTTTTCTTTTTCAGCTCTAATGAGATTATCGTCATGTGGCACAGTTACATCAACAATCATTGCCCGGCGCGGTCATCGATCTACCAACACTATATCAGGTTTATTGGCTACAATACACCTGTCACTGATAATAGATCGATCCCAATAGAGCAAGACATGACCACTTTCCAAGACTGATGCAGGATTGTAGCTGTAGTAAGGGGCTTCCTCATCAACAAGACTATATTTCAGAGCAAGTTGTTGATGGATTATCCTGGTGTTACATACAGATTAACACCTATTACTATCGCCTTAATTATATACTCTCAGATGATTTGTTATATAATAAATAGCGGATCCATCAGACGATGTCCTGCACGAATGTTTGGTTACTCACTATTTACTACATTCTATTATCCTATATTATCCCTGTTCCCGTTCCCATGGCCGTTCCCGTTCCCGTCCTCGATGTTATTAGAAATAATTTAATATGGTGGTTAAGTATACTTAAATTTTCAAATTTTTCGCGCAATTTTCTAATTTCATCAAAAAGGAATTACCAAAATCGATCCAGCCGTTCACGCGTTTGCTGTTTAACCAAGGGAAATTGGGATTCATTCTTATATAACAGATATCGCATTCTAATGAAAAATAAATATCTCACCAAAAACATTTTAAAGATTGTCTCTGAGGATAAGTAGGAAAAAACTCTGGAGAACGCGTTGTTGTTCCCTCGGGATGAAACCTACTATCACGCTTTGCGCTCGGTACGTGGAGCGGCCTTATATCACCGGTTTCATGTTGAACAGTATACCATGATAGTTGGGTATACCATACCGGTATTGGCTTAAGAATGTCTAATACATTATCCTAACTATACTATCCCTAAATAATATTATGAATGATTATTTCGGACTACATAATGATTGGATATTATTATAATTAGAGTGACATTGTCGCGGTTAGGATTAGGTTTCCAGGGTGTTCGGTACATGCAATGTGACTATGGTAGGTAATGTTATTTGGAAGTTTTTTTTTATTTTTTTCCTTTTTTAATTTTGCCAGAAATGTGTTTAGATAGTCCATAAACCACGCTCTTACGTGTGGGTTGAGTCACACCAGCTTTGTACCTTATAGCTAACTTGCAAAAATGTAATTTAAACTCAGTTTTGTATGAACTATTTTTAACAGAGTGGCTAACGAGTATCTTGCTGAATCTTCTCGTAGCTCGATTCTTCCAAATTAGCGATAGCTTTTAAAATATTTGACCATTCAAAAGAGCTTTTAAAAATCTACTTGACTAAAATATCATTTGAATTCAAGCCGGAAAAAAGGGGTTTGAACCACAGGACCTCCCTGATGTGAATCCGCTCTTGTATTTATTGTAGTACCGGGGCTATAATATAGAACATTTACCATCACGGGTTGAACATTTGGCGCACCATAGTCTTAAAAGCTTATTTCTGAATAATACAGAAAACATTTAAAAGTATAATATGACATATATAAGACTATTTTGACAATATACTTCACATGGTTTAGTATATTGTTAAAAGAATCTTTTTTTTTTGGGTACCGTAATACTACAAGAAGCCCAAGTCAAACACGCTTATATAGAAGGAAATGCTATAAAGCTATTTATCAAATAACTCCAAAAGATTTTATGATTTCGCCCAAAATATTTTTCCTAGTGAGGTTTTAGCATGTTCCATCAAAATAGAAAATTTCAAGTCTGTACATCTAATAGGCGACTAGGTGGCCTCCGAAAATCAGTGTTTGAAGTGGGACTTGTCCCTCTTCCAACAAAAAGGCTGAGAGGTTTACCTTTTTGGGCATCTCACTGAGTATAGATATACATATAATTTATATGGACTTTTTCGTTTTTTATGTATTTCTTCGTCTTAATTAATATTATCATTAACATCAATTTCAGTACATGACTGATGCTCAATTTTTTTTATCTGTTGTCGTATTCTTTATTTAAACCTAGGATTCCTGTATTACGTGCCTTCCGAAACACGGAGGTCGGATATCAGATATAAATCAGTGTTAGAATGGGTCACCCATTTATCATCCGGTCGCAACAAGAGCTATTAAATCTAGCGCGTGACTCAAATGCCCACCACTGATTAGGCAACGACCTCCTCGAAAAAAAAAACAACTAAAATCAATAGAACGAAAGATAAATAATGAATAATGACAATGTACATTAGATAAGTCTTTGTTTATGTGACCATAACACTTGAACTACAATCAAACTAATATTACTTTATACTTGTAACGTACATTAAATGAAAATATCAGTTCGATAAATATTCTAGGATGTATGCGATCATACCTGTGCTACTGCCGAGTTGTATGCATCATAACCGAAAAAAAAAATATACGCGTTCAGAAATAGACAACATGTCATTATATTCTTTGTAATTTGGCGCGAACTATAAAGAATCGAATCTGTCATTGTTTTATTTTCATAGTTTGGCTTTATATGTATGAAGTTATAGCGCGTTGTCTCCAAAAATTTAAACTTCATTGATTTAAGCCAAGTATTCTGAAAAGAGTAGACAGCGAGTTTCTTGCTAATTCTTCTAGATCAGCCTAAATTTTCCCAATCGATATACGTATATAAAAAGTTTTTTTCTTCTGTGGTTCTTGCTGTTTACCTCATTGGCCTCGACAGCGTCACCGGGAGGGGGGAGGGTAGGACAGCGAGACTTGCTTCAATACTAGACGAGGATATGGATCCAATTGAAAGTAAGTGTATTCAAGTTCTTTTTACAACTATTATGTAGAGACTTCCGTTTAATAAAAAAAAATGAACTCTAGCAAGCTTTGCTGACAACAGGGCTGATATATTTTGACACATACCTATTAAGGCATTATAAAAATAAGAAGACAAACATAAGAAATAACAAAAAAATTATAATATTCGTTGAATGTTCCACAGAGGCAGCAATAGTAGAAAAGTTAAGGGGACCCAAAGGAGACAAAGGCGCATTGGGTGATAAGGTTTGGTTTTCTTTTTAATTAACAACGAGATTTCTCGTTTGTAATGTGGAATACTTGAATGGAACTACTTCCACAGAAAACCATAGCAAAGTTGTGTTTTTAACCGGCGCCCATGGACATCTGCACGACCAGAAGGCCAGCAGATGCGCTGCCGGCCCTTAATGACGAGTTTAGGCCATTTATGTATATTTTGTCGTTACTGTATTATGATCGTAATGGAATATTTCGCAGGAAGTTCCTCGTCCTCATCTTCGTCGTCTTCATCGGGCAGTTCGAGTTCCTCCGACAGTTCGGACAGCGATTCCGATGACGAGGACAAGGAGAAGAAAACAGAAGAACCACCGCCCGCTGTCAACAATGCTGAAGACGACAGGTGATCAACTTAGCCATGTATATCTATTAGCCTGCAGCCTCCTAGAGGAGGTCGTGGCCTAATTGGTGGCCGGCATTTGAGTCGATCGCTAGGTTAAGTTGCTCTTGTTGCTACCGGTTGATGGACGGGTGACCAACCATTCTATATAACAGTGTCTTGACACGCTCGTGGCCACTTTTTATATATTATTTTTATCCGCATTTCACACTAGAGGAGGATTTTTTTATTAAAATCCGCCAGATGGTTTGCTAGTACGGTGTCATGTAACTAATCCCAGGTATAAAGCGTTTTTAACAACTGGTTAACAATTATTTCATTAAAAAAATAATTTAAGGACTTGGCCAAAATCAAGATACATAAAGTTTTTTAATAATATATTAGCATCTTGCAATTTTCCTTCGTCACAACAGAACGAAACCAATAGACAGCGCTGTCTATTGTTTCCATAAATGGGGTATAATGAATGCAAAAATTAATTAATAGAAACCCATAAACAGATGGGGCTTTTTCACTTTTAAATTGCTCCTTTACAAATATCCAAAAATAGTTTAAATTAAAATTAAGTAATTTTATTGTTATAATTGCTTTTAACTTGTTTATCGTATACCTTATAGTGGAAAATAGTGGTTTATTGACTTAAGAACTATAATTATTTGTATAGTTAATATATATTTTTAAGTATGATGTTTGTTTCCGAAACATTAATAATAATAAGAAACCAACATAATAGAGCGTACTTAGGTACAAAAGTTTTTAATTTTTTAAGGGTTCAAGTACTAAGAAGAGACTTAAGATAGCTCTCATCACAGATGCACACTTAGACCCACTTTACGAGCCAAATGGCGTGGCTGATTGCAGCGAGCCAACTTGCTGTAGAAAAGGACAAACACCTCGTACTCAGTCAACTGAATACGAGGTTGAAGATTTTACTATTGAAAATGGTATAATTGAAATTAATGGTGATGTTCTATTAAATTTGGATGTAGCTAAGGAAATAGAGAGTAGAACGAAAGCTGTAACTGGAAGGGTTAGAGATTCATCACCAGCGGGCTATTGGGGTGACTACAGACATTGTGATTCACCAATTTGGGCCTATGACGACGTAATCGAAAGAATCGCCGAATCTCACAAGGTAAGTATATAGAATATACATTCAGTTCAGGCAGATGCTGTCCTGCCTGAACGTTGGGTTTCTTCTTCTTCTACAGTATTGTCCCCGTTCCTTTCCCTTTCCATTCCCGCTCCATAACGGTTCACTATTTTGGCCTTAATGGCTTTAATACGGAAGATATATATATGCTGGCTTGTTTGTAGAACTATTTAAGATAAATATTTCCTTCATACGTGTAACTCTAACGGTGTTTGCAGCGCACGCCAGAATAGCTCGCAGATGGCAGAATTTTCTTCTACTTGCTTGACATATGTCGTTATATTTTAGACAATTCACACAATATTTTTATAATTTGTGGCCTATGTGTAATTCTGATGTATAAACTATGTTATTGTAAAGTTTTATTAAAATCCATTCAGTAGTTTTTCCGCGAAAGAGCGTCAAAATTTCGCGTTTATAATATTAGTAGGATGACATCAAAATTTCGTCGAATAAAATGATATAAAACTTTAACAAAGATAAATCCGACTTCTAAACATCAGAACTGGGCCAAATTGAAACGGGGCCAGGAGGGAAGCACCAGTTTTCAAATAAAAATAGAACCATCAAAATCGGTTCATCCAGGCGAAAGTCCTGGTAACAAACATAAAAAATTGAGTCTGTTGAAAATACATCGTGTTTTAGGACATAGACGTCGTTTATTATATGGGAGACAATATCGACCATCATGTCTGGGAGACAACCTATGAAATGATTGACGAAATGAATGCCTATGTTATCGATAAAATGAGGAAAGAGTTTGGAGAAAAAGTTATAGTTGTACCATCTATTGCCAACCATGAATCTCAACCAACAAATCAGTAAGTTTGCGATATTATTATTGAAATGTAGTATGCAGTAGTTGATTAGTTGTCTGTAAATTTGGTTTACGGACGAAAATTTTCGCGATGACGCCGAATGCTTTAGCCGATCTTGCCTCTTTATCGCCTGTTCTCCGCTCTCGCTTGCACGCTTGGCTCAGGCGGAACGTGACAATGAGTCATGCGTTCATCGATTTATTAGACGTTGTCACCTCAAAAAGATATTATAGATAAACTGGAGACGGCAGAGTGAAAATGGCGGATCTCTTATAGTAGGTAAGTAAAAAATACACATCCGATTTAAAGAAGATATAACGCACTCAAATTTTATCATTTTCAATACTGAGTAAGAAATTAAATTGCATTGGCTGTTTCCCGCAACGGCCTAGGTTTTTTTTAATCTTTTTAACTTGCCATGAAATCTCCTTAATCTGGCTCTTATCTCATGTTATAAACAAAGTGTATTGTTATTTTAAAATGAATAAATAAAAAAAGCCCTTTTAAGAGAATGTCTACTAACTATAAACTACTATAACTTGCTAAACGTCTTTGTACGTCTCGCAGCTTTCGAGATTTCGTGAGACCTTTCGCCTTTATATATGTATATATACTTTTTCCCAAACCTCCAAACCGCAACTTCGTCCGCGTTGTTTTCTTCAACTTCCTTACAAACTTTAAAGCCCTATTTCACGCATTTCAGTAGCCTTTGTTCATCCCGAAGGTCAAATTTATCTCTATAGCGAAGTTCATAAAAATTGATTTAGCCGTTTGGGCATAAAAACGTATCAGACAGTTATTTTTACATTTTTAATATTAACAAGGGTGTATAACTGGAGCTAAAATTTACAGGTTTGCACCAGAAACTGTCACCGGCGAAAAATTGAACACGACTTGGCTTTACGAGAGCCTGGCAAGGCAGTGGGACTTCTATTTAACGGAGGATGCGAAGGCAACTCTTCGTAAAATGGGGGCCTTTTCCATGCCAGTCCGTCCTGGTCTGCGCGTTATATCTGTCAATACAAACATCGCTTATAAGTATAACTGGTGCGTACATCTGGTTGATTAAATTATTATTTACTGAAGTAAAACTTCTGTACGCACGCTTCTTGAATTGGGTAATAAATTGTGGATGAGACACGAGATGAGTCGAGAGCGTTACGAAAAGTGTGATCGGGTGAAATTGTAAATTAATTTCAAAGTTCATTTATACAGTTATAAACATATGAATAATACGACCCACGGAGCGAAAGGCAGGTTCATCCGCGTAAATTCAGTGATTTTGTTAAATTTGGAAGGTTTTTATTATTTTGTGCGGAACCCTAATTACTTTTCTAAAACTAAAGTAGCCTATGTTATTCACTGTAACATCAGCTACCAGCCAGCGAAAGTCTCGTAGAAATCGGCCCAGCCGTTTCGGAGGTTATCCGATTATTATTACTAACAGACAGACAGATAGAAATGTTTTAATTGTTGAATGAGAATCAGAAATGTTGCTACAAGTATCGTATAGGGGGGTATATATATCGTGGGGGTTCCGAGATGACGTCAGATGGCAATCGGTCATTTCAACTCGCCCCCAGAGCCACATCCTCCGCAATATAAGCAAACCGTGATACTAGACCTGGATAACGCAAGGAAGAAGAAGAAGAAATGCTACTTACATGCCATCCATGTTGTACCTATGTATATCTCCTATCTTAATAATCTTGCGTCATCTTTACTCTTAAACAAACGGCATATTGTCTATCCCATTATATTGGTCTGGCTTCAGGTGGGCCGTTTACGATCCGAAAGACGCAAAACGACACTTGGAATGGCTTACAGATGAACTTTACAAAGCCGAAATTGCCGGCGAAAGGGTTCATATTCTAGGACACATACCGCCCGGAGTTCGTGATCTCACTCACACGTGGACAAGGGAGTACAACAGAATTATTAATCGGTAAGTTTTGTATATGAAAAGCACGAATATGAAAAGAAAAACAAATCCTATTGCAAGGGTTTCCCCTCTTTGTTTTAGTTTTTTAATACGCGTTGAAGAGGTTACGGTCATTTACATGCATATATTTGCTCCAACTAAAATGAATAATATAGAGATGTCAAATATGACATTTTGTATACAACGGAACTCGGCGAGTAGTATGTGCCAGTATAACAACGCATTTACAATCGAGGCAGACGAATTTTCTGAAATAACTCCAATAGTAGAATATCTTTTGTATAAATTGGAGGAACACTATATACAAACGGACGTAAACGATTATGAAATAGCTTTCGATCTAAAGATGGAGCTAATACGACAAATATTGCAGAGGTTTTTGAAAAGTGTTGAGTCACGCGCTAAGGAGAGAATTAAACTGCGAGATTTGGAGGTAGGTTGTAATAATAAAGAAATTTAAAATGTAACGTTTCAACTGACTTCAAAAGTGGTCGAGGTTCTCAATTTTGCATTTTTTTGTTAGCTCAGAACATTCCGAATGGATGAACCTATTTTGATGATTCTTTTTTTATTTGAAAGCTGGTGCTTCTCGTGTGGTCCCCTTTGAATTTGGTCCATTTCGACGGCACAAGTTTACCAAATCAGTAAAATTTATTACTTTTAAAATACTTATTTGATGATTCGAAAGGTCAGCGGCGTCATGGTTTGCACCGGGGAGCTTGTAAAATTCATCAATTCATTCCTACTACTGTTCTGTTATTAAGGCTATTAATTAGGTAACCCATATATGGCTAGGAATATGTTTTTTATAAGAATAAAAAAGAAGTTATTTCATTTATATAAGAAATCCATAACAGAGGAGATACTTAATCTGGCCCTATCGAAAAATCCTTACTTCTTTCTATAAACTATTTCCTTACTAAATTTCATCATTGTACGTCCAGTGATATTCGAAATTAGCTGTTTTACCGAGGCCCAAGCACATACATTTCGAACCCTTCGAGGCGAAGAGTCGACATTGAACCTAACCTAACCTAACCTAACCTAACCTAACCTAACCTAACCTAACCTAACCTAACCTAACCTAACCTAACCTACACTACTATTTTGCTTATATGATTGCCTCGTTGGCGCAGTGGGCAGTGACCCTGCCTTGTGCTCCGGGGGTCGTGGGTTCGATTCCCACCTCGGATCTGGGTGTATTATCTATATGTATGTAGTTCCTAAGGTAGACAACTTAATGCCTGTGTAATAAGTAACAGACGCCTGTTATACACATTTTTTTTAAAGAAACATATATGTGTATACTTAAGAAATATATTTATAATTGTTGGGGATCGGTGCCGTAACAGGGTTATATTGGCGGAGCAATAAAACACCGACCTTTCCTTATCTTCACGGACTGTATTTACAAGCACAATATAACGCACAACACCAATTATTTCTTAACTAATGAGAAAATATAATGAGGGAATAAATTAGGGTTTTGATTATTTTGATAAGGGGATTATAATTAAAATAGGAAAATTTACTAAATAAACTCACTAACTTTGGTATTGAGCAAAATGTTATGAATAAACTAGGGCCCCCATAGTTCAATGGCAGAACTAGCAAGCCACCCAGTTAAGATTCAATCACCGCTGGCATATTGTCGCACCCACTCCTGATATTAGCTTTTAATATCTCCTGCTAAGCTATTGTAGGAGGCCTATGACCAACAGATAGGTAGATAGGAGGGAAAAAGGGAATGTTTCATTCAATTCAATTCTTGATTTGTGGTTAGTTGACATAGACTAGACTACTACTTTTCATGAGATTTCCATTATTTTAAACAAAACAAAAGAAAGAAAAAAAACAACAAGAAGGGAGGGGGGGGGGGGGGGGGGGGGGGGGGGGGAAGGAACGGTACGAATTAAAATAGTTTCCTTTAATTATTTCATTTAGTCAAGTTAATAAGACAAAAAAGTAAAATTTTGACACGCGACGTGACATAGCTTTAGAGTCCAGGCCGTTTAGCGTGTGACGTAATTTACGAATCGCCTCTTACTTAGCAGTTCGTAGATTAAAAAAAATAAAATTTTTCAACGTATTTAAAGCGTTTATTCGGCAAGGGCGCACATGTATTCCGCATTTATTTATACCAAAAACGGCAGCGCAAAATATCTTTGCGCTGCGACCGACCAAGGACGGTCGCGGGCACCGACGAAAAAAGAAACGCAAAAAAAAATATCGCATCTTTACTGTCTTTTCCATATATGTAAAAATGAATCCATATTTCCATTGGTCACGGCATCGGCGGCTGGACCGATTTCGGTAATTCTTTATTTGTTGTTTTAATATTGTCAGTATTAATATTGTCAGTATTAAAGTATATATAGGTTGTCACAGAAGAAAAAATAAAGAAAATTTCGCGGAAAATAAGAATATTTAAGAACACTTAACGACCGTATTGATTTTTTTATGAAGTAACCTTATGGCGTTTGACATAATATTGACACTAATCGGGACCCACAGTTTACGTGCCTTCTGAAACTCGTAGGAGGTCGGATGATTTTTTATTATATATTTAACGCACACAGTCCATTATATCTTAAATACCTATTATTGTGTACAATCGGTGCATATGAATAAATTCTATTGGGTTTCGCCGAATTACTTGATATAACGAATATTTTCTTGTTCCTCTCCGATTTGTTAAATCGAGGTTGCCCTGTGTATTGATACAGTAGCTGTACCCCGCGATTTCGTCTACACGATTTCATTGATTTTGTTCAATTTTGGGGTTTTTATTCTTGTAATATTAGGTGTCAGCCGGTAAAATATCCATCGCAGTCGGTCTAGCAGTTTCGAAGATTATATGGAACGAATGCACAGGTAGACAATTTTTTTTAAACTTTGTTTATTTTATAGATATCGTATATATATAGTGATATGCAATTAGTAAAAAAGAATAATTTCAATGTTACAAACAGACACTTCAATTTTATTTATATGTATAGATAATTGGTGTAGGTATGTTCAAATTATACGTGCGCTAGAGGTGTCATAGGACTTCTTTTGAGGGAAACATTTTTCCCATTGCGAGTTTTTAATAACTTTTGCTTACGGAAATACTGCCTTTTGTTTGCGATTCGTGAATGAAATACGAACTGTTGAGGGTTTTTTTTTTTAATACTTTGTAGCAAAAAATAAATGAAGTTTTTGAGACAAGCGTTATATTGTGGAAATTTACGACCAGTAGGAGAATGTGGTAATTATGATTACTCATCCTAAAAATGCGAATGTTTGTTTTTTTTTTCTTATGGAAGTTGTTGTTTACACTCTAATGAGTGAAATCCGCTTCTAACCTATACGTGACAAAGTTACGTTTCGTTCAAACACTAATGCACCGATAGTGCCACGCTAGTGCGCCGGTAATGCGATGCTAGGGCGATGCTGAGTGAAACGCTAATGTTTAATTATCGTGTAAAACCTCGGTAACTCAATGATGGAAGAACGGACTCAACGTAGTAAGTAATTCCATACAAATTCCGAACCCGAAAAATCTTAAATAACGGGAATATTATATTTAACTTGTATTTACTAATAATGACATCAAGTTATACATACTTTGAAAAAAATATAGCGGGATTTTTTTAAATATATCTTAATGCATATATATTTCGCGTCACGTCGTTTGTCCGCGATGGGCTCCTGAACTCCTTAACCGATTTTAATCAAATTTGCACATCGTGTGCAGTTTGATCCAACTTGAAAGACAAATTAGCCCATACCTCAAAAGTAACCCAATGTGTGGGCAGAATCACGCGTGCCGTGTCCGCTAGTAGAATTATATGACACACAGACGTTTGCGTTTATATATGGATATTTACAACTGCGCAATTACTTAATAATCATTCCTGCATTTTTTACAGTGTTTGCTACATTTGATTTGCGGTCGAAACTAATAGTAGGGAGCCCGTAATGCTAAATTTGTAGTCACTATAGCGTTGTCGGGATCTATTGGATTTCGTAGGTTATGTTAAGGTATGATCAAGATGTTAGTAACGCCTGGAGTGTACGCTTCAGGCGTTATCAATGATTTTGCGTCGAGAAACTCGTCAGATTTTATTTCTTCCGCAACTCTTACAGGAATTCCTTCACAATAAAAGTAAAATAATAATTTTTTCTTTTTTTTTCGCTGAGAAATGCGTTTACGCACCCCAGTCCGGAGACCAGGAGTGTGGGACTCGCTGGCTAAATGCCAGAATACCCACTAAAAATACAAGCTTTTAATTTAAGCTTAGTAGGAAGGGAAAAAGGGAATATTAGACATACCTAAAAAGTATTCCTAATATTCTTTATAAAAAAAATAAATAATATATATTTATCGTGTGTATTTTGGTCCGGATAATTTAGCTTGAATATAAATGAATAAATCTAATATGGTACTTGTCTCATAATTCTCGTGAAAATTACACATATTAAATTAATTAGATAAAGTAATGCTGAATTACTCCAATTGTAATGTAATACAGGTAAAGGTTGTACAACTTAATCATGCCTGTACGAGGGATAAAACAAATTGGCGCCTAATAAATTAAACTAGCAAATAAACCCATTCATAGTAATTTTGGTAGGCGCTACAAACGTATCGAGAGCTGTCGTGAAGCATGAACTGTGAATTAGACTGTCGTTAGTTGAAGTTAGGAAGTTTCTTGCTAGTGTCGGGTTGATATTGCGGCCGTGTTTTGTTGAGGAATTTTCCACCTCACACTAAGGCACGGTATCGTTTGCAAAGGTAATTACTATTTCTTGAGCACGTATACGTTTACGCATGTGTGGGATCAAAAGATAGCAGGCACTTAGACAATTTTATTAAGTGTTAGCAATAATAGATATATTTCTTCTTTCGTCTTGATTTAATTTAATCTTTAAATAGACTCAATGGTTTAAGTGTATCCCACTTCTAACAAAATTATTCTTCTAACCGCTTTTAGTGCTAACTTAAAATAATGACGCGCAATCACCCCCTAAATTAGCAAATGGCGAACAACGCGTACCAGAACTCTCAGTTACATCCTCATATGAAATAACTAGCTGTTACCCGCCGCGACTTTGTCTGCGTAAAATTAAGTGAAAAAGTTGATACAATTTTAGCGTGATAATATGTATATAGCTTAGAGAGTTGCTCGATAAATGGGCTATCTAACACTGAAAGAATTTTTGAAATCGGATCTGTAGTTCCTGAGATTAGTGCGTTCAAGGAAACAGACAAACTCTTCAGATTTATATATTAAACTAGCTGTTACCCGCGACTGCGTCCGCGTAAAATTAGATGAAAAAATAAATTTCATTCAAGCGTGATGATATATAGCCTTCCTCGATAAAAGGGCTGAAATAATATTTCAAATCGGACCAGTAGTTCCTAAGTTTAGCGCATTCAAGTAAACATACAAACTTTTCAGCTTTATACATAAAAATTTAGTATACTTTGTCTGCTTTTGAGTATTCTTTAAGATATAGCAAAGATCGACAAATGAAAATTGAAAAAGGTAGGAAATGCAAAGTTTATTAAACGACACGAAAGTAGTTGCAGGCATCAGCTACTACAATATAATTTCCGGCATTATCCGGCCAAAGCTCTGAATAGTCCTTCAAGTCGTGAGTACGATTCATGGCATTGGGGTGAAAGGGCTGGAAACGTGCTCCATTTAAAGCGATATCTGAGATCATTGCTGGAATATAATTCCTAAATTGCAAGCGTATTCAGAGATCACCCTTAAACGTTTCCATTTTGGTTTATTTATTTCAGAAGCTCGTCGACATGATTTACAAGTATTTGCACTCCCTGTTGACACATGATAATTATATTTTATCCGATTTCATAAATACTATATCTTTTTTATCTAATTTACTTAAGAGTCTTAAATCTATTTTTAGAGTCACAAATATTTATATCTTAAAATCCTTTTTTTAATATTTGTATTAACATATTTCACTCATTCATCTTTGTTTACTTCAGGACCTTTAACAAATAATAATTTAATTTAAATTTAATCTTCTTCCTTGGTATGTTATTCTTTGTATGTCTTCTTTTTGGCTACGTTATTTTATCGGAAGTTATAGTGATTTTAAAAATCCGTAAGATTTCCAGGCGTAGAAGCATCGTAATATTTTCCTAGCAGCCTAAACGTATTTTCACAGCCGTTGCTGAAAACAGGGCAAGGAGTAAAAGTGGCCGTAGTACAGGTTTTGTGTCATATACGTAATCCAATACTAGATCGACACTGGTAGCAACATTTTTATGTCATTTTACTACCATAGAATTATTTAAAATACAATATTCAAGCTATAATCAATTTCAGTAACTTAATAATTACTTACGCTTTCGCAATTTCCTTCCTTAGTTTCTTACGCCTTTGTCAATCAATGTAAGTTTGATAAGATTTATAGAAAACTTATACATTTATTATTGAAGAGAGTTATTATTAAAATAAATATACAGATGAGATTCAAATATTGTTAATAAAGAAGTTGTAATAGAATCACATAGATAAGATATTGCTTGCTTTCTTTATTTGTATGGCACAAAAAGAGCTGTAATAGGGGAGGTGAATAAATAATCAGTTTATAAAACTGCTGATAGCTTCTCTCTTCTATGCACCTGAAATTTATGTAGGAACTTTAAAACGATCGCTAGCATCTCGTAATACGCCTGATTTATTGGCGCGATCTACGAATCCTGTTGTTCGTGCACTGTCTCGTTTCTTTGCTAGTATTCTTCTATTTGTGTGGGAAAATATCGCTTCATTGGATTCCTCGCATTGTGTGAGCGAGGAAGTGCATAAAGGTCAACATTGACATCGGATTGCTAGTTTCGAATTTTATGCTGAAATAAATCTGAGCATTGCAAAAGTTGTACCGAATTGCTGTGACACAATAGCGTATAACTAAGCAACGTACGACCTAACTGGGATTCGTATACTGAGCTCAAAGTAAAGCGCCGTCATTCAGCATGAACTACCAAACAACGTTCTAAAACTAATTAAACTTTTGAAATTCAAATTAAATGAGAACTGTTGGTTATAAATGTCAAATTTTTGAAGCAATAATCAAAAGAATTTGCACTGGATTTATTACGCTACATGTTACGATTTGCTGACATGTAGACAAAACCCTACTGCTGACATGTAGACTTTACCCTGTGGTGAAAAATAGACATACCTATTATGCCAAAAGGTAAGGAGTAATAATTAGTATTTCTTATCTTTTTGCAATCATTGCATCAATGCATTAAATCCCACTTAACATAGGACCTTAAGCATTGGAAACGACGATGATGATTATGATAGTATATTATATATTTACTGCTATTCTGACTATTTCACTAATGTTCATATCATAAAATTATTTTTTTAATATATGTTTAACATTTTTCATTAATTCATCCTTGTTTACTTCATGACCTTTAACAGATAATAATTTAATTTAATTTTTATCTTCTTCCTTCATTTTTTCTTCTGTTTTCAAATAACTTGGCTACGCGATCTTATACAGAAGTTATAGTGATATTAAAAATCGGTTTGAGATGAAGTGTAAACTTTCCAGCCTTGGAAGTATCGTAATATTTTCAAAGCAGGTTAAACGTATTTTCACAGCCGTTGCTAAAAACAAGCCAAGGAGTAAAAGCGGTCATAGTATAGGATTTTTGTCGTATACTTACTTGAATGCTTGATCAACAGTGTAAGAAGCATTTTTAGGACATTTTACTACTATAGAACTGCCGTAAATACAATATTCATGATGATAATACCTCACTTATCGCATTTAATAAACCCTTTTCCACAATATCACGCTCCATGGATTGAGTTAGACCTAAAACATATTGAAATAGGCAAGAACCTAAATTATTAAACTAAGAGACAATTTTTTTTTTAAAGTAACCCAATTAATATTCATATCCCCACAAACTTATGAGAGGTTTTTGGATAAAAAATATCAAGCTTATGTACCTTTATGTTTCTGGCTTTTGAAATAAAGCAGACTGTCTTAAAACATATTAAAAAAAAACCATATAATTGATGGAATACTTATGAATTTATTTAATAATTATTATATTGGCAAGAACGGACCCGCAAAGGTTGGCCCATACTACGACATTATGCACTCCCAACAATGGCTGCCGTAAACTAGGTAGGCAAATTTAAGTAGCCCTGGACAGGAAAGAATGGTTTAAGAGGGGGAGACCTTTGCCCAAAAGTGGATGTATATAAACTATGATTGGGCCTAATTCCTTATTCCTCTGGTTGCACAATTTTCTTAAAATAGTACCTTAAGTTTTCGTTTCATGTAATAATATAGTACATATATAACAGCTTAACAACAGTATAGCCTCCAGCAGGCATTAAGATTTTAGCTTTCGCTGAGCTATTGTCTTTACGAATATTAACACAAGCTTCGTAAGAGTTAGTTAAGTATTTAAAGTGAACTCGGTTGCTATACTTTTTTCTGCGAGACTAGCGAAGCGCAAGGACACTTATAAAGGCGAGGCCACATATTGTGACTAAGATGTAGAGTTTATGATGTTAGGGCGTGTACAGATATTGGCTTTGGCTAGAGGAAAGTTATCGGTTAAATTTTGACTGTGGCGAGACCATCTTAGTGACATTATAGCTCACCAAAAGAGGTTACAAAACTAGTATATATGCAGTAGAGGTGGTAGTGAGGAGTATGCCAGCAAAATCCCTGTACCACTTATCTTAATGACCTTGGCTTCTCAAGAATTATCATAAGTTCTTTATTAGAAAGGATTAAAGCCATACCACCAAGATCACAGCAGATTTGGCTAGGCAGGTAGGAAGTGGGAATACTGGCTGTGAAGGTGAGAGTTATTGGGTATTTTAAAGAGTACTCTAAACCTTGATCTGGGTCAGAAGTCCTGGCATTGCACTTTTCCATGGAATGCTAATAATTCCTCTCTGAGAGTACTCTGACATTACGTAAATATATAATGTTTCCAAAGGGGAGATCTTAACTTAATCAGTTGTCTACGTTTGAGTTGATGGCTAGGTTGCAGAATAAGAGAAGTTTTACTAAGGGATAGAAAGCTTCGGGCAAAGCTAGTTGCAAATCTATACTAACATATAAAGCTGAAGAGTCTGTTTCTTGGCTTAAACGGGCTAACCTCACGGACTGCTGGTTCGATTTGAAAACATCTTTCACCGTTAGAAAGGCCATTTATCGAGTAAAGCTATACGCTATATATCATCAAGCTACAATTAAATCTATATCTTTTACCTAATTTTACGCAGACGAAGTTGCGGGCACAGCTAGTGTTGTTAATAATTGGGAAGGTGTTGGGCGTCGCGTCTTATTTATCGACTTGCTGGCTGGGTTTGCACCTTGTATAGTACCAGTGTCCTATTATTATTATACTTTGTCAATAAATCGCTTTAAAATGTGTATTATAAGAAACTAGCTGGGGCGTCGGTTGTCACTTATGTGAACAGCCTCCCCGTTGTCCCTGTTAGCACTAAAAAATGACAAAAATATGACTTACGATACTTGCGTAGGGGCCATCTAGTTTATGTAATATGTTATTAAAAGTCAAAAAAGTAAAACTTTGACATCACGTCACAAAAGTGTGATCTTCCCTACTCACACGTCTTGCTGATACCCGCCCTCCCCTTTAGCGTGTGACGTCATTTATGGATGACCTCTAACTTTACATATACATAGTAAGATCATCTGGGATATGCCTGCTTTTTAATAAAAAACTAAGTTGTCCCAGTCCTTTTAACAGGTAACAGACAAAAGAAGCAATTTTAAAGTATAAATTTTTGTCAAGGATGTATTTCTTCACAAAAAAATTATGCAAAGGTACGTAAAGAAGAAAACAAAATAAAATTACATTTTTGGGAAAAGTAACCAAACCGCATCATTACCAATTGTATTTGTATAGTCAACCAAGAAATTGGTTGGCCACACTAAGGTCGAATGTCGTTTGCACGTGAATCAGTTAAAAGGCTTATTTTTGCTTGTTATGCATTACGTTAATTTCTAACAATAGCCCTTGGCAAATTTTTCTTTAAGATCTGCCATCCAAGCAGTAAAGCAGTTTTTTGGTCGACTATACACATGTATTACGGACTAGAAATTTTTCGTTTCAGTTATGATTGCTGCAAATCTGATTACAGCAATACCAAAGGCCTTATAGCGAATTTCGGTACTTGTAGTTAAGAAAGTTACTTAACATTTAGGGAGGGAGACCTTTTAAATTCCCTAAATTAATAGAGAATATTAGTCGTACATGTCTTAATAATTTAATATATTTATAATGCATATTGTATAAAAATATTAGCGCACCCTCCTCTATATAAGGTTTTTGCTTCATGTATTAATATATAGATACTATGAGAATGTCATTTATTATATTTGTACACTTTCCCTATTTTGATAAAATAGCTTACTACGAAAAACAGTAACTTTATAAGAAAGTTGTAAAATATAAATGTATAAATTTTGATGTGATAACACCTTATAAGTTATACTTATAGCCAGTGTTCATCGATTACGAACGCCAGTCGCATGCACGAAAAAGCATGACATATTGTCACATTCCATCTGAACCAAGCTTACAAGCAAGAACGCGGAACGAGCAATAAAGAAGCACACTCGGAATAAGGATTCAGCGTTATTTGTGTTCACACAATAGCTCTTTTCTAACGCCACGCTTTTTGATCGAACAAAGTTCTATTTTAAACTCCATATACATGTAAGCTACATTTTTGAATCGACGATGCTAAAAAAGTGCCAACACTGAAATTTAATGCAACGCTTTTTTAACTCTAGTGCGAATGAGGGCTAAAAACCGATGGGTTACAACTCGGTGATGTTGCTTCTTAGCGTTGTCGCTGCAATAATATGGCGTGTATGTGTAAATATTTGAACCGTTGAAAATAGAACACTGCTTAATAAAAAAGGGTAGCGTTAGAAAAGCGCTGCCGAGTCAACAAAAAATTGGACGTTCATATTCTATTTGAACGCTTTTTTAACGCGCGGTAAAAAAAGCTCTCATGCGGCTGAGCACCAACTATTTATTATCTTAACTCGCCTCACAGTCACATCCTCTACAATATAAGCGGATCCTGGTATTTAACCGGGATAACGCTAGGAAGATATCTCGCCTCTATATGGACCGGATTTTTAAAACATAATCAAATTTTTGGCCTTTGCCTAGAGTGGGACATACAGTCTAGTTAAAAAAAAAATATCGTATGAGCCTGAAAAAAAAAAACAGAAATCAGTTTAAATTTTCTGAACGTGTAATGCTGTTGGTCAGAAACCAGATTAATTGGGAGATTCCGGACTGAGATTTCTTTTACAACGGCATACTAAAGACAGACGGGCCACGTGAATTATTATTTAAAAAAACATTTGGTCAGTGCCACGTTTTATGGAATTATATCGTGCATGACATTACCTTTAGAAAAGTGTGTAAAGGAATCATACACAATCTTCCGCGTATTTTTTGTAATATGGTATGTACCGAAAGTTTTTGCTTCATGTATTAATATATAAATTTAAATACTTTTTTATCTGTCACGTTTGTATTATTAAGATTATTAAGAAAAGTAAACTATACATATACAGCATTGTAATTACTTTTAAATTGAATCTATATTTGTCAACTTAAACAAAGAAAATGTAATAAAAACCTGTTTTCAAACCAAACCGAGCGTGACAAATATAAAGGCCACGTTCTGAAATAACGGTAAAACTGGTTACTGTGAGAGTAAATAAGACAGAAGATATGGCAAAACTAGTTATCGCTGTGAGCGAAAGAGATGAAGAATATTGCGTGGTTAAGCAAAAATTGTAGGCCAGAGTTGTTTCAAAGACGCCAGTATTGTTGGGTGCGGACATTGAATGGTAAAGCACGTGTTTGTGTGTGAAAGAGTGTGCGTGTGTTGGAGACAAAAAAGAGGTAATTTTTTATATCTATCGATATAAATTAAAAGCTACAGTTAGCGACCTGTACACAACTGTATCATGATCTGTTAACTATGGGGATAGATTTGAGTCAAGTCAAATATATTTGATATCAAAGTTCAGAAGCCACAATTAGAAAAAATTATCCTTGCTTTAAATATGCTGTTTCGCGGACAAAACCACAAACAACTTGCGGGTCATATCTCAATTAGTATCGTGGCGTTGTGTCGTGTGTGCTTGTCGGCCGCCCGAAGCTGAAGAAAATTTTTGCCACCCCCTTATTTAGTGTATTTCAAGGTAAAACAAACAAATATAGAAGACGTAAAAAACTTTTTGTCAAGAAAAGTTATCAATGAAAAGATTTTTTTAAAAAGGATGAATACTTATTTAGATGATAAAATTCTAAACCATCAATTGGGCTTCAGGTTATTTAACAGGTTCGCCATAAGCAGAGCACTGGAGAGCTAGAAACAATGCTCGGCGATCTTTTTAGACATCAGTGCGGCCTTTGATAAAGTTTGGCGCGAAGGGCTTTTGTATAAAATTATAAAGGTACTACCACATTCATTAGAGTCATATTTTACTAACCGATGCTTTAAAGTAAAATTCAACGAAGAAGCTTCAGAATTATACATAATAAAGCCAGGAGGTAATTAGTATCATTATTTTAAGGAAACATTAATTTTGTATATTGGCATCAATTTTACTCAACTCAATGAGTTTTTCTAAGTTTTTCATTTTGGTGAAATGATTCTTGTACTTTTATATGTCGTGTTTTTTATTAAATGACATTTAATCAAGAATTTAATGATATGATACGATGTATGATTCATATGACAGTATGATTGCGCAATTTATCATTCAACATGACATTTCATACATATTATAATTTCTAGACAGACAATAATATTAATATTTTATCATTTCAATGTCATATATGTTGAAACAGATGAGTATTTACTTATATAATATCAGGTATAGACGAATTCGTGAATATTTATTATTCACCCAAAAAGAATTATTCAATTTTCGCACCTATTTTTAATATTGTCGCTTGAATAGTTCACGGAATCATATTTTCCACACCGTTCTAAAAATAAAACTTAATCTTTTCTTTTAAATTAACGACATCGAATAAATCATAGTTTTCAACCACCTTCAAAAAGCATAGTTGTTTTTTTTTATTTGAAACCCGTCGTTTCCCGCGTTGTCCCATTTTGGTCCAGTTCTATTTGAATTCGGTTTTTTTAAAGAAAAAAGGGTTATTTAATCTATGTTCAAGATCGCATAATAACACAATCTATTAACTGAGGTGCTGTTTATGACATATGTGTGAGCGGGTGTTCAATGAAAAGTATGTGAATAAAAAAATTGTTGAAATATTTGTATTTTAATTAAATTCAATGTATTGTATTTTAATAAATATAGGACGTATAATCGTATTTACAGATATTATGAATTATAATGATTATTAATTATTAAATATTACTGTTATAATTATAGATAAATTAACTCTAATTAAGTGTGACCATTACCAAAAGTTACGTAATATCAAAAATATTTTTATAATTCCTAAAAGTAATTTAAATTGTATGACAAATATGAGAAAACTTTAATAAAAAGGCAAAATATATTTTTCTTTATTTAATTTGAATATTAAGAAACATAATAGAATATGAATACTAATTACTGAAATATTTTGGCTTCTGTGAACATTTACGAAAATTGTTATAATTTTCAACAAAAACTTCTCTAGAATTTAACAAGAATTTAAGCCAAAAATTATCAGAAAATATATAAATAAGTGACTCTCTTTGCATAATTAAATAAATACTTTTAAAAGTTTACAAAAAGAAATTAAAATGCACCAATAGGATTAAAAAAATGTTTTTATAACAATTTAAAATAAAGATATTACGTAATATTTCTATAGGTTTACTTTTATAAAGCGAACTGCGTTTTGAAAATTCAAATCTGAGATTTTACTACAAAATTAACAGAATGGTTTTTTTTCAATAACTTTTTGAGTCTCCAAAAATATTAAACAATATTAGAAAAACGTTTACAGTTTATATAAATTATTTATTAGTTAATAAGAAATTAATTAATAATATAAGATTTTAATTGTATTTTTATAACAGAGTCCGATTAAAAATGCCAACCCTATTCATATCATCTTATTCAACTATCAAAGGCAACTTTTATCTGTAAAATGTCTTAAAATAATTTAGATTTAATGCTCTTTAATGTTATAGAATAATAAATCATGTCTTTTAAAACTTCAAGTGCTTTTTATTTTTATGTAGGATTCAGAGTGGTCTAATACCGGAGCCAGACATAGCTTCATGTGAATGATCATTTCAATGATTATGTAGTGTGGCCGGGAAATTTTGTAGCTGCGCAAAGCTTTGTGAAACTTTGTAATCTTCAAGGACAAAAATGTGCAAACACTTTGAGCTGTATCTGGCGCCGGCATAAGAGATGATTCTAAGCGTCAGAAATTACAGAATTTATCTTTAATAAAATATTTAGTGTTTCGTAAATAACAAATCGTCATAGTCGTAGGGCAACGACGGTTTTGATAAGACGGAAGAGTTTGTATTAAAACGACTTTCAAGAAAACTGCATAATCATTTATTATTTTTTTTAATTAGACGCTTGTGTCCCATTGCTGGGCAACGGTTTTCCCCTTCTTGATCCACCTTCCACTTTTCTGGGCCAATCTCATCTACAATTTCCCCGCAAAGGTATCCAAGCCGACGCGCCGCCTCTTCCTCGGCCTGCTGGGGCATCGGCGACCATAGGTGTTCATCCAGGAAGTCGCGAATGAGCCAATATCGCGACAATATTTCATTCGTGAAAATTATTTTTTACATATAAAGTTTGTTAATTTACAAAATTATAGATTTTAAATTTAAAAAATAATGACAGAAAACTCATATAATTATTTCAACTGGCTGCCCTGTAATATTTATTATTTTTGTCAGATCGCGATTCGCAAAAACATAAACATCAGTAAAAAATGGCGTCATATTCGTGTGAGGAACCTGCCTTGATCAATACGACATATTTGTTTACATAAGATTCAAGCCGAGGATAAACAATAAACATAAATTGTAAACAAATAAGAAAGAAAATATCCTATTCCATAAGTAATGTGATCCTTTCTCTTTGATTTATTGTATTAATGTTCGATATTTCATCTCAAAGGTTAAATAAATACAGCTGGGAGTTTGAAGACACCTCTGTAAGCAAAATTACGTATGTCAAACAGCGCGAAGTCTAAAGAGAGCGTCATTAATATCAATTCTGCGCGCAAATTTTACCAGATATCAATCAATGTCGTATTCGTTTTGCCGATATTCTAAAAGGAACAAATACTCTTCAGACATCGACTTTTTCACGCGCGGTTTAGACGTATTATTGGGGTATACCAGCAAAATCCCTGTACAACCTACTAAAAGACCTTGGCTTGTCAAGAACTATCATAAGTTCATTATTAGACCGCATCGGCAGGAATGGATTGTTCCAATTATTTATGGTTAGGAAGTTGCATTTACTTGCATGCTTTGAAATTTGGGTGATGCGATAATGTTTTTGTTGAGCGCCAAATCAAATTCACATGTGAAAGTACAGTCCATTAATCTACTTTTTTACTAAGAAAAATCTATGCTATATTATAACCTAAACGCACCATCGACATCGGAATCGGCAGATAAAAATGATACTTTACGGAAATCAATGAATAACTTAAATTACTTTGCAAGAATCCGTGAATAAAAAAATAATAAAAAATGGCTTAATGCGTATCAAGACACGCTTATATAGAAGGGTTCCGTATCTGATACGCTATAAAGGTATTTGTTAAATAACTTCAAAAATTGTTGTTCAATTTCATTCAGAATATTTTTCATATTAAAGAGTACCTTGAATAGGTAAGCCAGTATTAACCACCACCAATTACAGTTCTTCGAACCCTGGTCTTAGCGAATATGACAAAAATGAGCTTTCTTAATTTTCTTTATTTTAAAGAGTACCTTAAAAAGATTAACCAGCACCAAGTAGAGTTCTTCGAGCTTTGGTCTGAGCGGATTACATAAAATTGAGCTTTATTGATTTTTTTATTTAAAAGAGTACCTTAAGATTGACCAGCATTGAGCAGTACCAAGTAGAGTTCTTCGAGCCCTGGTCTGAGAGGATCACACAAAAATGAGCTTTCTAGATGTTTTTTATAGAAGACATCTGAAAATTCTACTAACTAGGAGAAATTTTAATTAAGTGAGAAGGAATTTTTGTCGGAAGGAATTCTTTTGACAGATGTGAAGCTGTGAATCTTTTATTTCATAGGCAAATATGTGATTATCTAATAATACCATATATAATGTACACGCATATGTATATATTAATTAGTATGTTTTGAAAAAATATTATATAAAATGTACGAATGAGTAGATATTATTCATAACAATAAATGAATTAGTTTCTTTTTAGAAAAAAAACTTGTTTCATGCGCGTAGTATTTCTTGTTGGCAAAAAAACTTTGCACTTCGAAATTTGGTAAAGTTTTATTTTTCACTCTTCCGACTCAAAAGGTTACAGACCCCTGACTTAGACTTTAGAAACCTTCAAGAAAGGAATACTTTATATATTTCCTAAAAAGTATTTGTTTACAAAAGGCGTCTGTTACCTATAACATACGCATTAAGTTGTCGACCTTATTTTCAATAAAAATTGTGTATGACAGGTGGCTGTTATCTATAACACAGGCATTAAGCTGTCTACCTTATGAACAGACGTCCGTGTGTCATATAGTCCTATATATTTATTATATTTATATAGTTAATAAATTTCGGGAATTATATGAATATTAGAATCTCAACTTAGTTTTATGTATCTTTGTATATAAAAATAAAAGGTCACCTAACACGAAATTTCGAAGGCCGCGGTACGTATAAAGACGATATTTGGCAGAGATACAGACATCCGATAAGAACGAATATTTCGATAGGACCAGATTAACGTTTAAGGGCAATATTAATTTTACATGGACGAAGACGCGGTAAACAGCTTGTTAAAATTACATAAATTTGTTCTTTTAATTATATAATCTAACCCTTTTACGTCATATAACATACGGTTGTCACGATTCCGCTTTGACATCATCCAACACATGTGTGTGTAAACGGTGTAAATCGTTTAACATTTTTGTGCGTGTGGTTTTATTTTTATAATTTAGTATATTAATTTTGCATATTATGGAAAAACATTAGCATTCGCATATCTTCTTCTATATGAACTATAATTGTGCCAAAATTCATATACCTCCGTCAACGGAATTTTCGTAAAAAGGTACCTAAAGTTTTCACCTCACGTATTAACCTATAAATAAGACGGAATATAAGATTATATCTCTACAAGATTCTTTCATAATCACATATAAGAATATACTATATGGGTATAAGGTATGGACTGAAATCCGCAAGGCACCCGGTTCAATCCCCGCCGCCGTTGGGGTATTATCGCACCAATTTTATTGATGTTCCAATATCAAATATGGATCGCCTTATTATACCTCATTTAAATTCGGTACAGCATAGAGACGGCGTAAGAGTTTGTTGGCCTTGTTTTTTTTCTTAATTCGTAATAGTGATGTCATAGAATATGACCAGGTGATGATATAATTAGTTTTTTTGTTTATCAGAATGAAGGTGATTGCGTCTGACATTTATAAATTTGCAAAAAAAAAACAACAATAAGGTGTAAACGAAAATATACTAAGGTAATGGTATATTTTTTCTGACGACTATCGTTTTTTTTAATTATGTTTTTTTTTTTTTAAACCAGCAATTGCTACTTGTCAGACAGTACTGGAAGGCTTACAGCGTTACACAGACAAATATGCGACACGACGGCTACAGATCTTTTTAAGGAAATTGAAACTATTTCTATTGCCACACCCCATTACCCTCCACTTTATCGTAGAGTTAACAACATTAAACACAAATAAAATATTTTTAGACTTGCGGTTTGCCTTGAGGTTTTTAATACTTTCTCGTTAACAACTTTTAAAATGGTTTCGATTCAGTTGCAATTCCACAGATTTTTTTATTTGTATATGGGTTATAAGAAAAATTTGCGTTCCTTAAAAAAGATTTATATCTATAAACACCTTATATTTATCAACTTCAAAGAAGGGTGAGGTTCTCTATTCGTCGGAATCTTTTTTTGTGTATGTTAACCGATTACTCGAAGACGACTTTCTTCTTTAGTAGTTAGTTTCCTAGTGTTAGTTCCTTTATCTTCTTTTTCCTAGGGTTATCCCGGTCTAAAACCAGGGAAAGAGAGGAACTATTTAAGATAAACATTTCCTTCTTACACTATATACGTGAAACTCTAATGGTTTTTGCAGCGCACGCCAGAATAGCTCGCAGATGGCAGACTTTTCTCCTACTTAGTTGACATTTATTGTTATATTTTGGACAATTCATACAGTATATTTACAAATAATAGCCTATGTGTTATTCTGATGTACAAGCTATATTATTGTAAAGTGTTTTTAAAATCCATTCCATTTTTTCCGTAAATGAGGGCCAAACATACATCTATACATCCATGTGTTTGTACACACTTCGCGTTTCTAATATTAGTAGGAAGTATATATAGAAGTAGTGAAGTACGGCTAAAGAAACAGTATAATCTGCCTTTAAAAACAACATAAATGATTAGTACATCTATTTTAAAATGCCAGGAAAAGGTGGGAAGCGTTTTATATTCCCGAAGGTAAAGTGTTTAGCAGAGATGATACCGGAAGGCCACCTTGTAACATAAAAAAGGAAAATAATTGTACATTACTGCACCAGCCGGCAAGAGTTGTCAAAATAATGGTCAAATTTCCAAGCATGTTTGAGAAAATACAATTACTTTTAAAACATAGTAGATAACCGCAACTTTATTATTGTCCATTTAACTTATCCACAGAACTAATGCATCGATTTGCTTTAGTTATTTGCTATAATGGATTCTTTTAATTTTCTTTTTAAACCTTTTAACTTTGCGTATCGTAATAATTGAAAAAAGTATCCCAAAAATTAGGCAATTTTATGCGAAAAAAGAACATAAATTATAAATTATTTACAGTAAGCAAAGTATTTAAAGTTTGTCCATAAACGGAGTTTATCGGTACCTCTTACCAGTGTTGGTTATTTACATTGAAATGGTAATATCGTTTCTATTCATTCAAGATAGGCTCTTCGCCTATTTATGCCACCGACGTAAGAGTCCTACCTCACAGAGACGCTATGGTTACCTGTACGCGGTACGCTTTTAATTTGGCGACGTCGCAAAACCGTCTCCAAGTGGGTTACCAGTTCTAAATTTTAATATGAATTGTTATGTTGGCGACGTCGCCATGACATCTCGGTGAGTTAAGGCTCTAAATCTACGATAGCAGCATTTAAAGAAAAAAATCGCCATATTGAATGGTACACAAATATGCACGTTTGATTATTATTTAGCGCTAAATTCTAAATGATAAAAGACTTAAAAAATACACACTGGTAGTAATGTTAGAGTAAATAACTACATAATTGTTAACAATTTTCTAACATACTTTTGTTTAAATTTTGTATTCTTTTAACTTGTTTTTCAGATGTCTTGACTTTAGAGCTTTTATTAAGTTTTAAAATATTTAATCTATATTAATATATAAAGCTGAAGAGTTTGTTTGTTTATTTGAACAAACAAATTCTTCAACTTGAACGCGCTAATCTCAGGAATTACTGGTCCAAATTGGAAAATTATATCAGCGTTAGATAGCCCATTTCTCGAGGAAGGCTTGAAGGAAAGTTGAATCTATTTTTTTTACATAGTTTTATGCAGAGGTAATCATGGGCATACCTAGTTCATTACGTTATATTATATACGTTTACTATACCAATAAACTCTAAATTAAGTGCAGTTGAATAATGTTGATTTAAGTGTATATTAAATCACGAACATTTATGGTTTTATGGTTCCATAGCCTCGCCATGGAACCATAAAAGTTTGGATGTAGGTGTTGTAGCGATTACAATGGCACGTCACTCTCTCCTTGACCTTGTCTAAATGGTCAAGTCAGATTGATATCACGCCTGAAATTTAGTTTCTTTTGTTCAACTGAAATTACTGCGTCTCGTCCGTATAAGCTATTAGTCATATCCCGTTGTTTAAATGTACGTTATTTATAGAGGACATTGTTATTTTCTTGGCTTTCGAATCCAGGTAAATAATCAGCGACGGCCGAATGAAAAAAAAATTGAGATAACGTCGATTATTGCGTATATCGACCAGCTAGTAAATGGATTTTTATGATTCGAAATAGGTTTGTTAAATCACTAGATAAATTTCTCGCATTCGCCTTAACTAAGAACGTTTGTAGGTGAAACTATTTTTATACATTCTTAGTAACTAAATTAAAGGAAAAATAGTAAAATAGAGAGAAGGCACTTTTTTTACTATTTTTTTAAAATTAAACATCATAATTTGTAAAGATCAAAATCTTACAAGTTACTACGTTTAGTTGTCCAGGATTAGTAATAAATTGAGATTCTCCATCCATGACAGTAGTATCCGCACCCTTTTTCTCTTTTCCATCTACCTTCATATCCTTTTACTCCATTCCTTCCTTTATTCCTATCTATATATCTAATTAGGCCGGCGCGTCCGAGTACCAGTACCTCCTTCTCACATAAGATCGGCGTGAAGTGGCGGCAATGCTGTCACTTCAAGTGATAGTATTGTTGTTGCGTTTCGTCCGGTTTGTGAGAGTTCCCGATGGACTAAACCCCTATTTAAAGGCCGGCAACGCATCTGGAAGCGTTCTGGCCGTGCAGATGTTCGTATTCACTCAGACGATGAACCGCGTGCTCGTTTGCCCCTTGTAATATATATAAAAAATATATGAGCCGTCTTCGTAATTATGTAGTTTGGTTACTTTACCCAAAAATGCATATATTTTTTCTGGAAGTTGTTGTTTGCATTCTACTGAGTAGTATTCCGTCGGGGGAGACTGACATTTTTTTTGTCATTTTTTTTAAACTGTTAACATTATAAATAAACACATACAAGGATTTCTGTATTGAAACAATACCGCGAAGCGGTCAGCGCGATCGCTGCGATCGCCCTTCCGCTTTTAACCTATCCGTAACAGAGTTGCGTTTCGTGCGGAATATCAGACTCCTGTATTATTAAAACTTATTATTGTTTGTTTCAATACAGAAATCCTTGTATATGTGTGTGTATAATGTTAACATTAACTTCGAAAAGCTCCAAACTGTACTATTTTAGCATTCCCAACTCGAAAAAAAATGTCAACCTCCACGGAATATCATTCATTAGAGTGCAACCAACAACTTCCAGAAGAAAAAAATATATACATGTGTTTATGGAAAATGTAACTAAACTGCATAGTTACATATCAAATATTTCGATTATTATATTATAACTTTAGTTATAAAATAGTAAAAAAAAAGTTCTTCTATTATAACTATTATGTAGCAGTTATCCAGTAGCCCTCGTGTTATAAGTTTATATTCTTCGACTAAAAGGAACACTCTTTAAAATGATTTATCACTCTCGATGAAAGCAGTGCCGATATAACTTTCCCCAGACAGCTACTTAGTAGGTGATTATCATAAAATAATAAAAAGTTCACGGTATGGTAATGTTCGTTTCGCATGCCATGTCGACCTCACTTAACGTATCTTACGTACAACGCAAGAATACACTTCTGTAGACGCATTTACTAGACCTCAGGACAAAAAAGATTCCAGCACTCGCAAAAGAAAAGGATTCTAAGATTTTATTTGTGACTAGCTGTTTCCCTTTTTTTTGTCCGCGTTGAGATAAAAAATATTTTTTTTACAATTTCTAGTTTTTTTTGCACGAAACCCTAATTCCTATCCAGACGAATAATAATTAAACAAATATATTAGTATTCGAGTTGTCTGTTTGCAGCTTAAAAGTATTTATATATAAATGTAAATATTGAATATTGCAAATAAAATAAAATAATTATTTAGCAATCGCCTTGAACCTTATAATCTATCAAAATTAGTATTCGTCTTAAATTGTTATAGTTCCATTCGAATTATGGACGCTAGCAAACTATCAAATCGATACGGCAAGAGAAGTGGGTTAAAATGCACTTCATAATTTTGTTTACATACAAGTGAAGCTAATAAAACTACAATCAATACCAGCTAATTGCTAGTATATTGTTAGAACTATGAATACTATAGAATATTTTATGATTAGCTTCGCCATTCATGAATACACGACATTATTTTTAACTTTAGACGAGTGCCAAGTATCTTTTTCGAAGTATTATATTTATCTTTTTTATTTATAAATTTATGAAAGAAATAAAAAACCTTTAATATTGAAAAAACTAACCTTTTATTAACTTATAAATTAAACTACCAATAACAAAATCATTACACATTATAAAATAAAGTCGCGTTCCGTTCTTGTAAGCTTAGATTTTTAAACTACGCAAAGGACTTTAATGCGGTTTTTACCAAAAAACAGTGATTCAAGTGGTTTAAATGAATATATACATGTAGTCTTGTGAACTCAACGCAGGTTGTAAATAATTTTATAAAAGTCTCGTGATAATCCGCAGATATCATAGGAAAATGTTAAATCTTAGGATTTCCTTATTGTTATTGCGAGTTTTTAGGTTCTAAAGAAAATTGCAATAATGTTTTTGGTAACGTAGCCATCGCTTTAACACATCGTGGATGATGTGACTTACATTGAACTTACAAAATGTTTTCTTCCTTGTTGTACAAAAGAAATACATAAGTGAAGGTCGTTGTAAAATTTACGCCTTTTCCATAAATGCAATAAATTTATAGATAAGCTCGTATTCAAAGAGATATGGTTTAAATACACAAATTAACTTCACGCAATTTCAATCCGTGTCCAATGGTATGCATATTGTATGTATGTGATTTGTTTCTTTGGTATTTAAGTCACAAGTGTTTTTGTTATCATTATTTATTGTATTCACAATTTAAAAATAGAACAGGTATACCTGGTATGTCCTCAGTCATGGCGTCAATATTCCAAGAATCTTGTAACGGTTGTGGTTGGAAATGGATTATAGGAAGTCAAGCCCCCGCCTCTGAGAGGTGAATCTTAGATTTACCACGCGGCAATTCGATGTATGCTTCATTTGGTAAAGTGTGTCGGTGATAGTGCGAATTACTTGACACTTGACTACATTTGTATCTTATAAGGTCTTAACTTATTTTATTTGTTTATTTTAACATTTTCCAACAATCTTTTTATTCGTAAATATAATTTATTAAAGAAGGTTTTGCATACTTTTTTATTATTTAATCAGATCTTTCCGATGGTTGAGAAATAGTAAATGTCACGCGATGATATAACAGTGCGATAGACGACCTACAAAACGATATTTGCTCGAAAAATATCATTATTCGTTTGGACCGTTCTAAGTTAATTGTAAGCCTACCACTGGTTCGGAAAGTTGAAGGGCGGCAATGCTGTCACGTCAAGAGATGGTATTGTTGTCGCGTTTCGTTCGGTTTGTGAGACTTCCCGGTGGCCTAAACTCGTCATTAAAGGCTGGCTGCGCATCTGCTAGCCTTCTGGTCGTGCAGATGTCCATGGATGTCGGTAGGCACTTAGGTGCCTGCTGCCTGCTCGTTCGCCCCTTGTAACATAAAAAATAATAATAATAACGATGCAAGTCATTCCTCCATCTCATCCTTGGCCTAACGCGATGTTGTTTCCAATCTGGGGTCCATAAAGTGAAGATTTTGGCCCAAAGATCATCCGACAGAGAAAGATTGGTTTAACACATTTTAATTAGAGGTAGCGCCATGCTTGTAGCCGAATTGGGCCGGCGCGTCCGGGTGCCAGTACCTCTTTCTCACATTCACTTAAATTATACATTAGTGTATATTTGAAGTGTTCTTTAGACACACTATGCATGTCTGAGATGGGAAAGTCTAACAGGTGAAGCAAAAACTTTTAGTACCATTTTATGAAAATTGCGCGAACGGCGGAGTGTGAAATTTGCCACAATTGTAGTACATGTAGAGGATGGTCAGCAAATGCTAATATTTCTAATAAATACTAGCTGTTCCCGCGACTTCGTCCGCGTGAAATTAGTTAAAAAAGGAGATTCAATTTTAGCGTGATGGTACATAGCCTATATATAGATAATAGATTAAAAAAAGCGTTATTTTCCTGAAATCTATGCAAAGCAGGACGATTTTAAATCCCGGACTTATGCATAATATTTCCCGCACGTAGAAAAAATGTTCTTAAGGTCGCACACTTAGAGAACAAATGTGTAGTAGAGTGCGCAATCATTGCAATAAAATCATGAAATGTAAGGATAACTGGCAAATTTCAACCCTCAGAGTTCTTATCATAACTTAAATATTAATCGTTAAAAAATCCAAATATTTCGAAGTAACCTTTTTACCAATAAATAGAATAAATAAAACTCAAAATATTACCAATGCGTGCAAATATCAAACCCAAGTGCTATATTACTATAGCCACGGTAGGTAAATGTGATACACGAGATTATTCTGTATAAATTTTCTAACTTTAAAGCATGTCATTATTTTTGTCTCGGTCAGAACCGATTCCACAATGGACAACTTGACTTGTAGACAGCGACGATGTGAAATTGATATTTCTCTCGCATTGTTATAAATGTCAAAGGGTAGTTTCGTGTAAATTTCTGATGAGTAAAATCAAACTTTACTCCAGTCCTGCTTCTAGTGTAATACTTTTGCTGGTTAGAAGATTATTTGAGCTCCTTGGAAAGGGAAATATTTGCAAGCTTCTATAGGTTATGATGGCTGCAGAATAACTATATATAATTATATATAAATAAATTGACAAAAACACGCTTATATGGGTTTCCGTATGATGTTTCGTTTCCGATGATACACGATAAAGGTATTTGTTAAATAAATTCAAAATTAGTGGTCCGATTTCCCCCAAAAAAATTCCCTAATGAGTTTTTAACATACCTTATCAACATGGAAAATTTCAAGTCATTGTGGTGACTCTTAATAGTTTGGGAATCCTAGGATGAGGTGGACCCCCCTTCTCAAAAAACTTCGAAGGCCAAAAATTCGTAATTAAATATGTTTATATAAATAGATTTGACTTTAAAGATAAAACATAAAAAACTAAAAATTATATATTTTTAAATGCTTTTAATGACTCTATAGTAGTTCTTTTAACCACCAAACCAACTATACTCTTAACTGAGGAGCCTGGATACAATTCTTCATCTTCGAAATTGGCTGATATGGCTTGATATGTAGTATTCATTATTTCCTTGAGTCTATTTGTAGAATCAATGTTTTGTAGGTCGTTTCTAGTGGCATCATTCAATTTCTTATTCAAATCATCTATTTCATTATCTTTCATAGTTATACTATCTTTCAAGTCAGCAATTTGTTTTATATAACTACCTTCTTCATGTTTCAGCTGAAGGCATTGTTTAGATGCAAGCTGTAATTGATCTTTATAAATAACTAGTAGTTACCCGCGAGCTCGTCCGCGTAAAATTAGGTGAAAAATTTTAGCGTGTGATATATAGCCTATGGCCTTTCTCGATAAACGGGCTATCTAAAGCTGAATGTATTTTTCAAATCGCTCTAGTAGTTCCTGAGTTCAGCGCGTTCAAGTAAACAAAAAAAACTCTTCATTTTTGTATATAGGTATAGATTGGTGGAATCAGGGGCTGCTTTTCGAAAACCCAGGACAGGGGGTCAGCCCTAAGTGGGGTGATGGTTTTCAAAGGCGTTGTGACGTCACATGTCAATTTTTTCTTTTATAAACATACATATTACAAAATATTAAAATAGAACTGATTTTTCCTTGATTATGTTATGTCACACTAAGGGGGAGAGGGTTTCTAAAATGTGACAACTCCCCCTCTAGCATTTCCAAACTATTAGACGTAGAGACTTGAAATTATCCATGTTGATAGAACATGCTAAAAACTCATTAGGGAAATTTATTTTGAACGAAATCGGACAACAACTTTTGAAGTTATTTAACAAACACGTTTATAGCGTATCAGATACGGAACCCTCCTATATAAGCGAGTCTTGACACGCCCTGCACCATTTTTATTTAAGCCGTTTAAAAACGTTCAGTCAATTATTTCATTGAAGCATGTCGTCATTGTCATAATGTTATAAAGGGGTAAAGCTTGAGCGATCTCAGGTTGCACTAAACCGATTTTGAAGTTTTTTTTTTACCTTTAGAAAGGTATGTTATCCCTTATTTGGGCAATGCACCTGATACTCCTCGGGCGTGGCGACGTAGTCGGTCACACGTAGAAGGCTGGCTTAGATATTCTGACAGGCTTTTGTCACATTGTCAAACTAATATGTATGTGATTAAACAGAAAATAATTATCGTTAGTTAAGGTACTATAACTTACATACTGTAGGTATAGTTGTATACTGTATCCATGTTTTTACAAATGTTTATCCTATTTATTAGTAATGATAAAAATTCATGCAGTCCTATGCAATAACGATGATTATGAGCCAAATTAGTCTTTTCTTAAAATGTTTAGGAATCATATTAAAAAAGTAGTAGGCCGAGGAAGAGGTGGCGAGATGACTTGGACGCCTTTGCGGGAAAGAAGTGGATTCAGGTGGGTCAGGAAAGGAAGGCATCTATGCGCGTTAAATTAAATTAACGTTAGAATTTTATAAGCTTTTTTTACTTTAATGCGAGATCCCTAATGTTTATTTATACATTTCGTATTACCTCGTTTGTTTTTGGCTTCTTTTGTTCTGCTACCGACAATAATTGTTAATTATAAAACCTAAATACAATTACGTTCTATTTCACTTGTTACGTTTATAACTAATATTCACTACATTCGTAGTTTTATTTGTATATTATGGTTGGGGAGGCCGTGATGCTAAATTTGTAGTCACTAAAGCCTTGCGGGGATCTATTGAATTACGTAGATTAGGTGTAAAAACGAAAAAAAGGGTTATGTTAAGACAAGGTCATGGTGTCCATAACGTTATTGATGGTTTTATCTCCATTGCCATGAAAAAATCATCAGAATATATTTTCCCGTAATCCTTTAAGGATCTCCATCAAAATAAAAAAATTATAAAAAAAGTCGATCCTATGCATACACCTACTGTAATAAAAAAAAAAAAAAAAAAAAAAAAAAAAAAAAAAAAAAAAAAAAACTTAAAAAAAAAAAAAATTAAACGAAAAAAAAAAAAAAAAGTAATAAAAAAAGAAGAAGGACGGTGAGGGAAAAGAGGAAGAACTCGGGGGTTCGGGGAGAGAAAAGAATCTCTTGACTTGATCAAGCACCAATTCTAGAGGAAATTCTTTTTCGGTGCAACAATTTTGTTCCAAAAATTTTCTTTCTTTACACGCCAAACAATCAATGTCGTAGGCTAGGGGAACAATGTATTGGGTGTTGAATAAAATAAATCCCCTGTTGGCTTGCGAAAAATCAACACTAGATGCTTTTACATATCTTCCCTGGAACACGGGATTAATGTAATCTTTGGCTTCCCACAACAAAACATCAATTGCGTAGTTTGCCATGGTCCTGGACTTGGCGTGGAGTGTGGAGCTCTATGCCGTTCTCCTTCTCCTACTCGCGCTCACCATTTATGCAATTCGCGAGCACAGCAAAAACAACATCATTGGTGAAAATATCAAAAGAGCCTCAGAGTCTACGGGTTTTAAACCAACCTACTTTGACATTTACGACAAGAGTGATGATAAGAATTGCAATAGGTTAATTGTTGTACAGCCCTTCAATTGGATAATCTTGGCTTCCAATGGAAAGGTCTATGTGATTGACGACACAGTCTACAACTGCCCGGGTAACTATTCCCCCGCGGTTGTAGTGCCTTCCACTCGCGACGAAACCTCTCATTCGTTTCTCTTCAAACACGTTTGTGTCAACTTTAACATTTATGAACTATTAAAATCGTATCGCAACTATAGCAACTATTGCAAAGTCCATTTTGAGCCTCCGACTGATTTGCGACCGTTCGCCGAGCGCCGATTTGTGAAGAGGGAATACTTCTCAAATTGGGGACTGTTTGGCCGCCTATTAAAATCACTTACCGCGCCAAGTGCCCCGGCGAAACGTCTCGCTTTTTGCCGCTGCGATATTTATGATTGTTTTCGCTGCTTAAACTTTCGAGTATTAAATCGTCTTCTTTTGAGAGTTTCAATGGCTGACATCGCTTTTATTACATTTGCGGCCAAATTAACTGCGCTCTCGAAAGCGATCAGCGGCCCCTGATGCGTGAATATTAATTATTCAATCATTTGTGCTAGCGCTATTATATGATTAATATCTACTACTTAATTTTACCACTGGACATCAGATTGGCGCCAGAACTAGAAATTCTATCCACATCAATGTCGTAACATCCAGCATGCAACAGCATGTGGTTTTTTATTTCCCGTCTCTTACAGTACCTTTATGAAATCAGTTCCAGTTACTACCACTGCCGGAATTTCTTAACTGATACCGCCTAGGACAATTTATCATCTCTCAAAGACCAGTAAAGCATCTAGGAGTTTTGTTGTAGTGAATTTACGTTTATAAGTTCTTAAAAAACAACTAATACAATCTTCGATGAAAGAAATATGAACGCAAAAGAATTTTAACCCTTTCGAAATTTTATATATCATCCTTTTAAATAGGTCGGTTAAACAGAACCGTTTCAAACAACGTAAACGCCGGTAAATTCCCATTGAATACCGACGTCTTTGTCGGCACATTTGGAGGGTTCATCAATTCTCGTTTGGATTTTTCCCTCCCCGTGGGTGGGGGTGGGTGTGATAGCTTTTCGATACAATCTCCTCGCGCTCACCTATGACACGAATGTTCGCATTGAGACAATGTTCACGTATCCCCGACTATTACGACATATATAATATGTACTACGTGCGATATTTGTATTCGGGATGCCCCACTTCTCCTTTCGTGCCTTAGTATTCTTCTAGTAGGTCCATGGGTGTCAGTAGTCAGTACGCATTTGCGAGACTACTGGTAGCTCAGTTGTCCAGTGGCGACTGTATTCACTCAGGTAACCCGCCTGCTCGTTTGCCCCTTGTTATATGTATAAAAGAAAAAAGTTAAATGGCGTACGAATTCTAATCTTTATCTTTACATAGTATCGGTAAAACAAAGTTGCTTTCCGTTTTTTATGCTTAAATCTTGAAAACTATGCACCAGATTTAATGGGTATTACCAATAATCAAAGTGATTCAGTAGACAGGTTTAGTACAAGCATATCTACATTGCACCCGTGCGATGACTGGGCAAGTCGCTAGTCTTAAATAAAATAAAAACAGTCTAATCAGATTTCGTTACTTACCCCGCTAAAAATAAATAATAAACTATACAGATCTCAACAAAAACTAGAAGCGATCATGTATGAAGATCTGATAAAAAAACTTTTAAAGTTAATTCGAGCCGATCGATGCCGTTAACTTGATGGGTACAAGAAACCCGGGAAAGTTGCAATGCAATATTTATCACACGGCCGCGGACGTGCCTAGGAAAAAATGACAAATTCATGTTACCCCTAACTCTAACCCCAGCCCTCCCTCTCCTCATCCCAAACTTATTCCAGTGGCGGTACTATCATACAAACTCGAAAGGCTTGTCTTTCTACATCTTTCTTTCTTTCATATTAAAGATTACCGTAACAAGATATTTTTCGAGGTAAGAAATACATTATCAATCACCAAGGCGTACCTGTTTTGCTATAAATAAAATAGACCAGCACAAAAAGATGGCAGTAGAGATTTCTGCCGCTCAGCTTATCTTATTGTAACCCCGGGCACGTTACTGAGTTATTCCCGACGTAATTTTTACCAGGAACCCGAGCCCCGGTGCGAACTGGATAGAGATGTTTTTACGAGTCACTTGTTTATGTACCTATCGACGGGAATAATATACGGTCTATTTCATAGAGCGGGTAATGTTGCCTTATGTCTTCGGATGATACTGTATAAAGTACGCCTAGTGTAAATGTTTGTATATACTTATTTTATTTATTTGGTCATTATAGCAGTGTATATTATATACTAAACAACTAGAAACTTAATTTAAATTTACAATATAAATGCCACTGCAATTATAAATGATGCAATAAAAAATATGTAGTGGCAAGTTTACAGACTAAAACTATCAGGATAAGAACTCTAACATTAGGAATACAATCATAAAAGTATATAAATAAAATAGGAGAACTAAAATTGCTATTATGTCGGAGCCAGACATAGCTCAAAGTGTTTGTACATTTTTGTTCTTAAAGCTACAAAGTACTATAAAACTTTGCGCAGCAAAGTCCCAAGCCACACGACATGATCATATTGATATGATCATTCAAATAAAGCTTTTTTTGCCTCCGGCATTACGAAAAATGACCAGACTTGATACATTTACGAAAATTACAAATACTGTCGCACCAAATATAATCTGCCCCTTTAGAAAAACTATTAAAGTTTCTGAATATTCTATTAATTCATATACCTATGTCATGATTACAAGTTTATACTGGTATCTGGAAATCACAGACAGACATTTCAATCTTGTATAAATATAGATATGTATCTTAAATGTTAGTCATCAATATGATATTCAACAATCCATTAAACGCGATAGGAAGTACGATATTTGATTTATTCGATCCCGTATTTCGGGTATAGGCGATTTACTCATATACACGTTCTAACAAGCTGGTCTAGTACTGGGGTACATTTATATTGCAGTGGATGTGGCTGTGGGGTGAGTGAGTGACCGTCTGCCGCCTGACGTCATCCCCGGAATCCCCACAATCTCGCGACTAATATCACTCAGTGACATTAATAGGGACCCATTGTTTTACCTGCTTCCCGAAACACGGATGTCGGATGTTTGAAATACAATGTCAGAATGGATCACCCATATATCAGCCGGCCGCGGGAAAGGAGTGGATTAGGTTGGCTCTGGATAGAGGAGATTGGTCTAAGATAGGGGAGGACTTTGCCCAGCAGCATAGACATCTTTGTTGTTAGAAGCCTCGCAGTCACGTGTCCAAAAAAATCATTTTCAATGTCATTTTAATTAAGCCAGTCAGGAATTTTTATGTTTATTAAATATAATATTTTAATGTTTTATATTATAATTTTATGTAAGTATGGATATATTTATCATGGAAGCACAGCAAAAAGTTAGATTACTTTAGGAGGATACCATCTTAATCTTACTTAGTTGATTTTTTTGGCTTACTTTCGAAGCATTCTTATTGCGTATCAATTTTAGACACATATTCTAGTGAGAAAGGGGCCCCAGACAGGTAATTTATTCAGATCACATCAATATTTCATGTATAGACCCAATTCGGGAGGCTCCGGCCACCAAAACGGGATGATAATCTGTCCGCCTCGTGTAAATTAGCCATTTCCATTTCTCTCAGGCCGTGCGTCGTATGGTTCGACATTTTTGTGGATTACATGCATTTCTGTTCCGGATAAAACATCTCGTCAAAATTTGAAATTCCACCCTCATCACCTCAACGTCTTAAAATCCACAACCGTGCGATCTAGATTTGGACTTTAAAAATATGGTAAAATTAATGACGTTTTGCAAAAAGCCGCAAAACTTTAAGTTAATAGATATAATTTTTTTTTTAATGTAACTTATGAATTAAATTTACCTAGTTTGTTTGGATTTCCACAGATTACGTGACTTATTAGATTTTTTTAAAGAATATTAGGAATACTTGTTAGGTACGTCTAATATTCCCTTTTTCCCTCCTACTAAGTTTAAATTAAAAGCTTGCATTAAGAGTGGGTGCGATAATACCCCAAAGGCGGTGGGGTTTGAACTGGGTACCTTGCGGATTTCATTCTATATCTTATACCGTTGAGCTATTGAGGCTTTGAATGAACGTTGTATAACGTATAACGTACGCAATCTATTATTTGCTTAAAGATAACGGTACTTGCTTCCCTTATTTATACAATTTACGTTTTGATAAAATGAATCACTCTAACGCGTTGTATAATGCCACATTTTATACGCTTTACACATATATTTGTACATAAAAATCAATCTTTCTTCGTTAGTCTCGTTAAAAATCCAAACCCCCAAGGTAGTTTTAAAGTATGTTTGTTTTGTTTCATTTCCCTTATTTTAGGGAAGTTTTAAAAGAAAAGAAAGAAAACAACAGTCGAAAGATTATTTAACAAAACTAAAAAATGCAGATATAGTCGTTACTATAGAATACTTCAAGTGATGTTGTTCTTATACCGGAGCCAGACATAGCTCAAAGTGTTTATACATTATGGTTGACATCACCGGTGGCCGCCACAAGCTGCACGCTAAGATGTATGGACATATACTGGTGGCGGCATTTTTTGGCTGTGGCTCGTGGCTTGTATGCGGCGACCCTAAGAAGTTCTGATGCCTTGCCTACCTCAAAGAAACCTGTACATACGCTTTTTAAAAACGCTGATAAAGAGCCCTTGGACCTCCTTCATCCGGCCCAATCGACAAACCCGTTCTTAGCGGACGTCTTCTAACTATAAATTACCTCCTTGCCAGACCTCATCTTTGTACGTCCCGCGGTTTTCGAGATTTCTTAATAAATTACCTTTCGCTTTTATATATAGGTTAACTTGGTTACGCGCATTACACACGCGGACATATACAACAAAATTCACGTGTACTCTCGCACCGCCGCGTCTATCTAATCTCAAGAACTACTTCTTTCAGTATATGATAGCCCATTTATCGAGGGCCATTAGCCCATTTACTATATATTATTACACTAAAATTGAATCTATTATTTCACCTAATTTTAGACGGATGAAATCGCGGGTGACAACTAGTCGTAAATATTATAGTAATTAATAGATATTTAAAATTAATAAAAGCGTGTTAATTAAAGACTTTCGAGGAGATCTTAAAAGGAACGCGATGTTTTAAATAAATCATTATGTCCATCAATATGGTGGCGTAAAATTTAAATCCGGTTGACGAATACGTAAAAGGCGAAGAGGCGAATCGTGCTGTGATATCTTTTGATACAATCTTATCATTTTCTTTTATAACTTATTTGGCAATCCCTTTTACCAGAAGTAACGATGACTCAAATTACCAAATGACTAGATTACTCTCGATTTCATTAACTGATAAGTTACAAAATCAATTTAATGTATTATTGTCAAGGGATGCAGAAGGCGGTATTGCTTGAGACGGCACGTATAGTGAGGAGGTTCCTGTCTCTGGACCCTTGACCACCGGTGGCTTGAGGTCTAGAGGTCTTGCTACGCTGCCGGTGAACACCTATTCTTTATATATTTTTAAATGTTTTTATTTTTATACCAATATTTAAAAATGTATTTAGAATAAGCGTATTAAATAAATGATAGATCTGATAAGTTAATAATAAAGAAAAATGAAGTAATAAAGACAAAAGAAAAAACGTTTAAATATCATATGCGTTGCTTTGACAAAGTTATAGTTCTGGTTAACTATTATAATTTCAAAAAGCGAAACACTCATTTATTATTGTAAATGTATTTATTATTGTAATTGTAAATTTGCATGCCATTTCAATGGCGGGATTGGCTGCGTACTGTCTGCAAATAAAAGAATTTTGTTTTTATTTTTAAATGATATTAAGCAAAGTTTAAAATTTTATTTTTATTTTGTTTTCAGAAAATTTCTGCCAACACTCAGTGGAGCTCTTTCAATAGAGTCATCACGTCAATGGTAAGTCTACAATCTGGTAATGATTATAAGATGAGAAAATCACTTGATACCCGTCCAGTTAAGCAAAAAGCCAGCCTATTAGTTTATTTGATCAATCGAATATTTTACAACAATTTGCATTTAGAAGCCGTTGCCTTATTAATAAATGGATCTTTACGACATCTTAAAGAGCTATCAGATAGGCCTGGCCGAATCGAGCCGGCGCGTCCGGATACCAGTACCTCTTTCTCACATAAGGTCGGCGTGAAGTGGTGACAATGGTGTCACGTCAAGTGTTTTTTTTATTTAATTTTTTTTTTTTTGGTATACAGAATATACATTTGCAAATTATTATCCTAAATTTCTATTATAAAATCAGCTTCTGAAGCTGAACTAGGAAACCCTGTGCTTCAGCTTCAGTGCCTCAACCTCAGATCAATTTTATTTAACAACTTTACTATATGTTAGTTTTGTTGTCGCGTTTCGTTCGGTTTGTGAGACTTCCCGGTGGCGGCAAAGCATCTACTAGCCCTCTGGTAGTTCATATGGTTATGGGCGTCGGTAGTCACTTTTGTGACCCGCCTGCTCGTTAGCCCCCTGTAACATAAAAAAGACTTTGACATTTCAGTGTCCCAGCAGAGGTAATAAACCTTTTATGACAGTGATTATATTTAGTATTTTATTACTAAATATGCGCAGGCGTTACATCCATCAGGATAGCGCCTTCTCGTTTTTAATATGACTTTTTATGACCATAAAAGTGTGCATATAAACAAAGAACATATTTATTTAAAAAAAGTATGTCCATTTCTCTTTTTGGTCGGTCGCAATATATTTATTATTATTATTATTATTTTCATACGATTTTAATTTTATACAATTGAGTAGACATATTCCGATACAAAGAATATGAGACCACCATTGAAGCGTACTTGAGATATTACCTACCAAACAAACTAAATAATCAACCAAATCAATACAAAAGTGACCCTTCCTTCCGCTCCAGGAGTTGTGATTATCACTTTTTTTCCAAACTGCATTGTTTGTTGATATTCAATGATTTTATCTTTTTCACGTCTATATAAATCTACTACACTCGGTTGCAATGAAATCGCACAAGAGAGCATTTTTTGGAAAATGTTTTTTTTTCTATGTTAATTTTTTTTTAATATGAGATTAAATATCATTCACTGGATAGGTATTGAAATGACCTTTAATCCCATACTTAAAAAAATATATTTTTTTTTAAGTAAAAAATAAATGAAAAAGTTTTATAAAAGAATGTTGTCATGTGCGATTAAAATAGTACACTCGGGTGCAATAAGCACCCGAGTGTACTATTTTTTTTTATTAGAATACAATTACGAGTTTGATTAGTGGACCGTTACGTTACATTATATGCACCAAATGACTTATAAAACCTGTGCTTTTCTTTTTTTCTCATTTGCTATATTGTATTGGTTAGAATTTTATTGATTTTTGACCTACCTGCTTTATTCTTCTCTAATTTTGCTGATTACTCGAGATACGTGACTAACAAGTATTTATTTAGTGCTTTACACCTTACTTTATAAATAACATTTATATAGCTTATATAAAATATCTTAGAATGTGTTTATAGTGATTTGCCCAAAATAGGTGTCACTATCTGCCAATCATAATACATAAAGTTTTTTTGTCTGTAAAGACTAACAGATATCTCATAACTGTACTAAAATCAATTCTTTATTTGTTTATAATTAGAGAAAACATTTCATTGCATGTCCTCGTGTGCAAATATCGTTGAATTGCTTAATATAAACCTTTGTTAGATCTTTAAAATTGTTCCTGTACAACGAAGTTTTAAGAAAGTAACGTATCATTATTAATCGTAGTCGTAAATCTCTGTAAATGAGTCCCTAAATGTGGCCCAAATTCGATTTTCTGCTAAATCGGATTCGGAATATATTCGGAATATTCTTCGTTGCTATCACTAATAAGCGCCAATCGTTCTGGTTCCGTAGCCGTTGCACGATCATTTCTCGACAACTGCGGCGAAAATAAAACCTTCATGGTGTCCTGAAACTCGGACACATCGACTCCTCGACGTAACGGCGAAGTTGAATTCACTTAATTTAACGTTTGGTTTCGAGAAGTTAAAGAAACTGAAACTGTCACGAATATTTTTGACAGCTAGGGATTCATCATATGTTCAACCCTTAATCGCACTCTGCTAGCCATAGACCTCTCTTCTTTTATGCCACTCTCCCCTAGTTTTTGCCAGTCGCACTCTGTCACGCTGTTTATTTCGTCCAATCAAATTGCTATGAGAGGACCAGAGCGCCTAGCACGAACATTTCACGACAGTTTACTTACTTTCACGTTCGCAACCGAACGTCAAATGAAATGTTAATACTACGTAATTCTTACACGACTCACTTACTACATAGTACTAGAACGAATGAAATTAGAACTTGCAGGTATCGAATCCTCGACGCCACAGCGAAGTATGTCTTGTAATATTGCAGCGCGAACCTTCATTTGAGGATTCGTTTCGTAAAATAAGGTCGAGAAATGTTCGTGCAAGGTCTATTGGATTCCTCCAGTTAGGGCTGAGGGTTGTAATAACGGGTAGTGGTGTAACAGACACTGGCGGGCTGTACCTGTGGGCACAGTCGCTGTTCGTGTTGGCCCAGCTGCTGACGGGCGGGCTGCTGCACGTCAACGAGCTGGACCCGGTGCGCCGCTATCTGCCCTCATACAACCGCCCGCGCAGGGCCGGACGCTACTCCGCCTTCCAGGTCCGCTCGCCTCCCTTTTAACAACTCAATTCTACGTTTATGTCTCATTCAATGTTTTTAATCTAATTTTTATATAAAAAAAACCAACACTGACACTCCGGGAGTCCCAACAGTAATGAATACGAATCGTCAGAGGTGCCGGTAACGGTGACCTCATAGTCTTTTTTGGATTAACAATAAGAGTGTCAACCTTTTTCAAAAAGAGTGTGAGAAAAAGAGTTGAGAAAAAGAGTGTTCACCCGAAAATACACTGTTATAGCTCATGGGAAGCGTTCTTCCTATCTGAAAAAATGCCTAACGTGCCTAAGCCTAAGGTTGTACGTACGAGTAGAATTGGAATACGATTAAATATCCGTTTAGTCTTTCCATAATATTTGTTTCATATTTCCTTTTTTTATAAGTTGCTGTAATTTTTTTTAGTTGGTTAAAAACTTTCTTAGTTTTTTTCGAGTAATGATTTATTTATTTCCTTAGTATACTTAAAAGGAGTTCTAAATTAATTTTTGGCAACATCGCAGTTTCCGACAGCTGCATCAAAATTTATGTTTCGGTTATATGAAAAATAAGACGGATTTCTTCTTTTACATGCTCGAATTGCAGGCCAAACCAACGTTTGTAAGTATTGAAACTACATAAAAGAAAAGCATGCATTAGAAATTAATTATAGCGTTACAAATGAATGTCACCCGCACTACATATTGGATTTGTTATCCTCAAAATTAATTTTTCTGATTACATTTTATGCAAAAGTGTCGTCAGGCAATGACCCAGGGATGAGGGATGGGGGGAGGGGGGCAAGCCGAATATAGATGGTAAAAAAGTATGAATTTCAAATACAGAAATCCTGATAATAGAATAGAAAACAAGTACATATATTCATTCGAGTTTCTACCTGCGAGATTTGATTTATCGGTCAAACTGAGTCATTTGAGTAGACTCAAGACTTGGATTTCTGTGAAATTGGTTACATTTTTTGAATTTTAGGGGAAGGGGGGGGGTGGTACTGGTGGTTGCTGCCCCTCCCTGTACCCCTTGGCGACGCCCTTAATTTTATGTTATGTAATTTTGTAATGTACTGAAATAATAACAAATTGAAGTGAAAAAATGCTTTTTGCACATTTACTTTTTCCATTCTATGCACAATTATTTTTCTTGTACTTACTTACGCGCCTTCTTATGGCTTCTTTTCAATTCTAAATAAGTACCTATGTATATATAATTGTATATAAACGTATATCAAATAACATATTTTATTCAACAATAAAAGCGGTCTTCTTGCCATGTTTGCTCCTTAAATATAAAGAATCGCGTTATTTAATTCATCCATAGTATATGAAAGTACCGTATCTGTATACATACATACAAAAAACCACCCAATTCACTCTCTTTAAGTTTTATTCCTAGCGTTAGCCCGGCCTAATACTAGAGTCCGCTTAAACTGCAGAGGATGTGACTGTGAGGCGATGTGACTGTGGGACCCAGTGTATTACCTGCATTCCGAAACGCGGACTAGGTCAGAGGTTTTAAAAACCAGTATTAGAATGGATGACCCATCTGTCACCCGGCCTCTTTAAGAACTGCTTATCCCCTTAAACGACAACTCTCCTCCAATTTGCGCTTTTTTCGTTTTCATAAAGTTGATTAAATTTGTATTGTATTAATATTACTGCATAGCAATTCTGAGAAATCTTTGGCCGATAACACGCCATATTGTAAAACCAGTGCCATAATAAAGGCTGGCCCGTTGGCGCAGTGGGTAGTGACCCTGCCTTCTGCTCCGGGGGTCGGGGGTTCGATTCCCACCTCGAGTCTGGGTGTATTCATGATTCTATTTTCGACTAGTAGTCTTAGTAGAGGTCATTGGCTGGTCATACTTCACTACAAATCTTTACTTTGCGCATCTTTTAAGGGTTCCGTTGTCCTTCAAGATACCCTTATAGCTTCGCTCTGCCTATCCGTCCGTCCGTCTTAAAGACTCATTAGGAATATTGTTTTGATCGAAATCGGACAACAGCTTTTGAAGTCATTTAACAAATACCTTCGTTGCCTATCAGATACGAAAGCCTTTTATAGCGTGAGTCTTGACACGATCTTGGCCATTTAGTTTAGTACTCCGTAAATTTATATTAAAATTTCTTGATTAACAATGTTGAAGGTATTTAAACTTTTTTGCAGGTTTTAATTTACATTTTCTTATTTCCTGGATTAAAAGTAAAATGTTCACCCACAGATATCAAGGACACGTATGAAACAGAAAATTCAATGGGCCAGAATTACACAGAAAGATAGCGAATAGACTGTGATTGTGTTATAAAGATATGGCAGTGAAAAAGACTATTAATTAAGCGACGATGTATATTATAAAGTAGGAAAAAAATACGACCTTAAGCCTCATTCGCACGAGAGCTTCATATTATCGCCCGTTAAAAAGTGTTGAAATAAATTCTTCCATATAACTTAAAACGCAACTCTTTCTTGAGCACTGTCCTATTTGCAACGCTATCATATAGTTTAGGTACTGGGAACTCTTACAAACTGATCAAAACCCGACAACAATACCAACACTTGACATGACAGCATTACCGCTCTTTCACGCTGTAGTATCTACTGATACTACGTAAATATTATTAAGTACAATTCAATTCGAGAACCTTAACTTGCGATAATCGTTGCTATTCAGAAATGAATGATTTGTTTGTTAATTAAAACCTTTTTTGTATTTGACCTTACTATATCAATTATCGTATTAAATCAATACACCTACTTTTATAATTTGAATTATAATTATAACTAACACTATGGATTTCTTCTGTATATGTCAATGAACTCTTAAAGATTTGACTATGAAACTTAATGGCGAGTCAAACGTCACGTTACGCTCTACGCCGTCCTCATTACGATCGAAATATCCCGTTATGTACAAGTCGTTTTTTTTAAATTGTATATCATTATTGGAGAAGTTTTAATATAAAAGTTGAGAAGTCTGGCAAGTTTTATAGCTGAAGTGTTTCGCTCACGCCGGAGAGCTTTGTTGCAAATAGAACATACATTTTACATTTTCATGACCCAAATATCAATATTTTTGTCTTTTATCTTAGAAGGTGAAAATTATACAGGTAATATTTAATTTTGTTTTAGTAACTACGAACATAGACCGCCGCCAAAGAGCAATTATTATTAGATATTTAACGTAGATTTAGCGTTGTATCTTCTAATTCAATGAGTTATAAATATTAACGGTAGCGTTTTATAGACGATACACACGTATCGACAAATCGTTGCGAAAAAACCGCGCAGTTTTATCGATACGTGCGTAATGAAAAATCGTCGTCGCACAGTTTTATCGTTGTTTGGATGGCGAGCGATCCAAACATTTTGGCGGTTCTTCGCGGATTTCTAGGAACGTTCGATTTAACTGCACATTTATTTCGCAACGATTTATGTTTATATATGACGACCACAATCGCTTTTAAGAACATCTATGTGAGTAAAGGTATTTTTGACTTTGACTACATATACACTAATATGTAATAAGATAGATTATATATCATATTATGTAATACACACGGTATTTTGAAGCATCTACAGGCTTAAAGCCTCCGTACGTGCGATCAAACATAATGTCAAAGAAGTATCTATGAAGACGAAGCGATCGCGCGAATTAAATTAGGACACTAGACACGAATATGTTTGATCGCACATTCGTACGAACTAAGTGCGCTCGCATCGCGCATTTGCGGTCTATTAGGACGACCTTTTTGAATTATATTTCGACGATAACGTCACTTTTATTTAATTTATTTGTGTAGACTGCTGCCTTATTCAGGGCTCATGTACTGCTTATGTTGTATATAACTTAATAAAGTAATTATTCTCCAGATTTCCAGATTATTAGTTATTATCCCTAAGAAATTCGTCTCGTCTCATCGACTGGATCGAAATTCCTCCACATACTTTTTTGTGTACAACGACATTTATTGTACTATTCACAGAAAAATAATTTTTGACAATTAATATAACATACGTCACGATTACGCTTTAACATAATCCAATACATGTTTGTGTAAATGGTGTAATTATTCTGGCATTAGTGTGCGTGTGGTTTTATTTTAATAATTTATTTTGTTAACATCGCATATAATAAAAAAAAATTAGCATTCGCACACCTTCCTCTATAAAAATAAATATATACAGGACTATATGACACACGGACGTCTGTTCCTAAGGTAGACAACTTAATGCCTGTGTTATATCTGCTGGCCTTCTGGTCGTGCAGTTGTCCATGGGCGCCGGTAGGCACTTCGGTGCCTGCTGCCTGCTCGTCTGCCGCCTTGTAACATAAAAAAAAAAACCACAAGCCGAGTATTTATTATTATCATGTACCTGTAAGTTATACCTCTAAGTAATTTAAGGTAAGAGATATTAGACACTGTTAGGTAAATATATTTTTTACCTTTGCAATTAGGTGTAGTGGGACTTTCTTAGTATTCCATGAATTCACCGAGCGGGTGCCGGGTTCGATCGCGTTGCAGGAGAAGGAACCATAGCAGTGTCCGGGACTTGTGACCCAGGTGTAGGCTGTCTGGCGCCGGCATCATAAAAAATAAGTTTTGATAGAGAGATAGAGAGAGATGAGGAAATCAGACTTCGCAACGTCCCAGCTAAAAAAGGAATACCACATAAAGCCAAATTAGAAATATTTATACATAAAGAAGTTAAAGGAATATAGGAAAAAAAGTTAGAAATAAAAATTGATTTTAACTTCTTTAAATACTCTTTAACTTATACTTCGTTAGAAACTAAATTAAAAGAACAAAAACTAGCTTCCAATGTAAACAATGCTATCCTGAATATGAAAAAAGTATAATTCAGAATATTTTTCATAGATGGCGTTACTTTTTCTATTACAACAGCGTTCACGTTTAACGTTCGTTTTTTTATAAAAATGCATGTACAGTTCAAACGTGTATGAAAAATATACCGTTCGAATAAACAAATTTTGAAAATTTAAGTTCGTAAATATTTACAACGGTACCGTAGACATAAAATTCTATCGGAAAAGACCAATGTATATTAATTGTGAAATATAATTGTAAACATACTTAAAATTTTGTATATACTTATACTATTATATTATTGTTTTATTTGAAATCATTTTCTAATAAATTGGTGATAAATTTTACGACTTAAAAGCTAAGTTTACAGGTTCCTTGCGCACTGCACTGAGTAAGCTACTTTTTTTTTGGCCGCAAATTTAAAGATTGTGAATTTCGACCAACCGGCGAATTCTAGTGTTAATAAATCCATACACCATAACAATGCTGACACATGACCGAAAACTACGTCAGACGAAATTTTCCGGGTCAGTAAGATTTAGATATTCACTGTCTTATTATTACGTCATAGCATCATGCAGTGAGAAATTTTACGTTTATCTTATACGAATCAATAAAAAGAACCACACAAAGTCTGTTATGTTGGTGGGCGTTCCAATAGTGACCACCACGTTAGATCCACCTTCGTAATGTTATTTCTGATCATATTTAAAAATAATATCCTTTTAAGAAAGGTAGGTACGATATTATAAGATATTTGCTTAGAGCTGCGTTGGTTTTTGTTTTATAACAAAGGGCAAACGGGCAGGCGGATCGCCTGAATGACTACTTACCTCCATGGACAATTGCACTAACAACAGACTCGTAGATGCGTCGCCGGCCTTAAAGACATGAGTATGTTCTTTACCCCGAAGGATTACTTTGGTATGCTCTTCATGATAATATTAGGCAAATATATATCCTCCTTGACGTATTCGTCAACGGCGAACCTTGCTAGTTGTGGACATGTGAGCGGCAATGGCTGGCAAAACCAAATGAGAATTCGGAAGAATTGTTCGGACTTATATCGGCAGCTGAATTTCACCATAGGACTACCCGTCAAAATTTGAAATTCCACCCTCATCACCTCGATGTCCTAAAGTCCACAACTGTGCGCTTTTCTAGCCACTTTTTGCCGCGCACAATTTCTCTGTGGAATCAGTTGCCAGCTTCGGTATTTCCGAACGGATACGAGTTAGGGACCTTCAAGAAAAGAGCATACTCATTTCTAAAAGGCCGGCAACACATCTGCGAGCCCTCTGGTGTAGCAGTTGTCTATGGGCGTCGGCAGTCACTTAGGTGAACCACCTGCTCGTTTGCCTCTTGTTATGTAAAAAATATTATAAAAAATTATTAGCATTTACACACCTTCCTCTATATGAACTACAATTGTGCTAAATATCTTACTCTTCCGTGTGTGCAATTTTCATAAAATGGCACCTAAAGTTTTCACTTCACGTATTAACATATAAATGCCTTATAAACCCTAAAAAATAATATAACTTATTTCGCCCATAATCTTTTCTATCAAATATGTCAAAAATTATAAGTAAAGTGTACGCCATAAACTATGAGGTTAAGGGCGATTATAACTGTTTTTAATTTTTTTTATATGAATATCGGCTTACCAACAACCTACCATCGCAAAACATTAACTCAATACCCTCCAATTTTCACAAGTCGGTTAGTGAATAAACATTGTGACATTATTATTTTAATCGAAATCCATTAACCGATGATAAACCGCGCGTGTAACACGCAGTGTGTTATGTTACAGAGATAAAAGAGTAAATCTTTTGATTATCCGATACGTTTGACCTAACGATAATGTGGCAACATTATCGCATTTCCGCCACTATGAATCGTTTTATCTTTAAGGAAATAAAAAGGTTACATTAACGGTGACAAAATAATTAAAGTGTATGCCATTCTGATTTTCATTCCATTGAGGCGGAAATAGTGAACTTAATGTTAAATCAAAATTACATTACTAAATGCATATAACAGTATTTACGGCACTGATTATAAGCAAATTTTCGTCTATTGCAATCTCTAAAACGACTGGATAGATTTTTTCGGAACTTTCACTGATAGACAGCTAATGTTATAGGGAATAACTAAAACAAATACTGCTTTAAATTCAACAAAAGAGCGTTTGGGTATTTAGAGCGTTTGCGTTCACGTGGTTGCAGTTCCATTAAGGCTTTAAATCCATTAATTATGTAAACTCCTTAATCATTAATTACATATATATGATCAGAACGAAAATGAACTCTTTTGGATCATTAGTTAAAGATTCCCACATCAATTAATAATTACAGTTTCAACGTGACAATCGATTAGCAATTGTGTGAATACTAATTACACTATCCTACAAACGGTCACCATGTAGCGGCCGGATTTACATAATTGATCGCCAAATTCGTGGTTGCTAATACGTGAACCGTGTACTTAACTTGATGGACTCGCATAGGAAAATTTCGGCAACGTAGAAACCACCTGTGGGTGGTAATTTTGCCCAGGCGCTTTGCAAATTAAGACGAGTATATGATGCATAACCCAGACTATTATTAACACATGTTTTGGCTCTTAAGATGAGGATCTTCTAGTTTAAACCTGACTGGCTAATATATTCCTTTTTCACATCCGTCTTCTCAGTCGTTAACTTCAATGATGGATTGGTCATGCCGGTTTTGGTATGCTTCGACGGAGAGGTAAACCAGCTGTCTCCACGTCAGCCGGTTTTCGGCATGTTTCAGGACAGATGGAATGTGAAATCCCACTATGTACCTAATATGATCTGACCAGCGGAAAGGTGATGGTCTTTTGCACTCAAACTTTCCCATTACAATGAGTTTAGATAGACTGCCTGATTGCCTCCGGTAATATGACTAAAATAAGTGAGGACTTAAAAAAAAAAAACTTAACAAACGAAGTAACTTAGGAGTTCGTGTCCGTATTATGTAAGTAAATTTTGACTAAACGTGATCCATGTACTAAACCAGCATCGATAGAGGTAACAAAAAGACATTTTGGAAAATTTTCGGCAACGGAGAACTCGGACGTTTGGAAAATACTTCCATATGTTTTGCCTACAGCGTCGAATTTTTGAAAGATTGATTTTACATGTAGAACGTAGATATTTAAAAGATAACTTCAATAAACTTGATATAGAAATTAATAGTAATATTGGCAGCGAATACTTTTTGGAACATCCATCCTAGCCCAAAAATAGAGGTACCACTGGCCACTAAACGCATAACGTAACTACAAGAACATCAAAGCAAACAATACAAAGTAATAACACTGAAGTACTCTCGATCAATACAGCCTGTCTATGGGGACCATACAAAACACAAATTTAGCGCGTCGAGTGTGAAATGCCATTTAGCACCGCGTCATTTCATCAGCTGAACAGAAACTGTCAGGGTTATCAACAATGATGTACTATTTAATGTTTGGCTGCTTTACGGGTAAATTCTTAGTTAAATATCGTCCCTGTTGTGATCGCCAGCGATACAGTATTGAAGCATTTTGTCACCTCAATTCAAAGGAATCACATCGCTAAAGGAAAAAGTTACTGAAGGACCGGGAAGTAAGAGCCGATAAAACCTTATTTAGAATTCACACTTAAGTAAGCTTTTCTTGTCCTAGTAATGAATAAATAACACAGGCTACGCTATATTAAACGGGTGTACTAATGTTTAACGACCGCCATCTTACGACAAAGTTGCGGAAACGCGATGCCCAATAAAATACCAAGAAACCGTTGGTTGATTATCTGATTGATATATGAGAAATACGTCGGTGTCAAGTAGTACGACAAGACAGCTCTTTTTCTATCAAGTGGTAACTCGTTAAAAGAATTTATTTTGTAAACGAGCCAGTCTAAATATACACTGGCGGTTATGGCAGTTTTTGCGAACGTTTTCCGACGTGAATGGTAACCCTGGGCCAATCACCGTCCGGAATATTTGCGCGTTAATGCTAGTGACATCACAATAAGCCAGTGACCTAGCGAGGCCGCCGGTTCTATTAGATTAGCGTGTTTTACATTGCGTCGGACTTAGCTGTCATCGATCCAAACGAGTCATTCGTAGATAGAGCCCAGGAAGTTGTTTTCTAGATTTTTGAAGAAACTCTATGCAAATCCTGTTAATGACAATGTTATATTGATTATGTTGTTTTCTTGATCAGACTGTACTCTTTTTCTTACACACTACACACTTTCCATTTCAAATATAGCAAACATACAATAATTGATAGCATCTCTAGACAACTATACTGATGGAAGATGAAATAGAAAAGTTGTTGAGTCGACCACGTAAAGGAGTGTGGGACGCTTTCCTACCAGATGGAGCGACGATATACGAAAACTGGAGGGTAGAAATTAGCTGAGAAGATTGACCCGAGTGCAGCGCTTTAGAAGAGGTCTACATTCAGCAGTGGAGTTAAAGTGGCTGAATGGATGATGATAATTATGATGATGGTAATGGTGATGGTTATGGGGGTGGTGATGGTAATGGTGATGGCTTGCGAGGAAGTTGTGGATGACATTGGCCCAAGAGGAGAGTGGACCGTGGTGACAAAATTTACGTAATTTTTATTAGTAAGGAGTAACTACCGTGGTGTTTTACTCGGTTGGAGTCCGACATAACCCACCGTCGGCCCTTGTGGTGGATGGGTACCAGTGCCGGGTTTCCCAAGTAAAAAAAAAAAAATGCCTTTTGTGGGTTCCCAAGACTTCATTTTGTGTTGCCTGTTCTATGAGTTCATTCTATCATATCTATGGGGTTTCCAACTTTGATTCCTTTAAATGTTAATTTAATTAAAAATTGCAATTGTAATCAAATTCTGACAATCCCCTTTGCTGATGTTTGTAAACTGAATTAAAAAATATATATATAAAAAAAAAATTTGGAACTATAAAAAAAACGAACGACTGTAAAGATAAGAGTGAAGATATTAAAAAGATTTATATCATAAAATTATTTTTGTGATATAACTACAAATTTACGCTCTTTTTTTATGTTTGTACTTTTAGATATAGCTTCTTGCCAAATGTCAAGATTATATGTCAAACGAATGTATCCTATATAGATTTAGTTCCCTTTGCAAATGTATGGGAAATGCGACATAAACGGCTAGGTCTTTTGATTGTCTTCACTTAACTTAGAGGGTTGTTTTTTTCACAGGTTCAATGGACTTCAGTATTTAGTATTAATTAAAACTATAGATGATCTATGATTCAATAATCGTTCATGAGAAAAAGTGTCTTGACGGACAGAAAACGAAGTGATCCTATAAGTTAATTAGAGGTAGCGCCATGCTTGTAGCCGAATTGGTCCGGCGCGTTCGGGTACCAGTACCTCTTTCTCACATGAGATCGGCTGTACAGAAATTTTCACATGCCGTTAAAAAAAAAACGGATATTCATACGACAACAGTGTTGGTTGACTGGTATTGTTCCTAGTTTTTTTTGGATTCCCTAATTGAAACGTAATCCCTTCACTGCCAAGATCTAGAAAGGTGCGTAAAAAGAATTGATGGCAAGTAAGCATTTTATTCAAATGTCCAAAAAATGTAACATACCGTTAAAATAAAACGGATATTCATACGACAACGGTATTGGTTGAATGCTATTGTTACTAGTTTTTTAGATTTCTTAATTGAAACGTTATCCCTTTACTTCCAAGATCTAGAAAGGTACGTAAAAATAGTTGGAGGTAAGTAAACACTGTATTCAAATGCACAGAATTGTACCGTACCGATAGCATAAAACAGATATTCATACGGTCGTTCGTCGGGAGTACAGGTGTTCACGACGTGATTGGTGTAGTGTGAATTGTGATATTCGTCATCGTTGTCGTTATTGTCTTCCGTTTAGTGTTAACTTAGTGAAACTATGGCCATTATAATTCTCCTTGCCCAATTATTCTTCGCCACATTATCAAAGCCTTTCAACAATCAACAAAAGTCAATTTTGATCACCACGATGTTGGCTCTGTCCCTTTATATATATAGATGTATACAAACAAACTTTTACTATTATAAGAAACAAAGGATTGGCTGATTAACAGTTAACGTGACCAAAAACTATTTATACACATTAGGGGCCACTTCCACAAACGACAAGTAAAATGCTAATCAATCGTTAACCAATTTGTTTAAAAGTAGTGAGTGTTTTTTCTCAAACGAAGCATTTGCTTGTAGCGGGGACCCTTAACTAAACATACCTCGGAATGGGAGCGAAAATTAGTTCTAATTTGCTTAGTCATTTAATTATTCAAACAGTACCTAGTTGTAAAGGTATTAATAGTTAGTCCTTAGCCGTGAGAAGTTTTTATTGTACAAAATATAAAAGATAAGCATAACTTTTATCTGTAATGGTAATTTTAGACTCGGTGTGTACAAAATAATTTAACATTTTTTTTCGAATTTACACTTAGTATAGTCGTTTACGCTAAAAATTGTAACATTTGTACTGTTAGTTATATTTATAATTCAAATTACAGAACAAGCTGCTTGCATTTGACCGCATTCAACGTAAAGCGGCCCGAATCGTCGGTACCCATGCTCTTTCCGATCGGCTCGATCCTCTGGCTATTTCTTTATTTATAATAGAATGTATGTCTTTAGAACAAATTGTCATTGTATCCATGTTTATGTAACAAAATCACTGAATTCACGCGGGCAATGTTATTCCTTGTAAAGTCAGCTGTCTTCCAGTGAAAATTCCATGCAAATCGGTCCAGTTACCCGGTGATTACCCGGTACAAACAGACAAATATGTTTAAACTTGTGCTTTTGCTATAGATACCGTATATATAGTCCCATGCAATTAGTAAAAAATAAGAATTTCAACGTTATAGATAGACCATTCAACTTTATATGTATACATAAAAATATGTAAACCTTTTGCCTTTAAACGATCATCATCATCATTGCCAGCCCTTGATAACCCACTGCTGGGCATAGGCCTCCATTCTCTTCTGCCACTCTCCCCTATCAGTTTTAATGTTGAATTCATTGAAATATTTCTTTTTAGAAAGTCTTAACTCTCTTATAATGTCTAAAGTTCTCTAATTTTATTCACTTAACAGGCAGATAGCTGATACTGCAAGGAGTAACATAGGCTACTTCGGTTTTTTAAAAATAATTAGTATTCCGCACGAAAAAATTGAAACCCTCAAAATTCAACAAAATCGCTAAGTTCACGCGTATGACGTACATCTAGTACATTAATTTAACTCAGATTATAAGCTTTGATAATGCAAGTACGTAAAAATCAGGGGAGTTAAGTATCCAAGTTGCTTAGTAAAAGTTGGATAACTTCACTCGTCTCTTTTCTACGAGAATAACGCTTATTACAGTTTAGAAAGAAAAATGGAACAATGTTACATATTTCCTTCCTTAATCCTAGCGTGTTCGAATTGAAATTTAGTAAGAGCCCATCGCAATCTATTAATTTGCCAAATTTCAAAACTTCCAACAAACTTTCCAGGTTGCCGCTATTTTTCGAACCAAATGACTGTATAATATCTCAGAAACTGGCTTTTAGGACAAAAATATTTATACATATTTGATATAAAATTCTTACCTGAACGATTTTATGATATAACTTACCATTTAGCGGAAATCACGAAACACTGATTACTTAACGGTGACCATTATAACACTTGTGACATTTGTAATCAATATCTATACTATTATTTAAAGGGGAAGAGTTTATTTGTTTGCTTGAACGCGCTAATCTTAGGAACTACTGGTCTGACTTGAAAAAATTCTTTCAGTGTTAGATAGCACATTCATCGAGGAGGATGAATGAGATAAATTTAAAATATCTGAATACCTTTAATGCCACAGTCCACGTCTTTTCATTTATTAATGTTAATAATCTTGTGCAACTACAAAACTAACTACCGCTCTTATACCACTACAAAGCTAACTACCAATGTATTAGTTATTCAAAACTTACAACCAATCTATTGGTACTACGAAACCAATTACCAACATAATGCTACTACAAAACTTACTACCACTGTATTCATATTACAAAACTAACTACTAATCCATTGCTACTACAAAACTAACTGCTAATCTATTGCTACTACAAAACTAACTACCAATCTATTGCTACTACAAAACTTACTACCAATCTATTCGTATTACAAAACTAACTACCAATCTATTACTACTACGAAACTTACTGCAACAAACCGATATCGGTTCTGCAAAAATACTACTTTTCAGTAGAGCAGTTCAAAGTTAATTTTGACGATAAAAAATAAATGACAAGGCTGTGGATGTTCTATTTTGCAATGATAGTGTTTTGCAATGTTAGCAAAATAGAACATCCACAGCCTTGTCATTTATTTTTTATCGTCAAAATTAACTTCGAACTGCTCTACTGAAAAGTAGTATTTTTTCAGAACCGACATTGTTAATAGGGACCATCGATATATTACGTTCCCTAATAATCATGTATTTATTAATTGTATGTCATGAGGAAAATATGTTTGTTTATAATATTATGCCATGTACGCCGTATAATCTTCATTATATTGAAATATAATAATAATGAATTAATTAATAACTTTGTGCAATAAAAACATGTAAATAACATATTTCTGTTTATATGTATGTATATAATCATGGTATGCTAAGAAATTGTTATCCCGTTTATCTTTAAAGTTTTTACATTCAATTCATTTAAAGTTTTAGAGTTATCGCTTTCATTTCATTCTGTATATCTTTGGGCTCTTTCCGGAAAGAGCATTCCACAATTACCGGCAACGCATTAGGCTTCAGTAATCATTTAGAATAACCTCCTGCCCTTTTGACCCTTCTCGTAAAAAAACCTTTAGCGCTCGATTGGAAGATATCAGATGTAATTGCCCGAAGGTCAGGCGCAAGACGGCCCCTTGCTGATATCGCTTGCCGTAAACACTAGGTCATCACAGCTAAGCGGATCAAAGTTTTTAAGTTGCCTGCAAACCAAACATTTATTATCAGCCAGCGGTTGTGAGCGGGCGTTACATAGTTTATTGCATTTCATATTCAAGTTTTGTTCACAACGACCCGATTACGTTATACATAGTCGCTGACTCACTGGGTCTTTGAGCGACCCATTATTTTGTACTGTGTGACAAAGCGCCGAGGATGACGACTGACTACGTAGTAGAACGTATAAACTCAACACTTTATACGTCACTGAGATTCCACAATGTCAATGACGTCGGATCTAAGTGCAGCATAGTCGAAGTAAACGTAAACAATTTGATTATATACAACATACCAATGGCGGCAAATTACGCTATAACGAATTCTTAGCAAACGAATGAACTAAAATTGCGATTGCGCATCTGCCAATAATGTTCGTTCGGTTTGTAGGCAGCCTAAATACACTCTTGTATGTTGAGTTATATCGCTCATCTTGTGTTTGTTACTGAGTGACGTCACCATAAGGCAAACGTATAGTTAAATTGGGGTTTTTACGAACAACTTGAATCATTGACATTTCCTGTTAGACATTTATGTATTTATGATTATTTTATTGCTACGAGGGGGAAGTTATATTTTATATTAACTTGAGGGCTAACTCAGATGTTAATTATATATATGCTGTCAGACATTATTTTACGGAAATCATATCAATAACTAACTGTGACCGCGAATTCCGCGTAAAATTAAGTAAAAAAATTTTTAGCGTCATTATAGCCTTCTTCCTTGATAAATGCACAGTTTGCACTGTTTAACTTTTTAAAAAATTGTTCCGAAATGTTTTTACGTCACGTATTAATACATAGATAATAATATGTGTTTTTCTACTTATTATTATATATTATACCTTTTCCTAGGTCGCTCTTGGATACAATCGGACGGACGTCTACGAGTTTCAATGCGGCGGGTCATTAATTTCTGATACATACGTCCTAACAGCGGCCCACTGCGTGGACACTTTGGACCAGTGAGTAAATAAATCGTTTTCACCCAACTACGCAGTAATATTATCATTAATCACTACACAGCCGATCACATGAAAAGCCTTTTCTGCTAAGAACTAAGACAGTCAAGTAAAGTACAAAACTTCATTACTGCACTGTTTTTCATTAATGTACTGTTTTTTATTTTCATAGGAATTGACCACAGAGGTTTAATGTATCCCATTAAGTTTCCTCTAAAATGTATGATTTGGATCAGAAAGATACTGGCTGAAAATGAAAATCGACTGCATGAGAACCGAAAAAAGAAGGCCCGCATTTTATACCATTGCAAAATTTAGATGCTTCATATTTAACTGATAGAATCAGGCGTTACTATGCGGAAATCCATGATATGCATGAAAAACTAAACTACTTTGCTTTAATCCGCGAATGAATCATTCGCGGATTAAAGCAAAGTAGTTTGGTTTTTCATACTTCATATTTAGCAAAAATACTTTAAAAAATGGAAATAGACAACAATGCAGTTGGAATAAAAGGAGATTGTGCATTTTGCTGACGTGAGTGATTACTGCACTCGTGTCAATTTAGTGCCCTCGCATTTGGACGGGCACCAACATACCACTCGTGCGCTAATGGCTCACTTTGCGCTCGGTGTAACAATCTACTGTTAAGTAATCGCGAACTTGTGTTTTATTTTGCTTTTTTTTTTTGTGTTTGTTTGCTTGGACGCGCCAATTTCAGGAAATTGAAAAATCAGTGGGACAAATCGCAGTAGCAGTGTTAATAAAACCACGGGTTTTAACCGTTATTGATATAATTTCGTTTAAATTTATTTTACAGGGTAAAACCCACTATAGCTCGCATGGGCGTCATCGAAATTGGTGACAATCAGTGGAACGAGGAATCTGACGTGAGAATAGCTGATATCATAACGCATCCGAGCTACAAGCGGCGCACTAAATATCACGATCTGTCCTTGCTAAGGTAATTATTCTCTATACAGGGTTCAAAAGTCATCGTACCGGATACGCATCCCATGGGTTCAGTACACGATCCTAGACTCCCCAGTGGTGAAATTTTTCGTCAGCTGTTTCTTGAAATTTTTTTAACTGAATTTTGTATAATATTATAATTACTATCTGTCCCAAGGCGATTTTAAATCAGAAACAAATTTCTTCAATATTTTTACATCAAACCGCAATGTAAATAAAACTTAGAGTACGTAACAGGGGTAACCCCGTTACGTTTTCCTGTTAGGAATCCAGTCAAACTACCCGACGGAGCATCACTCATTCCGCGCGAAACGTAACTCTGTTGCGAACTGTTTAGAAGCGGACGGACGATCGCTTAGCGATCGCCTTGGCCACTTCGCGTTTTTTTTTTTGTTTCAATACAGAAATCCTTGTGTATGTGTGTGTGTGTAATGTTTACATTAACGTCGTAAAGCTCCAAGATGCCATATTTTAGCATTTCTAACTCGAAAAAAAATGTCAGCCTCCCCAGACCGAATATCACTCATTACTGCGCAAACAGCTTGGAAAAAAAATATAGATCCATTTTTGGGAAAATTAACCAAACTGCGTAATTAATTACCAATAGATCTTCATATTTTAGAAAACTTACGTAGAGTAAAATTAAAAGCTTCTCGTTAATGGGGGGAGGGGTAGTGGATCCAGCCGTGAGTCGGAGTGTGACCCACAAATTTTTCTTTTGCTTTCAGGTTACAGACCCCGGTGCGCTTTTCGGTGAATTTGAATCCCATCTGCCTGTACACGAGCGACACCGACCCCTCCATACCGCTCACGATCACCGGCTGGGGCAAAACTAGTACCACTAGTGAGTGTTTTAAATAAATAAATACTAGTGATGGTGTTGTTGTCGCGTTTCATTCGGTTTGTGAGACTTCCCGGTGGCCTAAACTCGTCATTAAGGGCCGGCCGGCCGGCGTCGGTAGGCACTTCGGTGCCTGTTGCCTGCTCGTCTGCCCCCTTGTAACATATAAAAAAAAAAAACTAGTCGGGCAATCCCGATATAACATACGGGTGAGTTTAAAAACCGTTTCTATAATTAGGATGTAAATTCATTTTTGTCTTTTATTCATCTATAAGTTAATATTGGTAATAAATTAAAAAAAAAAGATTACTGCTTCGGTTGATAGTTCTGACAGATATAGTCAATAAGCATGGTCTCAAAGAGTAAGTAGATAATATAGAAAAACGCAAAAAAAGTCTCCTTAATGCATTGCTATGAATATCTATCGAAATAGTAAAGTGACAGGGATATTTCTTAACAAAACAACATAAGTCCCTGATGTACATGCAAGGCAAAGGTAGAATTGATAAGTGGTACTCCTTACAAGTACTTTTACAATACTTCTAAAGATCTATGAGAAGTAAGAAAAAGTTTCTTAAGTTGCTTTGATGCGCTAAGGATATGAGAGAAAGGCTGGTCACTTATAAGTTTCTCATCGTCGTCTCTTCTTCTTTACTTTTGTTATTTATCCCCACTAATTCTACACTTTAAAATTATTTATTCTGCTTACCTACCTTAATTAGATTTCTACCCTATTAAACCTTATTTGTTCTCAATATAACATACCCTCATAAGTTCTGTGGTGGTAGAAAATACCGCAGCTCGTGGTACGTTGTTTCTGTTCGAATCGGATTCGTCTCTATACAACGATATTGTTAGGTATGTTTGACAATTAATATACATACGGTCGTCATGACTACGCTTTGACACCATCGTATTGTAAAATATGTACGTGTGTGTGTGTAAATCGCTTGGCATTGGTGTGCGGGTGGTACCGGGCAACCTCGATTTAACAAATCGGACGGAAACAAGAAACTATTCGTTATATCAAGCAATTCGTTGAACTGAGGTTTGTTATATTGAGGTTAGGTTGGTCTAAAATTCGTTATAAAGAGGTTGTTGGCAAAAAATATTCGCATTGTAAAGGTTGCACTGTTTTATTCTAATAATTTAAAATATTTATAATGCATATTTTATAAAAAATATTAGCAGTAAAACTATAGATTCTTCTTCTCACTTCTCTCAACTTCTCTCGACTTCTTTCTAAATCCTGTTTCAGAACGAACGGTGACCGTAGCACGGGCGAATGACTTTTTTATCGTCTGAATAATTTACCGCGAACCTCGATATATCGCGTGCCGTTAAGCCTTCGACATCGATTGCTCGAAACTGTCATAAAATTTCTTATTCTGTCTCAAAAAATATTGTAGATCATTTGCGTAACAGGGTAATTATATAAACATGCAATGGCACTGTGTTGCGTATTTTAATCTATACATATGTAGTTGTACCAAATTTTAGTTCATGAGTTTTATTTGTTTTCATTTTGTATTGTTGTTTTTTTGACAGTGGAAACTATATGTTTCCCAAAAATATAAAAATAAAATAAATATATAAAAATTAATCACAATTGCCCTTGGTCACAGCATCAAGTATAAACGACTGGACCACACTAGTCTAGCAATCCCGATATAACATATGCGTGAGTTTAAAAGCCGTTTTTATAATTAGTATGAATTCCGCTCAGGAAAGTCTAAGTTCAACAAAAAACAAATACTATATCGCCGTTACCCCTTCTACTAAGCTTAAATTAATAGCTAGATAAATAAATAAATAAATAAAATAAATAAATAGCTAGTGTTATGAGTGGGTGCTACAATACCCCAGCGTCGGTGGGGTTTGAATTGGGTGCCTTGTGAATTTCACCCAACCTTGCTACCCTTGAGGTATGAAGGCTCTTTTGTAAAATATATTTAACGATTCGAAAGAGTGTAGATGCTTATGAGGGAAAACTTTAATGTTTGTTTAATCTATACTAATGTATAAAGTTTAAGAGTTTGTTTGTTTGCTAGAAGCCGGCCTTTGAGAAATGAGTATGCTCTTTTCTTGAAGGTTCCTAAGTCGTATCCGTTCGGAAATACCGAAGCTGGCTACTGATGAATGCCAGAATGGCCCTGGATGATGCGCATTCGTGGCCATACGAGCGCGTTGTACGAGAATAATCTTATAGCGCATTTTCCTAGAATGTGGAATAAACCTAACGTGATACAGGGGGATTACTGTATCTGCACATTTGAAAAAATGTATTTTGTGACTAGCAGAATAGGTTATGATCGTTTTTAGTAATTTTGATTTAATTATTTTTGAACTAATTGACCTTGGCTTGTCAAGAACTATCATACGTTCATTACTAGAAAGGATATCTAAAGCCGCACTAGTAGGATCATACCAGATTTGGCTAGGCAGGGGAGGGAACACTAGCTATAAGCCGCGATTTCGCTCGCTAGAATTCAGTGATTTTGTTCAATTTTGAGGGTTTTTGTGCGGAACCCTAACTTTTTAGCTACAAGCAGAGTAGCCTATGTTATTCCTTGAAAAATCAGCTTTCTAACAGTGAAGTCTCGTCTCAATCTGGCTAGCCGTTTCGGAGAATACCCGGAACAAACGTACAGATACACAGACATACAGACAAAATGTTTCAATTTGCATTTTTATATATATTTATTATTTATGTAACGTATAAAAATAGTTCTTAAGCAATTAGTAAAGAATAATTATGTTCAACGTTGCAAACAGACACTTCAATATTATTTATATGTACATATATAGTATATAGATATGAAAAAAAAATAGTAATTATACATAAATATTTGACTTGTGTATATCGATAGTTTTACTTACTTTTATATTCATTTTTAACTACGATGTAAAACGATAGCAATAATGTTTATCATTTGATACCCTGTGGACAAAAAAAAAAGAAAAATTAAATACAATTCGTACTGAAAAGAAAGAATTTTTTATATATAAATTCTTTTATCCAAATCTGATTCATAGTGAAAATGGTGATAGCAAAAAAATACCCGACTGAGTTTGTTGCGGACTCTTCTCAGTGCAGGGCGCGAGAGACCCTTGTTATCTTAGCTTTTAAGTCTTAAATTTTACCACGAATTTATTAAATGACTTAAAAAAAAAAAATATTAACTATATGAGGCTCAGAAGTGGTTACAAAAAAGTCTATATGAATAAACGATTTTGATTGATTTAAAACATTGTATTTCGTTTGACGCATATTAATGCTACAGCTGTACTGAGTGTACTAACATTAAAAATGCCCTTGTCCTGATCATATTTGCTACTTTGGACGAATTTATTATGCCGGAGCCAGACATAACTTCATTTGAATGATCATTTAGCGTTGCTGGGGATTTTGTGTTGCTTCGCAAAGTTTTGTAGTACTTTATAGTCTTGAAGGATAAAAATGTAGAAACACTTTGTACTATATCTTTGCATTGGATGGATTCATCGCGCGAATGCCGGGTACATAACCAAGGCTGAATTAAGACAACCTGCATCGATATGTAAACTAGAATTAGTTTTAAAAAGACATTACAACCCATGCAAAAATTTAATTTAAACTCAGCTTTGTAAGAACTGTTTTTAAAAGAGTGGCCAACGAGTTTCCTGCTGATTCTCTCAGGCATGTCATGGATTTCCGCAAAGTAACGCCTGATTCTATCAATTACTTGATAGCAACAATGGCAAATAATAATGCATGTACTAAACAAGACTTCCATTTAAACATCACCAACATACATTCAGTTTTATTTATATCTATAAACATTAAAGCGAAAGGTTACCAAACACGAAATCTCGAAAAACGCGAGACGTACAAAAATGAAATTTGGCAAGGAGGTAGTTTAGAGATCGTAAACATCCGCTAAGAACGGATTTCTCGCTATGGCCCGGCCATTTTAAGTAATTCTAAGGGCAAGTTTAATTTTACGCGCAAGAAGTCGCGTGAAACAGCTAGTGTATAGATAAATGCATGTTTTATATCGTCTATTAAAATCAAAGATGACATACTTTTCCAAGAATGTGTATTTGAAAGGACTCGAGTATGGATTGCTAAAGGAAAACACGGTAAGTGACAGAAAGAAATATATGCTGTTTGTCTTGACTGTCGCAATTGCTTGAATGACAAGAGTAGTAAGTTAAGTTATCAAAACTTCATAATGTATAGAACGCCAGTTTAATTATTAAACTTGGTAACTACTTAAGGAATGATACTGCTGGTGTCTATAAGTAAATAGCACACGAAATAACAAAATTATGATAATGCCGGAGCCAGACATAGCTCAAAATTTTTGTACATTTTTTTCTTTGAAGACTACAAAGGACTACAAAAATTTACGCAGTTACACAAAGTCCCCGGCCACACTACATGATTATTCAAATGTAACTGTGTCTGGCTCCGGCATAATACTCACATCGGTAATTAACGCAAATTTAGTTAATTTGTAAACTTAACTATTCAATAAATGTTAGGTTAAGTAATTGAGCTGTGGACGCCCGCGATCCAGATTAGCAATGGTGATGGAAAATGTCTATAAAGAGTCCTTAAAATATTTACAATTTTAAGTATGTCATACAAATTCGAGGAGGTCGTCGTTTAATCAACGGTCGGCATTTGAGACGAACCGCTTGGTTAAGCGGTTGTTACCGCGGCCAGGTGATAGATGGGTGACCCATTCTCACCGATTTTTAAATACGTCGGATTATCCTCCGTATTTCGGAAGGAACGTATAACAAGGGGTCCCGTTTAATGTCACTGATAGTAGTCGTGAGATTGTAGAGGTTGTGGAGATTAATGAAATGACGGCAGTCGGTTACCTAACCCCTCAGCCACATCCTCTGCAATTTAAGCGGACCCTGGTACTATACCGGGACAACGCTAGGCTAGCTTCTTCTTCTGAAGGAGAGTATGCCATATAAATTATTTCAGAAGGCTTTTTGAGTACATCCTTGGTATAAGAGTTCTTATATCTATTTCAGGCTACGATGTCCACCTAGCAAGTGCTGAGCAGACAGAAAGTGACGAGGAATGCGCGGGCGCTGATTCCTGGTGTGCCTGGTGGGTGTGGTGGGAAGGAGGGAGACTCTCTGTGGGTCGGGGAGCTGCCCCTTCCGAAAGAAGACTTCTTGTCTGGCCTCTGACATCTGACATGCGGATCAAATATGTTGGATTCAGTGCTCTATGGGGAGACAAAGCTGATTTCAGGTAAATTATAGTAACAAATGTTCAAAACATTTTTTAATTAAGGATGTTTAATTTTATACAAATAAAATATTAATATTGGAAATATTGAAGTATCGGAGTAGCAACCGCATACTGGAAACAGAAACATCGGCAGACCATCAGCACGATAACGCGACAACTTCGTAAAGGCAGCGGGTATGAAATGGATGCACTTGGCAAACAGCACATGTTTATGGCGTGCTCATGAATAGGCCCTAGTCCAGCAGTGAATTAAATCGGGCTGAGGATGATAACGATGAATTTTATACATTACTAACGGACCTGTCAGACGTAGTCCTGCCCGAAAGTTGGCTTACTCCTATTATTTAATATCAAAATATAGCGCCATCTATTGGTCGCTTACTCCAGCGACCGCCGGCCGCTCTTCTCCCGCATTTTAAGCCTCACATATCTTCTAAAATTCTAATGATTTTAATGGTATGCTGTAAAGGGCAATTTTGATCTAGCATTTAATTGGATAAGTATTACGGTAGTCTTTTAAATTGCTTTGTAAATAGTTCATTTTTTTTTAAATATGTAAAACGTACTCATTCCTTCCAATCTTGTAAAAAAAGATATAACAATTCCTTCCCCAATATAGGCCTCCTCCAAAAGACAGCACAAGTGTGGTAGAATGAATGGTTAGCGAAGACAGTGACATCTTGATTCCCCACCACCTTATCTAGATTTCATAAATCGCCTTACACAACTTTCAAGAATAAAAATTACAGCTAAAAAATTCATCCATATGTAAAATAATATAATAGTGCCTCTAGCTTTAATTATACAATTACATAAAGGGAAAGGAAATAAGGCACTAATTGAAAGTATTCTTATTATTCTGCTTTCAGGATATGGAACTTTAACGAGGAGGCCGGATTCTCTCAAGTTCTAGAACTTGGGCTTCCACATGGTGTTGTCCCCGGTTCTGCAAGCGGCACGCTCCTCGTATCTGGTGGTCTACATCTCCCTCTATACAGCTTGCAGACCGACTCCTCAGACCAATGGACAGACGTATGGAGAGATTCCCAATTGTCGGCAGCATCAGCAAGTTTAGCCCCACTGTTGGCATTGGAGCATATTCCTCATTTGGTTGACGAAGTAGAACGGGAACGTATTTTGAAAAAGTTGCCAGAGCAGGTATTTTTTTAAATTAATGTTTTTGATATATTTTTTTTTTAAGCAGTTAGAAAATACACAATGGATCCTGATTGGGAAAGTAGCTTATGAATATTTAATTATTTTTTTTAAAATAATCTATGGTCTATGTACATACATCAGGGATAATGTAGAATTCAAATGGTGAAATATGTTTTCAAATCACTCCAGTGGTTTCAGAGGCTATTTAATGCGAATAAACAATCAAATCTCTCTCTTTATTAGTAGAGATTTTGCGCTATATAGACATGTAAGATAATAATTGACATATTCACGTTTAATCTGGTACATTTTATATTTAAGGTACAAATACTTCTTTCGTTCCGTAAAAGCGACAACTCATTCAGCGATCACCCGGCAGTAAGCAGCCACTTATCAACAATTAAAATCCTAGAAATCCTAAACAAGATACAGTCTTACTATCCCATTGATCCCAATCTGTTGCAATCTATCAAGAGTTGGATACAATCGAGACAAAATCCAGACGGATCTTTCACACCACTAGCCGCTGATAAAGAAGTCGATTACTATCCAGTTGATATTAAAAAAAGTAACAGCTCCGAAATAGAAGTTGATGTAAATGAATATTATTATTACGATAAAGATGGAAATATGACGCAAGAAGAGATAGAATGGGAGAGGACGGTAGAAGTTACAGCTGAAACGTTAGTGGCTTTGTTGGAAGTTGGAGTTGAAAATCAAGTACGTATTAAATATCAAAACTCGTCTATGTACTTTGTTTCATAAATTTTGTATATATTTATCTGACCGAACTAAGATTGGTTTCATGATATTGGTTATGTTCCTGATAATGATTGTGTTGGTCTAATCAAGAATCTTGAATAAAGACTCTTAAATTGCTTTTCATATTACTATTCTTTACAAAGGATTAGACAGATAGTAAACAAAGTATAGACTCTGTAAAAGGTTCATAGTACCACTTATTAAATTAAGAAATATGAATCATAGATTTAATAAGTTATTAAAATGAAACCTCACGAACACCAATTCCAAAACGAGAACCATTACAAAATAAGAATGAATTTTGTTAAGGCATTTAATGTGATTAAATTGTCAAATAGACTAAGATTAAAAATTACATAAGCTTTAGGTAACCACATAGTATGTGACTCTATAGATTGGTGGGGTAATTTCGACCAGCCCACTATTTCTAGTTTTAGTAAATGGAGCAATCACCGTAAAATTTATTTATCGATCGATACGATGAGTGATATATGTCAATTAAAGGGCAAAAGTCAGAAATTGGAACATCCTTAACCGTCATGATTTGATCAATTTATTGCTTCATTTGACTAATAACTCTATAATTTATATAATATGATTAATTAATTAAAAATTTAGATTGAAATAATATAGTTGGGAATATTTTACACGTGTTACGTAAAATACGGAGATTATAACTTACAATTGGTTCTTGTAATAGAATAAAATAACAAATTAAAATACACAAATCTAGCAGCATCAAAATCGGACAGTTGGCGAATTTTTGTCTGTCTGTATCGTGTTATGTCTGAGTACGTGTCAGTGTCATGTCATGTCGTGTCATTGTCTGTCGTGTCGTGTCATGTCGTGTTTGCTATGTCAATATTTGTTTTGTATTTTCTCAAATCTGGTCTATAAATTTAAAAAAGAAATGAATGAATTTAAACACAGTAAGGTATTTGTATTATACCGAAGTCAGACCTAGCTCAAAGTGTTTCTACATATTTGTCCTTGAAGTCTACAAAGTTCTACAAAACTTTGTGCAGTTACACAAAGTCCCCGACCATACTACCTGATCTTTCAAATGAAGAAGCTATGTCTGGCTCCGGCATTATAAAAAAAAAAAGATCATTAAAACAGCTCAGCAAGTGTCCCAAATTAAATCATTTGTAGAGTATATTATATCCAATATCTTACAAAAAAAAAACAATTTATGACAGTCGTATATTTTATACACAGATCCTTTGTGGGAATGCACTATATAAATCTTAAGCAAGTTCGTATTGGGCGAAAATCGACCAAAAATTGATCGAATATACTTATATATAAAGCTGTAGACTTTGTTGGTTTACTTGAACTCGTTAATCTCAGGAACTACTGATCCGATTTGAAAAATTCTTTCAGTGTTAGATAGCCCATTTATCAAGAAAGGCTATATATTATCACGCTAAAATTGAATCTAATTTTTTATCAAATTTTACCCGGACGAAGACGCGGGCACAGCTAGTTCTAAATATATCGGTGATTATTCACTTAGTTTAATTTCTTGACACTAATAAAGACAAAGTGCAAATAAGTGATTTATATCATTTACGTATATCTCCAACAGTACAAAAAGCAAATATACGTTATACATTTTAACACAAAGAGTAGAACGAGCACACAACGACAATAAAATTCTAATTGCCACGAAAATGCTGCACAAACCGCCCGAACGACTAAGTCGCGAGTAACAACTAGTCATCAATAAAATACTGTATTGTATAAGTATATAATTTAATAAACACCACATAGTTTGTATATATTATCCGATGACCTAATGACTTCGACAGCATCAAGTGACCGCCTGGATAAAACCCCAAGTCAATGTGCAAAATGAGATATTTTTTCTTCCAACTACGCTGTAATATTATTATAACCCATTACATAACCGATAAGAAACTACGCCTTAACTGCTTAGAAAAAAAAAACAATGATTTAATTTTGTATGAAATTTCATTACGGTATTGTTTTTTATTTTAATATAAATTTACCACAGAGGAGATTTAAGGTTACATATAAAAGCATAGAGACACTATAACAAGGAGTACCATCTCTGTACATTAAAAATGTCCGTCGAAATCCCGGCACAAGGGAGCGGATGACCACCAACGTGTGGGAAGGCCTCAGGGGATCCTGATAGTCCAGTATCGAAAAGCCCAGCCCACGCTCACCCTTTACCAGTTCTGAAAGAATAAATAAATAAACGTTATTTATATATAATAATAATAAATAAATAAATATATACAGGACTATATGACACACAGACGTCTGTTCCTATGGTAGATAACTTAATGCCTGTGTTATAGGTAACAGCCACCGTAATGTATTTATTTTTCTGGTTTTATAAGAGAAGATAACCTTACCAATGATCTGAGGTTCCGAGGACCACATGGCGAGGCCGGTTAGAGGCTCGAGGCTGCGGGAACGCACCTTCCCTCCCGCTCCCAGGGTTCCGCCCTCCTCCGCGCCAGCCCCCGCCAAACTTAACCAACAACTTTTCGCAACTAAATTATTGCAACTAAACTTAACAAGCAATCACCTTGCGCTACAAAGCTATATCAATACCTTTTGCAACTAAATTTGTGCAACTAAACTTAACAAGCGATCCACTTCGCAACTAAAGAGAAAAAGTCTTCAGTTGTGTATTTTATTAAAAGTAAACTTTATAATTTTTATAAAGGTTCTTTTATATATAATATAAAGGTTTAATGTATGTATATTAAAGATTTTTTAATATTTATGGGTATTTGACAGGATAGCGTCATCCGCTGCAAAACTTAAGACAAACCATTCAACTTAAAGTGGGCCAAACTAAATATACGGCATAGTTCGTAGAACCCGATGAACTATCTAGCTGAAACTAAAAACACACCAAATTGAAAGCTCTTTTAAGGAAATTTTACTTCATATATTTTTTATAGTCTCATCCCATTCCAAGCCTATTTATAATTCTTTGGTTTTACTTTTAACTAGCTGCGCCCGCAACTTCGTCTGCTTAAAAGCAGGTAAAAAATATACATATATTCAATTTGAGCGTGACGATAGAAAGCCTATAGCCTTCCTCGATAAATGGGCTATCTAACACTGAAGAATTTTTCAAATCCCTAGTAGTTTCTGAGAAAAGCGCGTTTAAGCAAACGAACAAATAAAAAGTAACAAACTCTTCAGTTTTATATATTAGTTGATTAATTGAAATATTACATGATTATCCAGATTTACTAGTCCTCTTCTTCCTAGCGTTATCACGGTTAAGTACCGGGATCCGCTTAGATTGTAGAGGATGTGGCTGTGCCAAAGTTATAAGGCGTATTTTTGCTTGTTATGCATTACGTTAATTTCTAACAATAACCGCAAGATTAATCAGGCGCGGATCCACTGTGGTGGGCGCAATGGGCTTGCCCCAGTGGATTTGTGACGTTAGACTTTCACGGTCTTTGTTGAAAAGCTCGAAATCTCAGATTTTAACTTTTTGTATATTTTGCGGATGAATAAATATAACAAATTATTCTCCTATTCGATGAAAAGGAATAAAAAGGATAGGAGAGACAAATAAATTTAAAATTAATTTCATTTTGAGAAATAGTTGATGACTAGGGAAAGCCACCTGATTAGCCAAAAATCGGGCATGAATCGGTTGGTTGTGCCGACCACCCTTTTTTTGAAGACTTGATACTCTATTTGTTACAGTATCTACTCTGGTAATTCTACACACATATTGATTGTCTTTCTTCTTATAATAACGCAACATATTTTATAAGTACTTCCTACAGTGGTCGTCTTTAAGGCCTATTCTACTTATTAGTGTTTCTTTAAATAAATATTACCCCCATACCGTCCGTGCAGTATCCGCATCCTTGTCCTCCTTTTTTTTTTTAAAAAATTAACAATATATTTTTAACATTAAAAAAGAGCCGTTAAACCGCATAAGGTTTGTCTCGGCACTTCGGACATTCACAAAATTCAAAAATTTACATCTACCTTTATACCCTTTTACTTAACCCCTTCCTTAACTCCTATCCATGTATCTATTTATAGGTAGCGCCACGCTTGCAGTTCTTTTGGTCTACAGCTGAATTGTGCCGGAGCATCCGGGTACCAGTACCTCGCTCTTGCTGTGACCGGGTGGTAGACGAGTGACCCATTATAACACTCGTTTATATTTGATATCCGACCTCCTCCGTGCTTCGGAAGGCACGTAAAACAGTGGGACCCGAGTAATGTCACTTTGTGATATTTGTCGTAAGGTTGTAGAGACCGTGGGGGTACCCAGGATGACGTCAGACGGCAATCGGTCACCTTAACTCGCTCCACAGCCACATCCTCTACAATCTAAGCAGGCCCCGGTATTTAACGCTAGGAAGAAGAAGAAGATACATCTATATTTACTTTTGCAATGAAATTATTCTACTACTACAGCGGCCTCTCAAAATAATTATTCATTTTTTAATAATGAACTTGACTTTGCCAGATAAAGTAATAACAAAGATTTGCATTATTGTTAACAAACAACCTTTTAGTAGGTTGTACAGGGATTTTGCTGGTATACCCCTTGCTCCTACCTCTACCGCGTATAAGCTGGTTTTGTAAACGTTTTTGGTGAGCTCATTGGTTAGGTCAAAGTTAAATTAAGTAGTTAAAATCTCTACCCGTAAAAGTATACACTTGACATTCTCGGAAACAGCAATTTTCGGAGAAACAGGCAATATCAGAACGTGGGAATGAAAATTAATCCAGTTGCCCCTTTTAATTAGCACAAATAACACTTCCAAGAGTGCGGATTCTCATGGGCTTTTCGTCGACAAATTTTATATGTAAATGTCGGTTAGATTTTGTAGGCAAATGCAATATGTGCAAAGTAAAATACAGGGGATAAAAAACATCGTGCCGCAAACTTTGTGATAAGACTACGTTTAATGTCCCTCCAATGTATAATCACAAAAACCATTCATCTCGTAATGATTGGTTACAGATATTGCCATTCTTCTACCATTCTCGAGCGCGCAATGTATCGTCAACATTGGGAAGCAATCGTCAACAAAATTTTGACGCGCAAAACAAGTCAACGACCCGCGTCGCGCTATCCCTGTTACGTACTTTTAAGTTTTATTTACATTGCGGTTTGATGAAAAGATATAGAAGAAAATGATTTCCGATTTAAAATCGCATTGGGGCAGATAGCAATATTATAAAGTGTTCAGTTTAAAAAAATGGTACATTTCAAGAAAAAGGCGACGAAAACTTTCACTACTGGGGAGTCTAGAAATATGTACTGAACCCATGGGATGCGTATCCGGTACGTTGTCTTTTACACTCTGTATAACTTGAAAAAATCCAAAAGTGCACGATTAACAACAATTGACATTACAAGTGTTCTAGTGACAAACCGGAGGTTAAAACTTTTTTCTCAAGAAAATGTGTCTTGTCAATAATAGACGGGTATGAAGCGAAACATTCTGTACTTCGAATCTCAAACAATTTATTTTTGTAACTTAAGTTTTTTAAAGCTTTAGTTTCTTTAAGAACGTAAAAAAGCTAACTAAAATTGACAGTTATAGTGATAGTTTTGGAACAAACTCTAAAAAAATTCTGAAAAACAATCCTGTAAAAGTCGTTCAAAAATACGTGCCACAAAAACCGTAACATTTTAATTTTGTGGGAGCGCATGTCACGGTTTGTTTTCTTCTTGTTTTTTATCCGATTCGGGTTCAAATTCAGGTGTGCGTGACCAATTTTTGATCGAACATATACGGTTTTATTAGTACTGGCGATTTTTGCAAACATACAATACCGCGACGTGTAAAAGAGTTAAAAGTTTTTTGAATCTTTAATACAGTACAATTGTTTTTCAACCGACTTCAAAACAACGGGCGGGACGCTATTTGACTTGGTACCGACGCGACGTTAACACATGTCTAACCATGTCCAACACGATGTGTGCTAAGTACCAATACGTACAATAAGTACCAATTATTTATAGCTTTTTAGTTTTTTAAAGGCAGTTTTGCTTGTATCTAAAAATAACTTATCCAATATTCCAGTTTATTGGCATCTAAATTTTCATGAACCTCTTTTATGACATGTACGTTATAGTACATGTTTTATATGTGTTGAAACTATTTTTTTCACTAGCAATAAAAACCGGACAAGATTTTCAATTACACAGTATTGAATATTTTTTGTCTGTCTTTGACTTTTAATAGATTTTGTAAGCAATTCAAAAAAGGCGTGTTACGATTCGATATATGAAGAATTCAAAAGGATGACCTAAACTTCAAAAAAATGAATGTATTTACCTGCCTTACCTCTAGCTATCAGATAGGATAATAAGGTATATATTGTAATGTCTCACCTCACAAATGAGATTGCTTTAAGAACTACTATCAATTAAGGAGGTTTATTTAATTTACCTCCTTATGGAGCAGTCTCACGTGGAAGCTGGCGACATCGCTCACGGGTTCTCCTGCCTCGGTGACATAGTACACCAGAAGAGAGCTCACCGGTGCCATATCAGCAGTCACGGGAAACCTGCATCAAACAAAATATTACACATTCATCATCATCATCATGCCTTCTAGCCGTGTTTGACTACAGCGACTGCTTTTGGACTCTACCAGAAGGGTCGCAGAAGGGTCCTCTTCACAGTGCGTGGTTCTTTGGTGTGCCTTCCACTGGAAGGCCACTGGTCCACTGGAGGCCACTGGAACGCCACTGCTCACGTAGCCTATTTTGGTCTTAAACGCATCCTCACAAGGAAGGCACGTGAGCCCACCATCAACATAATTGTAAGTAACGGCATCAGGCAGGTCTTCAGTTCGTCCCTTTTCTGGTTTAAGTGGACCTTCGCAGTTATACATTATGACATCTCTTAGAAACTGGCTGCTACTCTTGGCATAATATAGAACCAATACAACGCTGAGATTTTCAAGAAAAGGACATACTCATTAAAGAACCGCAATGGATAGCTTACATTCCTTTATGGCCAATAGCGAATCTGTGGACCTTCTAGTAGTAAACTTACGTATGGTAGTACGTGAACAGCTGAACTCCTTGCCTATTATCCTTTGCGATAATGGTACTTTTATGATAAATATATTTGCATCAAACAAGATGTTACGGTCTGATTGTACCCTCTAAAATTTCCCATTTATATATTCATATAGAGAGAAAAAGAAGCCAGAGAATAATGCATTTGTTAACCAGGATTTATTTTGAGGGAGCCATGTGTTGTGCGTTAGGTAAAATCCCTGACCTGTGCCAATTGCATCCTTTTTTAGGGTTCCGTAGGGCTACAAGGAACCTTAAAAGTTTCGCTCAATCCATCCGTCTGCCCACTCTTAAGGTGGTTCCCTCTAGGATTTTTAACCTCATATACATAAAGACTTGAAATTTGCAATTTTGATAGGTCATGCCTAAAGTCAATAGGAAAATTTGTTATCAGTGAAATTGGACAGCAAACGAAGTTATTTAATAAATATCTTTATCGCGTATCAGATACGGAACCCTTATATATAAGCGTGAATTGACAAGCTTTGCGCCACTTTATTCTTCAACTCATTTTTTAAAATTCAATAACAGACAGCCGCAAAAATGGACTGAATGTGTTAGTTGAAATATTTGCAATAGCCCAACTGGTTGAAGTGGTACGAAACAAAACGTTTATGATACGACGAGCGGGTGACAAGGACAAATCGGTTGTCAGTTGGGGAATTCAGTAACTTAGCATACCGTGGAAATGCATCTGTGAATATTGCACAGCATTTCAGTCATGTTATAACATGGAAACATATATTGGGCAGAACTCCATGTTATCTATATAAAACGCGAAAGGCCACTTAACACGAAATCTCAAAAACCGCGGGACATACAAAGATGAAATTTAGCCAGGAGGTAGCTTATATTTAGTAGACTGCCGTTAAGGAGGAGAAATATTCAATAGAGCCAGATTAAAGAGGTCAAAGGACTTTAGAAATTTTACATGCAACATGGCAGAAAGCAGATAGCAATATGTATACATGGTTTTTTATGTTACAAGGGGGCAGACGAGCAGGCAGCAGGCACCGAAGTGCCTACCGGTGCCCATGGACATCTGCACGGAATAAGTTTACTGAAAATTGGTAAACATAATATATTAAATATTTCCACTATTTTGGTCACCATAAAAAGTTCGTTAGTTTGAACTTTCAAATGCAATGACATTGACATTTGAAATAAATCTAAGCACTCAGATTAAGAGTAGTTATGGAACGGAGCATACCAACAGATAATAATAAGAATGATGCTAATGCCAGAATGCAAATCGTAAAACCAACACAGGGAAACTTTTTCACAACACTATTCTATATCTACTATAGCTCCCAAAATCAAACCATAGACAACAGCGTTCAAGGTCAAAGTGATGGGTCAGTGGTAATCAATATTTTTATGGATAGTAAATATTTAAGTATTTATAATGAAAGTAAAACATTTCTAAAACAAAACAAAGTAATAAAATAAAACAAAATGTAGTCACCATTACCGCACTGGGGTCGTCACGTACCACCGAAATCAACAATAGAATTGCTAATCGCTTTAAGAGGACAAGAGAAGTATACGAATTCCTTGCACACATTAAAAACATACATAGTATGACTGTTTGATCTAATTCCTTTATTCAATATATATTTACAAACTTGCGAATCCTTATTACACCTCTTAACAATATTTTATATATTTTTAAAAACAGCACCGTATTTCCTTGACTTCAATTCCCGCCTAAACTTAATACAATTTTTCATTAATTTCATTATGACACAAAAAGGCAATGAGCGTGCAGCGTACAGCCTATGCCCTAGTGAACTTATTATTTTACAATATTAGGCTGAATGCTGACGCCCGCCGAATTAATTCGTATTTCGAACAATAACCTTAATATCAAGGACCTCTATACCTTTGGATTTCACCATCAGATTTAGAATCAGCTTCTAAACAATTTATATACAAACTAATTAAATACCTTTGTATGCATGTCATCCATCAAACTTTATTTCACAAAACAGTAATAAATGATCACTATACATACATTCACATATTAAAGTATTCTCTGTAAGCATAACACCTTGATTGTTGTTGCTGCCGTATGATGCTCATCTGATATAACTTAAGGACCTTTAAAATGAAGTGGTCAAGAGTGTGTCAAGACACGCTCATATAGAAAGATTCTGTATATGGTATGCGATAAGAATGGTTGTTAAGTAACTTCAAACCTTGCAGTCCAATTTTGCTCAAAATAATTGTTTTAATGAGTATTTTAGCATGACCTATCAATATGACGTGGGCGTCCATTTTGTCGTATGCTAATTCGTTATTTGGTGTGGGCGCGAAGGTTTTTGCAACTTGTTTCTGACTATTTAAGGAAACTAAGGCATTCCTTTGACAGACAATGTTTTATATATGACTTCACTTTCAAATTATATAACAGTTGTAGTTTTTTCCATTTTTTGATATTAGTCGATATTCCCCAGATAAATAAATAAATATATACAGGACTATATGACACACGGACGTCTGTTCCTAAGGTAGACAACTTACAACTTATACACAAATATTTTTTTACAAATATATAAATAAATATATACAGCTAATACACCCAGACTCGAGGCGGGAATCGAACGCACGACCCCTTTATGTATGTATTTGGCAAAAGTTCAATAGAATAAAAAAAACTGCCGGAGCGAAAGGTTGGAAAATAGTTATCTATAGTGTAGTCATGCTTATATTATTCTGCTATATAATATTATCTTAAATGTAGTTCTTTTTTTTTGGTTTTCTTTTTAATGTATTTTATTTTTAATTGTTTGCGTGAGTCGGTTCGTGATATAAACAAGGAATTGGCCGCCACTGAAAATTAGCGCTGCAAAATAAATTCTGCAGCATTACGCTGAGATGGCGCCCATTTCAAGTAAAGCACCGACCAATAACCTAAAATAAGGTTATTTTAGTTTATAGGTTATTATTATTTTGTATGTTTTTGGTGTTTTTATTGAATAAAGTTTTATTATTATCCAAGGCAAAGCGTATACCGCTAGCGCCGTGCCTTCTATTGATCATTTTCAATTTGTCTTAATAAAAAAAAAACCTATAACTCTCTACAATACATGAGTTAATAAATTTAACCATTTATGTAATTGTTACAGAACTAGATACTTATTAACGCAAAGGCTAGTTTTTAAGGATAGCAGTAGCTCTGTATTATGCTAAATATTAGATAATAAAAAACAAAGTAGCTGATAGCATATACCTTAGCTTATACAGAAATAAATAAATAAATAATAAATTGACATCTAATATAATTGTTTGAAAGTCTTAAAGGGGTAAACCTTGCGGGCGTACGGACAGCCTGACTGATAGAGCGAAACTATAAAAGTTATAGGACTACGGAACTCTGGAAATGGTTACGGTAAAAATATACGAGATGGCAAAAAATTGTTGTACGGTTAAAAATTGTATTCATTTGTATTGAGTACATCGTCATATTACGACGCTGGGTTAAAAAATTAATGTAATGCATAACATGCAAGAAGAAGGTTTATAACTGATTGACGTGCAAACGACTTTCGACCTTAGCGTGGCAAACCACTTTTTTGATCGACTATACCTAAATCTAAATTCGAAACATATAAATAAAATGTAGTGTGTGTTTGTAACGTCAATATAAAATTCTTTCACTAAATGCATACATATGAAAAAAAATACAATTCAAAAATCTTTTGTCTGTATTTTTGTTCCGGTAATCATTGAAATGGCTGGACCGATTTCGACGAAACTTTCACTGGCAGACGGCTCGTAAATAATTATGGTTCGCACAAAAAAAATCCCTCAAATTCATTAAAATCCCGCGGGCGAAGTCGCACGCAAACATTATAGGATATACTAGTCTGTGTTTACTTTATTTGTAGCAACGACCTTAATGTTATTCCTTAACTACCCATTGACCATTGCCTTAAGAGAACTACAAAAGATATTACTTGGTATTATTACAGTCATTGACATGTCATGCACCATTAAACTTGCAAATCATCATGCCATTTTTAAAACACTAGAAAAACTCCTGTGCCTTTAATATTATTACTCTCCTTCCATCTATCATAATCATCCACAGCCATTTATCTCCCACTGCTGGGTATTCTTCTTCTTCTCAGTCGTGCACTCCTGACGGAGTGGTCGTGGTCATGGTACGTCTGAATAACTAGTTGCTTTTGAGATACTTCTCCATCTAGTTCTATTGGAGGCATTCCGTGAACATTGCGTGATGGAGCACATTGTTGAGGGCTCGATGAGATCTGTCCATCTTTTGGGGGACCAGAAAACAAAGGAGTTCTAAGGGCTCCCGTAAGTTTATGTGGATGAAGTCACAAGAATCAGCTTATTTAATATACATGCGTGTCAAGAATAGTCATCATACTACTGAAGGAAACCTATACAGAACTTTATACAATGTAAAATGAAAAATCAATAAGAGTACTCAGAAGTATAGAATATTTTTTAAATATTATCCTTAACTATTTTCTAAACACAATTCTTCTATATATTGCATAATGGGCAATTCATACCTAACACAAACTAAGTCCATTTTTCTATGCACTGTGGATTCATCGACAAGAGCAATATGAAAAAAAAATCTCATCATGTAAATTTCAATTATATAAAAATATTTTATATAAATGCTCACAGAAAACAAAGAAAAGGAAATCACATCTCTTACAATAAATTATGAAAGAATGTATCAGATGACGCAGGATAGAGTCCTGTGTTAGACATATTTCTATTGTCTTTTTTTCTTCAAATTGTTTTAATACAAAATCATGAGTGTTTTAAAGTAGTAGTGAAGAAAATGGTAGTTCAAAACTAAATAGCATGAAATAACGAGCTAGCGAGTGAAGTTGAAACATTCGAAGTTTCAAACCTTAGCAAAGATTATAGCTAAGCTGTTTAGATAACGCAAACAGAGCAACAGCTATCTAAAATACAGTATCGGAATGTGAATAGCTTAAAACTTTACTTAATTACATTTTGAGTGAAGAGATAACTTTTTGATTTATATAACAAGGGGCTAACGGGCAGGCGGTTCACCTTAGTGACTAACGATGCCCATAAACAACTGCACTCCACCGGGAAGTCTCACAAACCGAACGAAACGCGACAACAATACCATCACTTGATGTGACAGCATTGCCGCCACTTCTAGAACTTTCTACTCTTTATGTGAGAAAGAAGTATTGGTACCCGGAAGCGCCGCCCCAATTCGGCTACAATCATGTCGCTACCTCTAATTAGAAAGACAGGAGTAAGGAAAGGGATGAAGTAAAAGGATATAAAGGTAGATGGGGAGGAGAGAAAGGATACGGATACTACTGTCACGGACGGTATAGGGGGAATGACAATGGCAGCTAGGGTGCTTCGGGGTCGCGTACCCGTAGTGGATCTGACTAGTTATCGGACGGATAAATCCTTAAAACTGAGTAAAAATAAAAAGACTCGCCGATGCTTTGCCAGCCTTGAAGGGGCGTGCCATTTCTTGAAGGCCCTTAGCTCTATTGGAAAACATTGCAGATGGCAATTAAAATTTATAAATACATGGGACTATTTAACTCACAGACGTCTGTTCCTAAGGTAGACAACTTAATGCCTGTGTTATAGGTGACAGACGCCTGTTATACACAATTTTTTTTTATAGAATTATATAAATACATACATATAGAGATTAAACCCAGACTCGAGGCGGGAGTCGAACCCATTACCCCCGGAGCGGAAGCCTGGGACACTGCCCACTGCGCCATCGGGCCAGTCAGAATTGATTCTATAGAAATGTTTTGCGAGGAAAAATTCGAACGTTTCGCAGTCCTAGATTTTTTCTTCTGCAAAGCACAGTTCTACAGTTCTTCTACCAAGCGTTATCTTCTACCAGAGTCAGTTTAAATTACAGAGCATGTTGCTGGGGGCGAATTAAGATGACCGACTGCCGTGTGACGTCATCCAAACCCCAAAAATCCCACGACTAATATCGCTCAGTGACCCACAGTTTTACGTGCCTTCCGGAACACGGAGGAGCTGACCTCCTCCATGTTCCGGAAGTTCCGTATTTGAAAACCAGTGTTAGCATGGGTCACCCATTTATCATCCGGCCGCTGTAAGAACTGAACCTATCGATCGACACAAATGCCAACCACCGATTCCTTTACTACACATTCTTTTTCTTAAAGATTGTGTAAGCAAACCTCATGTGTAACTTTGAAATGATTTCAAATTTAATTAACTCGTGTAAAATAGCAACTTATATTTAGCAACAACCCCTTTATGTAATCCATTACATCCCTTTTGTTTCAGGGGAAAAAGGAAATTTACCCGGGAATTGAGGTTGGCTTGCATAATGGAAAATCCCCTTAACTTTAGATGAAAAACTCGTACTAGTTAGCGTTATTAAAGAGTACTGAGAGAAAATCTTAGCTAATGCTTCTATAATGTTATATGATGCGAATAGATAGGTCGTAGATTTAATGGCCGGCATTTGAATCGATCGCTAGGTTTAGCAGTTCTTACCGGTGCGGAGTGATAGATGGGTGACCAATTTTAACACTAACCTCTTTCGTGTTATGAAAGGCACGTAAGACAGTGGATGAGTGGGTGATATTAGTTTTGAGATTGTGGGGGCTCCGGGGATGACGTCAGACGGCAATCGGCCATCTTAACTGGTTCCACAGCCACATCCTCTGCAATTTAAGCGGGTCCTGGTATTAGACCGGGATGACGCAAGATAGAAGATGAAACCCAATGGTTCAACGTTAGAAAAGGGCTATTTTCGCATCCACTCCAAGGGTAAGTTTTACCTTTAGTTGGAGGAGTAAAGGTCATTTTGGGCTTAAATAAAATTCTCTAGTCCTACAAAAGAGAGTAGATTCAGGAAGGATAATTTTAAATCTGCTCTAAAATCAAGAGATAATTATGTTAGGCCAAGTTTTTGGAACGCAATTCAAAAGCTGCCCAATAGTTCTCTGAACGAAACGTCTTCAATGGCCTTTTGCATTCATTCCCCGTGCATAAACGCTGACACTTTCTAGAATATTTTATAAGCTTTTAATAAAAGTTCCCGGTGAAAGAGATTTCGCGGGCGATCTTTTGTTCCCGGATTAAAACTAAATTTACCCAGGAATGGTGGTTGCATAATGGAAAACCGCTCCAACTTTTGATGAAAGACTTGCACCAGCCACAGTAATTAAACAGCAGTGAACTAGAATCTTTAATATAAGAACTTCTGAAACTTTACCGTGAATAAATGTGTAAACAAGCTAGATTAATGTCCCCTTATACTCACCTACAGAATGTCTGTTTGTAGAAATTCGGCCAGAATTCTTTAAATTTGCCAACCATATGCTTATTTATAGATACAATACATATTTATTATCCTTAGGTCAAAAATTTTGACAATTTAATTGCATTAAATGCAATAATTAACAAAGTACATTGTTATACACATTACTATGTGTTGTCATGGCTACGTTTTGACGCCATCTTATAGTAAAATGTGTGCGTGTGTGTGTAAATTGTTTAGCATTGGTGTGTGTGGTTTTGTTTTTATATAATGCGTTTTTATAAACGTATTAGCATTCACACACCCTCCTCTATATAAACTGTAGTTCATACTCCTGCGTTCGCATAATTTTCGTAAAATCGGCCAATGGGCGGGCGGTACATCTGAACGACGCCCATGGACGATTTGAACTCGCACAGACGCGTTGCCGGCATTTAATAAATTTCTGTACTCTTTTTAATTTTTAAATAAATCTTGTGCTTTTTTAAAAAGTAATTTGCAAGTAACTTTATACGTTATTAAAAATGTCTGCCAAATTTGTATACGTAATCGTTAGACGATAGTTAGTTGTTTTTAATAATTTTTAATTGACGATAGTGTTTCATCAAGGACTAGCGGCGAATCCCGGCTTCGCACACGTGCTTACATTATCGAAGTTTACATACGGATACCTAAATTTATTAGTTTCAAAACCTATTGAATGAAACAAACAATCATGTCTTTCCCCTTTATTATATTTTATATTTTACGCTAGGAAGATGAAGAGTTTTATGGAATATTATTTTGGGATTTGAACTGGGCTCTTACAAACAGTCCACACTCTCCGCACTTGAGCCAATAAGTCTTGAAAGAACAAAGAGGGCAAAACATTCTATCACATAACTCATGAAGTCGTAAACATATATTATGCGTCGTTCAGTCAAAATATTATTTAGGGCCTGTTACATGCCGGGACAGAGAGATCCAAGTCAAAAGGTGACAAGATAAGTGGTAGGTAGTTTTTCACCCTATATACCGTCCCTAATAAAGTGACTGTCTCAGATGGGAGACGAAAAATGTTCCTTATAAATCACAGCTATCATTTGGTAGCCATTTCTCGCGCCTCCTTCAAAAAAGTGACCCCGAATGCCGTCTTGTATTCGTTACTTTCCCTTAATTGCTTATAGCTTTTACAAAGCCTAGCGCTGACTTCAAATGTAACTGAGTTTAAAATAAACTTTTCAAAGACAACTGGGCTGTTTTATTAAACACTAGCGAACCCGGCAGACGATGTTCTGCCCGAACGTTGGGCTACTTACTATTTACTTCGTTTGATTCCTTTAAAGGCAAACTCACCAAATATCTATTGGTGAGTTCCATAAATAAGTGAAATTAATGTAAACAAAGTTTTTGGGTAGTATTTTTACGTCGAGCGAAAGTATTTACAGGAAAACCTGATTATTTATCTGGGATGTTCTACACCAGTTGGTGCACACGACTTTGTTCGCGTGCTACAATAACCTCGACATTTACATAATCTTCATATATTTCAACAACCAAGTATTTTCAGGTTTCTCAAGTTATAAATAACTAGCTGTGCTCCCGATTTCGTCCGCGTAAAATTAGATGAAAAAAAATAGATTCAATTTCAGCATGGTGATATATGTATATCCCATAACCTTCCTCGATAAATGGGCTATCTAATACAGAAATAATTTTTCAAATCGGACCAGTAGTTCCTGAGATTAGCGCGTGCAAGTAAACAAACAAACTTTATTTCTTAGTATAGATTTATTAATTTGATCTTTATAATATTATGGTAGAAAATCGAAACAAAAACTGCCCTATATTTTTAGGGACTTAATTACAGATTGTTAAGAAATTTTATTAAACTAACAAAAGCTGACCTTTGTGAAGGCTCGCGTAGTTTTCCACGTATTATTTTTTCATTGTATCATTTTTTTTGACAGATTTAGGCACGTATACATATAAATTGGTCCTTTAAAACAGTAATTTAATTACTATTTTAAAGCACAAATTTACAGACGTGACAGTTTTTCTGTAAAATGTCATCACAAAAGATAACACATCTAGACACAAAGTTAAATTACAATATTAAAGCACAAATTCATAGTTTTGTGTATCACAAAACTGCTCAGGTTGTGGGATAGTGTTTGGGCTCGCTTGGCTCGTCCCAATTTAGAGAGGTTTTTGTATAAATCTTAAAATATTATGTGATGGTACGAACCCCTTAGTGCGCAAGTCTGATTCGCTCTTGCTCATTTTTTTTTAATGAGAACCACATTTAAATTTTAAAGATTTAAGCATACAAGATCTGGAAGCCATTTTGTTTAAACTATGGAAAGTTAAAGATACTACACATTTCGATATTTGTTACTTATTTACTCAAAATTAGGACATGATTCAAATTTCACAGTTGCTTCAGACGAAATCGAGGGCAGACGCAAATTTTATAATAATGGGAAAATTTTATAAGCAAACAAAGTATGTGGAAACAGGTTTTCCAAAACATTTAAGATCTTTCCCTACGTAACAACTAAGCACGAACTAGGAAACCCCCTCCTTTATTATTCTCCCCCCTCCCCCATTAAACTAGACTTCTGGTCGTGCAGATGTCCATGGGCGCCGGTAGGCACTTTGGTGCCTGCTGCCTGCTCGTCTGCCCCCTTGTAACGTAAAAAAAATTCTGTTTAGTTAGTTTCTTTCCCCTTATTACAGGGAAGGTTTAAAAGAAAAGAAATAAAGGAAAAATTTAAAGATTATTTAAAAATACAAAAAATGCAGATTTGGTCGCAAATTTAAATAAGTAGATGATGCCTGTACTAGGTCTTTTGACTGACCTGTCTTGCAGAATTATTTATAAAACATGGGCAGTGTCGTGCTGCATGGAAAAGACGTTAAGGGGATTGGTTAACTGGCTAATAGCAGAGAAGCGAAATAACACAACACAACGTCTGCCGAGTCAGGGTCGGTCCTACTAAAGGGCGAACGGAGCGGCCGCTAGTTTACAGCTGTACACGTTCCTGAGATAAAGGGTCTTACAGACCGACGGATAACGAAGTGATCCCTTAAGGGTTCCTCTTTACCTTTGGATGTAAGGAACCATAAAAATGGAGGCGACGTTGTCTAATTAAAATAAATCTAATGTATAAATCTTAAAATAACTTGGTAAAATATTACGTGATAGTACGGAACACTTAGTGCGCGAGTCTCATTCGCACTTGCCCGGTTTTTGTCATCTAATATATAAAATTCTCGTGGTGCGTTGCAAAACTCCTCCGAAACGGCTAGACCGATTTTAATGAAATTTTGCGTGTATATTGGCTAGGATTGAGAATCGGTCAACATCTATTTTTCATCCCCCTAAATGTTAAGGGTGGCCCACGCGGACGGAGTCGCGGGGCGCAACTCCGAAGAAGTTACAGATTTTTTAAATATTCTTTTAAGTGGGCTACATCTGCGCTAAAAAGGTGGTACTTCTCTTCCACTGGATCATGCATTTAATTGGTACATCCTGATATATCAATCCTTGTGGCATTAAAAACGAATAAACTTTCTTACTGGCTTACCAAAGAAAACTGTAATAAACGAAACCGAGTGAATTGAAGAAGAAGAAGAAATAGTTTTATTTGGGATAAAATTGCTTGACTCATACCTACATCTCTAAAGCTCCAACCTCACTGAGAAGCCATGGCTACGTAGATAGTTATGAATATCTGCGGTTGCTAAATGAGGAGCCAGTAGTAATCGTGGCTACGCTTCTAATTTGGCGACATCGCCAAACCTTCGCCAAATGAGTTACCTCTCCTAAACTGACCACCGGTGGCTTGAGGTCTTGCTCCGCTGCCGGTGGACATCTATTTTTTATATATTTTTAAATGTTTTCATTTTTGTACTAATATTTAAAAATGTATTTAGAATAATATTAAATATATTTATTTTCTATCATTATAGACCTATCAATAGCGCTGCTAATAGGTAGAATACTTGTTTGTAAACAATATTAAATTCAAAAACAAGGTCAAATTTAAATCGCGAGATCGCCGGCTGGTCGAAAATTTTTAGATTTGCGTACTATACCCTATTTACAAAATTTTAATTCTTTGTACAACGACATTGTTATATTTGATAATTTATACATACGGTCCTCATGACCACAAATTGACACAATGTCATAGTAAAATGTATAAATGCGCGTGTAAATCGTTTGGCGTGCGATCGGTCGTGCCTCTATCGCTTGATCCGCGCTCTTGCTTGCACGCTCGGCTCAGTAGGAACGTAACAATGAGTCATCCTTTTTCGTGCTTGCGGCCAGCAGTCATCAAGGTGTTATTAGGTCAAAAATGAAAAACAAAATAATCTACTAACCAGGTATATTAATTGATCTAGCCTATTTGTCAATTGACTTTCATATTTAGTAACTATTATTTTATTACTTTCCTAATTTATTGAATAAAAAAGGTTTAACTTTAAAGTTATGACATTAAAAAGTTTAAACGTTAAATGCTTCAAATCCTATCAATCTCATCATACGATTAAATATCAACAATGCTCGTGAAAAGACCTGAAGAATGCTCGTATAACTATATTAAAAACCTGGTAAATTTATCTCACACGATTACCAAATACTTCTAAATTCTAATAAGCTATTTTTGAACTTAAACCTAACCTAAGCTTGCACGCTCAACTGGAACTAAGTCTCAAATTTTTTTGAGATAATCAGGTTTATGCACACAAATACACTTAAGGACACACATATATGTTTGTGTGTTTGCGTTTTTATACGCCTAACATTTTTATAATAAAGTAACATCTTTAGAACACTTAACATCGTTAGGGTATAGGTGAATTAGAATTCACAGAACAGAGCGTACTCATTCCTCAAAGGCCGGTAACGCATCTGTAGACACGAGGGTCTACAGATGCGTTGCAGAGGCAACACCAGAGGGGTCATTCTTTTATTATAATTTTTTTTATAGTTATGCCTATTATAATTGGAGGATTTGGTAATTGATTAGTTCCACTTATATTTAAAAACCTCATCAGATTATAGCCTGGCGGCTAATAGCTGAATCGAACAGAAAAATTCTCAATCTTAAAAAAAAGAAATAACATAAAATGAAGGAATAATAAAAACCATATATACAGCCTGTGAAAGTATTTTCCACGCAAGCTTACGATAATAAATCTTTATATCTTTCGTCTACAAATATAACCTTATATTTTATTTGTTACAATGAATGTAATATATTATAGTTATATGATGCATTAAGTTTCGGTACTTAAAAATAAAATGCAAGCAACAATAAACCTTTGCTAAGTAGGTGCTCGTCCAAAGGTTAAGAACCATTTAACGAATATACTGCACGGAGGCTAAAATGTTATATTTTAATCCTAAAGAGCCATTTTTCTTGCAAAAAACCTTGACAATAAGATGTCGAAGCTAGCCGAAAAACTTACCGGCTTTATTGTTGTTCCATCGTCTCGTTCTGTAACGTACAAGTTTTGGTGCCGTATTGCTGGCTACATCTGTTCACACGCGCCTTATAACACTCAAACGGTATTCATCTCCTTCTTTATTATATATGTTGAACGTCCCATTTGTTATTGATGATACTTGCCATTAATATTTGAAAGTAATATATACTATACTCTTAGATTTGATATTATATTCATTCTATAAATACTCTCAAATGGTTTAAGGAAATTACTAGAAACACTTTTGCAAACAGCTTTTAACTATTCTTCATATATTAAAGTGTTACCAATACACGTTTTATTTCTTAATATGTACCAATTTTAGACGAACATTATGATTCTTTATCACAAGTGATTCATCATCTAGTGTTAAGACAGTCAAGTCTTCAAAGCAAAATAGGGTGGAACTTATATTTAAGTAGGTATTATTTTCGACTCTGTTGTATAATATCGTCACGTTTCCTTCTAACGAAAGCTTTACGCTTAACGAACTCTTAGAGGTAGAGATTTTTAGAGTTTAGAGAACTGTTTTTTTTTTTCAAAAAGTCTTATAAACTAACTCGGTAATGTGTAGAAGCTGTTATACGTGTTCACAGTAGCTTCACACAAATCTTTGCGCATTATGCGAACAGGATCTATGAACGTCATATTACTTTAGAGCTCCAGCCGGGATAATCCGCAGTCTTCGGAGCGAGTTAGACGTTGTGATGTATATCCCATTGTCTGCAGTGACATCTGAAGCCCGGCTGCACCCGCGCCGCTATAAACGCTATTATGTATGAATAATGCCATTTTCAAGCGCTAATTTAGTGACATTGTTACTAAATTGTGTAAGATTTTAAACGCATACTCGTAACATGCGTAAACAGTGTCTGTTTATTTCTTCCAAGTTATAGTTTTTGTTTTTGTTGAAAGATAAGTTCATAGTAAAGCGGTATTTGCATATTTGGATAACACGTCTAGACGTTATGAATAAACTCAGGAAATTCTAGGCGTCATGAAACCTACACCTTTATGCAGCTAGGTATATGTGCTATGTGTATAGCTGTATCAGAGTATTACTGTAAATTGACGTCGTGGTGGTAGAAAAGCTTACTTATTTTAATATTCACGTTTATGCTCTAATGGCCAAATGCTTCATAATGCTGAAGATTCCCTCAGAAAGGTCAAAGATTGAAAATAATTTTGATTTCGTTTCGACCCCACACACACGAGACAGATGTCTTCCGTGTAGGATGAATGTCGTATATCGATAAGAGATAGATAAATCCCGTATCAGCTCCGAAGCGATTGCCGGGACGTAATTAGTCTTCGTTAGAGATTTTAACCGGGAACTGTAATTGAATGATTAATGACCGCCCGAAGGATGAGCCGGCGAGAGATTTCTCTCGTTCAGAAACGTTAATTTGTTCGTGGATCAGCCGAGTTGGCAGCGGGACATGAGATTTGTCATATCATTATTCATTTTAGATATGATATCTTTGGAAGAATTGAAGTTTTATTTTTTCGACTAGCTGTAACCGGCTACTCCGCGTGAATATAATGATTTTGTTCAATTTTGAGGGTTTTTAGTTATTTTTGCGGAACTATATTTACTCCACAAAAAGCAAAGTCTGCTATTCCTTGTAAAATCAGCTTTCTACCACTGAACGTGCAAATTGGTCCAGACGTTTTGGAGATAACCTGGAACAAGCATACGACCAGACAGAAATGTTTTTGTAATTAGATCACATAACAGTGTTACTAAAAACAATGCATCAATTTATTAAAATTAAAACATCTATTATCTATACAGTAATCTTCTGCTTAAATTGCCGAGGATGTGGCTGTGGGACAGTTAAGATGACCGAGTGCAGTCTGTCGTGTTCCCTGATACACAATCTCTACAACGTTTAATATGTGTCGAACGTGTCTTCCGAAACACAGACAAAGTCGGATATTTGGAAACCAGAGCTAGAACTGGTCACCCATCTATCACCCGGCTGCGGCAAGAACTGCTTAAGACTTATTTGCGTGTTGTGTTCGTACTGGTGGATCTTAAAGCTGAGGGTGATTGGCGCGCGAGTAAATACGGTGAACTATGTATTTCCAAACATCTTTGACTCCTGCACCTTTAGTACTTTTTCAACCGTCTATAGTTCTTCCACTGGAATTTCATTTACATAACGAGATAATTCGTTAATTGCCGAAATATCTTCCAAGAAGACGCGTCATCATCATAAGTACTACAGATAAAGTTAAACCATTCATTCTTCAATAAAAAAATTATATGCTCTGCTGAAACCTGACCTGACTCCGTCACAGCGACATTATCGGAATAAACTCGTGACATTTAATTACATTAAAGGTTTAATTGTTGCAAGTGGACCGCGGGTCGTAACGATCAGTGTGGTGTCGGTTGCGGCCATTTTGAATTAAGCTGCCTTCGCGTTACTTCCCACCGCACATTCAGTTTTTCATTATTTACAGTTGTAATTACGCGAAAACAACATCTTGTGACCACCACATAATTATATTATATTAATATCTTATTCCTATATTTTCACATAAGATCGGCGTGAAATAATGCTGTCACGTCAAGTGATGGTATTGTTGTCCCGCTTTGTACTGTTTGGGAGAGATTTATTTATTAAGTTATTTATACATTTTATTACACACCATTATAGATTTTTTTTAGCCTGTAATGTCCCACGGCTAGGCCAAAGCCTCCCCTCTCTTAGACTTCTCTCTTCTATCCAGAGCTAACCCAATCCAGTCCTTTCCCGCAAAGGCGTCTAAGTCGTTGTGTCACCTCTTCCTCAGCCCACCTAGTCTTTGGCACTATAGAAGTTAACACGTAGAAAGTAAAAAGTCGAGAAAAAAAGTATGCAATAGGCGGTGTGATCTCTAAAGAGCGATTTATTGAGCGAAATTATGCGAAGCGATTGGTAGAATTCCTGATGGCCCAAACCCATCCTGAAACACATCTGTAAGCCACCTCGTGCTGCAGATGACCATGGGGTCGGTAGTCACTAAGGTGAATCGCTTGCCCGTTTGCCCCTTGTAGTATTAAAAAGTCCTAATATTTCATATACAAGATTGTATATAAACGTTCCAGTAATTAATGCTATATTTAGCGCAGAACCGAGGAGGTTGTACATCAGTGATAGCTCTCCAATAACTCAAATTAGGCAACGAAGCGAAATCCGGTTAAACAGCCCGTTAATAATGCAGTTATTGTGGACGAACGGACTCCGAAATGTGGGCCTCATATTCATTATAAATACTATTGTTTGGCCTAATACCGACAGCTGTATTTCACTGCCGGTCGTCGCAGCAAAACTAGAAATTCCACCGCAAACACCTCTATGTCTAAAAATTCACAACCTTGTCATTTTTCTTAAAGTGTTATAGAAATATCTTGAGGAGGTCTTGGCTTAATGTGTGCGGCAGTGATTTGAGTCGATCACGGTGACCAATTCAAACACTGGTTTTCAAATATCCGACCTCCTTCGTGTATCAGAAGGCACTCGCACTCGATCGACTATCACATCGAACGTTCGTCGATGGGACAGACCTATCAATTATGTTTTTTAATAATGGGTTTACCTGTTTCAGTTTGGCAAGAAACACAGTGACACGTGAATTTTATATATTATATTAACATCAGCGAAGATATGGAGCAATCGTCTAATAGAAAATTGACGATCTGAGCAGCATTAACTGAAGATAGTTAATAAACCTATCCTTGTGCTTTTTTCATTCCATATTTCCTTGAATACTCAAAACACTGAAGTTAATTAGACAGTAATTAAATAAAGTATATATATATATATTATATAACAACGGGCAAACGAGCAGGCGGTACTCTTAAGTGAGTACCGATGCCCATGGACAACTGCAACACCAGGGGGATCGCAGATGCGTTACCGGCCTTTGAGAAATGAGTATGCTCTTTTCTTGCTATCAAGGATTTTAAAACATCTACTTGATCGATAAAAAGAACTTTAAAAAAAAAATTGAATAGAAAGATCTTGAATCTGACAATATTTATAACGCCATCTCTATCAGATTTTAGCTCTACATCGTGATTCTTGCATCGGGGCTTGCCGGCAAACATATTTATAACGTTGTATCTCGCGTACACTTATCACATCTCACAAACTCCATATGGAACTAATATAGATGGGTACAATTCCTAAGTTAATCTCTAGGAACATGTACAGAATATAAAAAAAATCACCACAAGGTCACAATTTAAAATATTTATATTCTATTATGAAAAACTTTACTATCAAGGATTTTAAAACATCTACTTGATCGATAAAAAGAACTTTAAAAAAAAAATTGAATAGAAAGATCTTGAATTTCTGGCAAAATTAAAAAAGGAAAAAAATAAAAAAAAACTTCCAAATAACATTACCTAGTAGTCACATTGCATGTACTGAACACCCTGGAAACCTAATCCTAACCGCGACAATGTCACCTTGTACAACTCAGCCTATACTAGCCGTGGTTTCAGGATATTTTTCTAGGCACCATTCTTATCGACTGTACGCGCGTATTTTACAAGCCTTTAATCTCTGTTTTTGCCATTTTCAACTTGTCGACTAGACTTCTTCTTCTTCCTAGCGTTATCCCGGCTTAGTACCAGGGTCCCCTTAGATTGCAGAGGATGTGGCTGTGGGGCGAGTTAAGATGACCGAATGCCATCCGACGTCATCCTCGGAACCCCCACGTTCTCTACAACCTCACGACTAATATCACAAAGTGAGCGCGTAAATCCCCACCGCGGCTAAAAAAGTGTTGGTGATCTTAAAACGAATGAACAAATTTTCCCTCACTTCACTCTCATAAGTTATTTATTTCAATTTCTGCTATTTGATAATGTGTCAAAATTTAGTTTTTATTTCAGCCTTCACCAACAATCAATCTCCCCTGTTTTGTCTTCAAGTACCTTGACATTGGCGAAATAATTTATGCCCAGCTGGCATAGACAAGAGCCAAAAACCAAGAATTGAATTGAATTGATTTTGTTAAATATTATTTAATTAAAAAAAAATTGACACTTCTGTTTGCTTTTAAGTTAATCATTAATAAATGGATAAAATTTAAAAATATTAACACCAAGGGGGTTTTCCTCGTCGCCACTTGTAGTGTTCACTATTTAGTCGCGTCGACTGACAAAGGCTTGTATAGTCAACCAAGCTAAAGTTACCAGTGCCACGTTAAAGTTGAATGTCGCTTGCACCTCATTTGTTTATAAAGCTTATTTTTGCTTGTTATGCATTACGTTAATTTCTAACAATAACTCTTAGCAAAATTTTCTATAACTAGGAGCTGTCATCCAAAATGGTAAAGCATTTTCTTGGTCAACTATAGATTCGATTCATATACACGAAAGTTTGTTTAATTATATTGTATAAGTGTTTAACAATGGTGTATGGAGTGGGTATTTAATTATTGCTTTTTCGAAACGATACAAATTACAGATCTTCAATCATTTTTAAAGGCCTTAATGTAAATTTTTTGGTAATTCCATTTTTCGACTTCAAATTCCAATTTTAAAATTGTTTAACCACCCGTACGAACGTGCATTCGTACGATTTGTACTTTATGGCTTTCTTGAAAAAGTATCTTCTCATACAACGTACAATTCAGAAATTTGGCACGATTGTACTTCATACAGAGGATGGTGAGCGAATAATATTTGTATAAAATATGCATAATAAGTTTATTTAATTATTAAAATAAAATCACGCGCACACAAATGCCAAACGATTTACACACACATGTATACTTTGACTATTAGATGATGTCACGACGACCGTATGTACATTAATTGTCAAACATAGAAGTGTCGTTGTGCAAAGGGCGCAAATGTAACGATTTGTGGCCGAATTTCGACCAGCGATATCTAGTTTCAATTCAACTTACATTATATGAAACAATAACAAGTCTTTAAGAATATTTATACTTAGAATAGAGGTAAAGAAGCATTTCTTATTAAGATATCTAACAGAATTAGAAGACAGCAGTTATAAAAAACTTTAAACAAAAGAATAATTTGTGTGCATTTAAAACAATATGTAGAAAGGCATACCCCGGTGGAAAGTACATACAACTCGAATAAACCACAAATTGATATGAGGTTCTCAATTCTACAAGACTGTGTTTTTTAATGTTTGTTACTTCAGAAATTTCGACTAGGTGAACCGAGTTTGGTGATCCTTTTTATTTGAATGCCGGTGTTTCCCTTGCGTTCACATGTCAATTTGGTCCTGTTCCTACTATATGAAGTCGGGTTTATTTTTTCTTATTTTTTTTTTATGTTACAAGGGGGCAGACGAGCAGGCAGCAGGCACCGAAGTGCCTACCGGCGCCCATGGACATAAACTGATACCACTCAGTGACATTAATCGACACACAATTTTACGTGCTTTCCGAAACAAGGAGGAGCTCGGATATTTAAAAACCAGTTCTAGAATTGGTCACCTATTTCACCCGGCCATGGTAAAACCTACTTAACCTAGCGATCGATTCAAAAACCGGCTACTGATTAAGCGGCGGCCTCTCCAAAGTCTATAACACGAATAAATAAATATAATATATGGTAAAACGAATCGAATAAGAGTAGACGTCCATATATCTGCATCGTACACATCGGACGCTTCGCATTAAACGGACTGTAGTATTGTTTGTATAGAAGGCAATACAAATTCGTCAAATGATCCGTATATTACGGATTGCACGAACCTACTCGTCGGCAATGCAGATGCTGAGATGCCTGCCAATGACACATGATACCAATGGACTTTCTCCACCAGCTCTTCCAAGAATTAACCGGAATTCAGTTGCTGAAAAACACGAATTTAGTCCTAGATAAACGTGTTTATATAACACATCTTCTAAAACGTCATGTACACTCATCATATGTAGAAGATAATATATAAAATCTAGATGGGGTCTTAACTATCTTTTTTATTCTATTTTTTAATTTCGTTATTGCGAGATCTTAATATTTTACTCCCAAGCACACAAAGCTATACATACGTTAAAATAGTTTAGAACAGAAATGCTAAAAGAAGCGGACGTAATAAATCAGTGGACAAGCATTTTACCTTTTTTCCTAATATTAAACTGAGCTTCCGATACAGTGCCAAGAGCAACTGGCTCTTCAGTAACAAATAAAACGCGATCTCTTAGAATCATGAAATTTGGCGAGAAGCTACATCTTGTAGAATGAGTAAAGGAAAAAAACAGAAAACTGTAAATTTGTTGTTGCAACAGCCTATGTTTGTCTATGTGTATGTCTGTCCGTCGAGACCCAATTTCTCAAAAACACGTGCAGATTTATGGTTTAAATTTATACGTAATACTGAGATCTGTGGTTTCTTAAAAATGTGTAAAAATCAACCCTCTAAGTACACGCAAGTAAAAGATATGGTCATTGATGTCGCATTTCACATACTTGCATACTCAAAAACGGAATTAAAATCTGTAAGGTACTTCCCGTTGACCTAGAAACATACAATTTGGCAAAAACTGTATCTTGAAGTACGTGTATAGATAAATTCCGAAAACCGTATATTTGTAGTTAAATCACAAAGCTTAGAATTAAGCTGTGATTAATTTAGTAGTTGAAGATGATAGATAGCCCCATAGCAGGATCTTGAGTTTATGTTTATGTTGCCACATGTTCTCATAAACAAATAAGTGACCAAACATTTATATATTACAATCTGGTAATAACGTGTTTGACATAGAACAACCATTATCCGCGCATGCGAATCCGTATATCGAGCTGAAGAGTTTGTTTGCTTACTTGAAAGCGTTAATCTCATGAATAACTGTTTCGATTTGAAAAATTCTTTCAGTGTTAGATAGCCCATTTATCGAGGAAGGCTATATACTAAATATCTTCACGGTAAAATTTTTCACCTAATTATACGCGGATAGAGTCGCGGGTGACAACTAGTGTTTCATAAATATTCACCAACACACTTATCTGTTGCGTCTTTTTAAAAAGACGCAACAGATAAGTGTGTTGGTGCTGTGCTTAAGCACAGGATATCTAAATATTATAAGACTTTTCAAACGTCTCGATTCTCTTCCAATTAAAAGCTCGGAGAGTGCTTTAAGAGTGGCAACGATATCTAGGTCATATCAACGTCGAATAAATAAATTTGTCTCTCACCGGCCTCTTGTATCCCTGACCTATTGAAAAAATCATACATGAAAACTAAATAAAAACAACTTCTGCATTTCAATAATTTTATTATTGACATTCAGATAATTTATAATCTCATATGTTATTTACAATAGATTTATTTACTTTATACAAAATTCAAATTTTTACAAGTAGTTAAATATAGTTTCTTACGCGATAAGACTTAGTCGTGTAGGAAAATAAAAATTTTCATAGTTTTGGTATAACTAGGTTACGTTTTATCTGATTTTGGCATATCCAGTTTTCCTATTTGATATACTAAACCAAAAAATATGGGCACAGGAAGCTATAAGAAATTGTTTTACATCCTTAAGAATAATTAATAAATAAATGTTCATGCATAGGACTATATGACATACGGACGTCTGTCCCTAAGGAAGACAACTTAATGCCTGTGTTATAGGTAACAGACGCCTGTTATACAAAAAATATTTTTGGTTGAATATATAAATACATACATAATAGATAAAACACCCAGAATCGATGCGGGAATCGAACGAACAACCCCCGGAGCAGAGGGCAGAGATACTGCCAAGTGCGCCAACGTGCCAGAATACGGAGGCACGTTGAAACATTACAACTATTAAAAGTAAATTTAACAATATATTTATAATTCTCCATTTCTTAGCATTTAGGAATAAGGTAAAGAGTGTAGCCGGAATAATTCCACGTCAAAGTTACGAACTTTAAGAACCAATTCGATCAAAAACCTTTATTAGCAAGAATTCCTGTTCGCAAACAAGGTAAAACTCAGTTTTCTATATAATAAAGTTCGCCAACTAGTTTCATAACAAAAGGTTTGCAATTTACATACTCAAGTAACCAATAAATATTTAATGAAAAGAAACCTTCTTTGAATTTACCCGGGCAGGTATTTCAATAGGTAGCCGTAAGTTTGCGTTCATATTTGTTGGTTCTTGTTACGGATAAAATGAGATTTTTTATCCCGAATTTAGGATGATGAAGAGTTGATTTTGTTATATATTCATTTAATATATAACAGTTTTGTTTGTCTTTTCATCGTGTTTAATCCCAGGCGACGACTAAACATGTTCCAGGGCCTTCGAAAACTTGGGTTTAATCTAGTTTTCTTATCACCTAATGTTTTGTTGTGCTAAAAATAACTGTGAGGCGTCGTCCTAATGGTACGCGATAGGCAACGCGAGGGAACTTAATTCTTAACAAAATGCGATCAAATATATTAATGGCTAAAGTTGGGTTTAGTCCAAAGCAACAGAGCTAGAGCTAGAACAAAACCATTCTCTCTTGATCTTTTAGTGTAAACGAAAGCTCGTATAGAAATCTACGGCTGCCAAAAATGTTAAAGTCACTGCTAGCCTGACATATGCGAGGAAACGAGCCACTAAAATTCGTACTTGATTTCCGAATATTGTCTCTCATCAGAGATAAAATTCAAAATCTAAAGGAATATTCTAAAGTTCCAGCTCTAACTCTACATTGGTTTGGTCTAAACCCACCTTAAGAGAATAGATCTTGATAATTTTTAAAAGAAAACGCGGGTAGAACGTTATGCGTCTGATTTTGTACAATTATTAAGAATTTCACGTGTCAAAAAGAACTAATAATTAATCTAGATTTTATAAGATAATGCGAAATATCTCGTAAGTTTTGTTATAATTTGTATTTTCCTAAATTTATCTTAGGAGCACGTTTCCAGGATGAAATAAAATGAACAAAAAATTCCCGGAAGATAAAACGTGAACGCTCAGGTGAACATATTATGTTGGGATAGCACAAAGTCAGTGGGTGTTAAGGGGATAACATCGGCTTTAAGGTGTGTTAACGAAATGTACTACTTTACGTTGGCTGCTATTTTTTTGGATATGAACGTGCCGTAGTGAACACGTGATCACAATTACTCCATATTTCTTATAATTTATGAGCGTAAATATGGTGGAATAATATTTTGCATGATCGCTGTACCGCATTATAACTGAGAGTTATGACAGCAAGCATGGTGAAATAATAATATTATGCCGGAGCCAGACATATGTAGCTCAAAGCGTGTGTACATTTTTGTTCTTGAAGATTACAAATTACAAAAAAAATTGTAAAGCTACACAAAGTCCTCAGCCACACTACATAATCATTCAAATGAAACTATGTCTGGCTCCGGCATTATGATATGCTCGCGTAATGCCAGAGCCAGGCATAGCTCAAAGTGCACTAGATAATATTATTTTTAACTGAAATTAAAATTTTCGCATAGGAAAACTTGCATCGTGATATATAACAAATATATATACAATCATTATAAACACTGTTATGAACTCATGTGATTAGAAATCGGTTTTGACCGACTAGTTTCGAACCCGCCCGGAGTCCTTTCTCATGAGATCACTACGAATGATTTTTAATCAAAGGAGTTGTAAATCAGAGTTTATAATAACTATGAATACCCTTAGCGACAGTCCAAATTAGAAAAAAAAAACATTTGTTTTTAAAAATGTGAGCGAAACCCTCAGTAAATCTTCGTTAATGGATCTAACATTTAATTTGAATAAACAAATAAAGTTCTATGAAATTTATTTACACATAACTATGTAGAATCTATGCTTGAAATATGCATCGTTTAAAATGCTTATATTAATAATAATTTACAGCTATTATTAAATAAATATAATATCTGTATCTCATATACTCTAGCTTCACAGCGTCACGTTCTTTAACTGGGGTCCACAGAAATTCATTACTAACTCAGTCAGTTGCTTATGTCACTAGATAAGGCACTTGTCTTCTAACGTGTAAAAATAATGTCCACAGACATAATTCGTATCGCAATTTCATTGCAATACTTTTACCTACAGCATCTGAAACAAAAGCAAGAAATTAATTCAATTTTACACATATATATATATAATTATTCTTTTTTAAAGAATATTAGGAATACTTTTTAGGTATGTCTAATATTCCCTTTTCCCCTCCTACTAAGCTTAAATTCAAAAACAATCTTGCTTGGATTCCATTATGAGAAAAAACAAGTACCTACTAATATTTTTATATTAGTAGATTTAATAGTGGTTATATTTATTAGTAGGTAGGTGTTGTATTTATTTGTTTGTATGTTTTCATTACTCAAATTAACAACAAAAATCGACTTGTTTCTTTTAAGGCTTGCGACTTCCCACAACCCCTAATAGTTAACCAATCTCTAAAATTCATATGGTAGATAAGTACGGAGTCCTCATAGAGCTTCATCTTTAAGATCGCCAGACATTTACTCTTTATAGGTTAGCCTAATTGAAAACCCTCCTTTACCCCTCGTAAAAGAGGGTTTTTAATTAAATTGGTTTGTGTACCTAACTATAAAATACTTCAGAGCAATATAAGCGTTATTAATTAATATAAACTCATTTAAAACTCAAACTAATAAACAAACGATTTATTGTCATTGTTAATCAAATGAGGTACTTAAATAAAAAGGAAATGAAGTGAAAACACGCTGAATTCTAATAAGTGTTGTCTAATTTGTTAAATCTTCGCTCGCAAAGCAATTACTTTTTCTAAAAAAAGTCGTTTTACGGACGGTAATTTCACGTGATAACGCCGATCGTGCCTCTCTATCGCTTATTTAGTGTCCCCGCTTGCACGCTCGGCTCAGGCGGAACGTGACATTTTATCGTGCATGCAGCTGACGTTCATCGAATACAAGACATTATTACGTCAAAAAGCAAGATTATATTCATAGAATCATCCTATTCCTACTCGCCTGCTCTTCGTTATCACTTATTCGCAATTCAGATAAATTTAGTTGCCATGTTGAGCGAAATTTCTAATAGATTTTTTAATGACAATAATTTATGTTTTAAATTATGTCTCTTTCAGCCCCCAATTCGTTCTAAAAATATTGCTTTCAGAATAAAATTCCATTTCAAAATTTTGTATCGACATTGTTATGCAAAGAACTTTGGTACATTACAGTTAATATTTAATTAATAAAAAATGCTTTATAATTATCCATACCAAACACCTACCAGTAAAATTTACAAAGATACCAAAACAATGAATATAAAGCAACTATACACATATAATGCTTGTATTTTTATAAATAAAATCATCAACAAAATGACTAACGCAAATATCACATTTACTAAGCAGGTTAATAAACGGAGTAATAGATGTGTTAGTTTACTTTTTTTTATGTTACAAGGGGGCTCATATTGATAGGTCATGCTAAAATACTCATTAAAACAATTATTTTGAGCAAAATTGGACTGCAAGGTTTGAAGTTATTTAACAACCATTCTTATTGCATACCAGATACAGAATCTTTCTATATAAGCGTGTCTTGACACACTCTTGACCACTTCATTTTAAAGGTCCTTAAGTCATATCAGATCAGCATCATACGGCAGCAACAACAATTAATATGTTATGCTTACAGAGAATACTTTAATATGTGAATGTATGTATAGTGATCATTTACTACTGTTTTGTGAAATAAAATTTGATGGATGACATGCATACAAAGGTATTTAATTAATTTGTATATAAATTGTTTAGAAGCTGATTCTAAATCTGATGGTGAAATCCAAAGGTATAGAGGTCCTTGATATTAAGCTTATTAATATAAATAATTATTGTATTAACTTTATTATCTATTGTTATTTTTATTATTTCTAATATTTTTATTTTTCCCTCAATTCATGTTACACGAAATAAATTAAACTGTCAAAATAACATTTGTTTGTAAAATACGTATAGCATAGAACTACAAATGTTTTAAGTATGCTTTTGCTGTTTACGGATCGCTGATATATATATATACACCGTCTAGTATTACTATTATAATTCTAGGCAAAAAAAATACCGAAATGTGTATAAAACAAATTTGAAATTTAACAATTTTGGCGCGTTTGTTAAAACTTACACGATATTGTCTCTATCCCTAAAATTCATAGTTGTTATTCAGAAAAAGGCCGCAAAATATTAGCGATAAATAATAATTTTGGTTTTAGAATACTTATATATGTTACCGGTCAAACACGATTTTAGGGTAAACTAGTTTCGCCTAGACCGAACCGATTCGTCCCTTTAGGCGCCACATTTGGAATTTTCTCCCTAACTAACTTTTATCGCTCTGTTTCTACACGCTTTTCCTGTCAAGTTACTTGTTTGTATAAATAAAAAAAGAATGTAACGCGAGAATGTTGAATCATTCATTATAAATTCGTACATATTCGACACTGCCCAACCACCTAGGCCAAATCGGTTTGGCCTAGGTGAAACTACTTTATCCTAAAATCGGGTTTAGCCGGTAACATATACGTGTAATTTCTTAACGGCTTTTGCAGCGCATGCCAGGATACCTTGCAGATGGCTGAATTTTCTCCTACTTACTTGACATTTATAATTTTATTTTGGAAAATTCTGTGTACAAAATTTTTGTTCTAAGTGGGCATTTGACAATTTGACCACACTAAATGTGATAATTAAAAAAAACGTTGATCCTATAATAAAATTTACATGTGTGTGTAAATCGATTGGCATTGGTGTGCGTGTGGTTTTAATAATGCATATTGTATAAAAGGTGAGCATTCGCATACCCTCCTTTACAGAAACTATAATTGTGCCAATTTTCCTTGTCCTACGTCCGTGTAAGTTTCTTAAAATGGTACCGAAAGTTTTCGCTTCACGAATACTTTAATATATTAATTAATTAATTATAATATAATTATGGAGATTTTATTTAAAGTTCAAGAATAATTGTCAATTCTTCCATCCCGGAGTCTCTGTCGGCTGGCATTTTGGAGTGGCATTTTGCCATTTCTTAGCCCCTGAGTCGGTCAGTATGGAAATACCGGAGCTGGCAACTGATTCCACAGAGAAATTGTGCGAGGCAAAAAGTTTCTAAAAAAGCGCACAGTTATGAACTTTAGCACATCGAGGTGATGAGGGTGGAATTTCAAATGTTGACGGGATGTCCTGTAGTGAAATTCAGAGCAGCTCCTTTGCAAGAGTCTCATGTAATAACTGATGAAACAGAAGAGAAAGTGAAACAGAAGGAAATTAGTTAGAACTTAACAGAACTGAAATATTGAGTTGACTTTATTGATAGCTCGATCAAGAGTTAAAATAAAGTAAGTAATTTATCAGGGAAGCAAGTTATCAGGGAAGACTGAAATCCATTAATAACTAGATTCTAACTTCGACACAACCCGATAAGTATGGCGAGAGCACGCTTGGAGTTAAATCGCTCCAGCTTTGTACTTTGTAGTTAACTGGCAAATGTAAAACATATTCATTTTTGTAAGAACTATATTTAATAGACTTACTTGATTTTTGCCGATTCTTCTGGTGGTTCGACTTTTCCGAACCAGTGGCAGCTTTCAAAATATTTGACGATTTAAAAGAGCCTGTAAAAGTCCTTTGATTTGATTCGATTCTATAATAGCGACTATCATTGATATGCTGTATTTTTCTGTATCTCCCCAGTGAGGTAACTTTTCATAAGCCCTCTCTCTCATCCTTTACTGTTTGTCCCACATGGTGGTGGGGTCAGCCTTCCGAATTTTCTTTCGCCACTTCGCCCTATCCTTGACAACGTCTTCGGAAACTCTACACTTCCTCATGTCCTCTGTCACTTTCAACACTAACCATTCCTGAGTCATTATTTTGTGTGCGTTGCATGATTTTATTGTATGCAGCGAAAAATTATATAAATCATTGGTAATCTTGCAGCAATTTATTCATAGTTTTGTAGTTATCTAATATACAAGTGAAATTGAGGTGTCTCTAGGTAATGTCGAAATTAAATTATTTTACTATCTGTTAAATATCGGATACCTGTAACAAAAACACTAACTTGAAACATTTTTATCTATTTGTCTGTTTGCTTCGGGTGTTCTACGAAAGGGATTGATGGATTTCTGAGAAACTTTTACTGGCTCATGTCGCTAGAAATACCATACATAGGCTTCTTTACTTTTAGGAAAAGTATTAGGGTTCCGCACAAAAACGATCCTTAGAATTTAACAAAATCGCTGAATTAGATGCAGCCTCTCGATTCGAGAGTTTCGAATGGGGTAGAAAGAAACCCGTCGCGCAGTTCGTTTCAATATTCGGTCCGTGACACACGTTTGTACCGCGATGGTTTCTAAATTAAAATATACTTTAAATATAATTGTAATTTAAAACGAATGATTGCTTACTTTACATATTAACAATGTGTTCGTATATGTTTTCAAAACACTTTGATACTTCGAAAGGTTTGAAATATCGCGCTAGAAGGATGTCTTCTCAATGGTCCAAAATATTCGGGTGCACTCAAAGTTTTTCAATTAGACGATTCTTCGAAGTAAGTAATTAAAACTAATCAGTGTTATAGATTATTCCTATTTTAAATAAATATTACAAAGTGATTAGGCATTAAGAAGTACTATAATAACTAACAGCGAATAATCGCTGATTAAAATCGAATTTAAAACATTTTTATCAAATTTAGTGATCAAAGCGTTTTTTATATTAGCTTCTACGGTAAGAAAGCATGAATGTACATATATAAATTTCCTGTAAATTAGCAATTGCATCTTTTGTTGGCCATTGTCAGATCACTATGCGTTCTGTTTAACCTTACGCTTGTTTAAAGTGGCTATTAAGTTAAAAAACGTCTTAGGCTTAGCCGTAAGAAATCATTGATCATTGCTCAGACCCTGGTGGCACATCCATACATCCCAATTATTATCCTAAGTACGTACACTTAACTCGTAACATGCATACCTATTCTCAGTATTGGCAATTGTATTAATACTTTGTTTCAGGCGGCAGAAAGTGGAAATGCAGAAGACTTCAAGCGGTTGTACATTATGGATCCATCAAGGCTTTTGGTAAAGGACGGTCGTGGTCGTACCGCAGCTCATCAAGCCGCAGCACGGAACAATACCAACATCTTGACCTTCATCAAGAATCACGAAGGTGGTAAGTTAAAAACAATTCATAAACTCTTTAGCCGGAAGATATTCTCTCTTTTAATGACATTATCTTTTTGTAAGTAGCAAAGCTTCTTTCATTTTGCCATGATCTATCCTCCCAGAAATGGACATTAATAGATAGTTAAATAAAATATTATTAAACAACTACATTATGCGAACTTTGCACAAACATCGCTATCGATACATAGTGGAGATGACTCGTAAATCGTTAAAGTTAGATCTCATTTTGAATTGTATATAAATGCAAATACGTACTTCTGAAATCTAATTAGCATAAAACGAAATTCAAACATTTAAGTGAAGATAGTTTTAAAAGGTTAATATTATTTTGAACTTGTTTTATACAAGTGTATTGAAAGTCAATAAAAAATAAATTTATTGAAAATAAAAGAGCTCAGTGTTAATAAAGTGAAAAAGTCGAATACTATTTTGATCTTGTTTTTCAGTTGAGCACAACAACTTGGCAATAATTGAAAAACTGTGTAAGCCTGTTAGAGAAAAACGTTTTAAATTCATTAGTTATGCGCAGCTCGCCCTTAGCACTGGAGTTGTCCTTCGCAATGCTCTGACACTTAAAACTTTTACAGTTATAAGGCTATAGAGTTTCCTTGAATACAATGTTGTACAGAATATTCTTTGCAAAGAATATTATAAGGATCAAGATAACTTTTCAAAACGTTTCTATGAGTCAAACCTGTACAAGTTCTGTTTACTGCGATATATTCGAGGATTACATACCGATTTTTAATGGTTTTTATTAATTATTAGGGTTAACTTTAGCGGCGGCATAATGCTTGACAATGGTAGATTTTAATTTTTTTTTTCTAATTTACGCTAACAATGATTATAATGTTCCGTTATAAGATTTGGTCACACTTTAGAACTTCGTTCTGCGGGACTTTCTCCTTCCATTTTGCGCGTTTCGTATTTCTGCATATACATTTACATTGACAGAGAATTGTGGCTGGGTAGTTTGCTTGTTAAAAACAGCCAAATATTTAAAAATTATAGAGATACATTTTAGCTTCATTTATATGTTTAAGATATAACTTCATGTTTTAGACTTGAACGTCGTGGACAACGTTGGTAACACACCGCTGCATGTAGCCGTTGAAAACGATTCCATGGAATCAATAGAATACCTTTTGCAGCAGTAAGTAATATTATAGTGTATAAATTTAGTAACATCTAGATGAGGACGTCGTGGCCTAAACAGTGGTCGGCATTTGAGTCGATCGCTCGGTTAAATAGCTCTGGCTGAGACCGGGCGATGGATGGGTGACCCATTCTAACACTGGTTTATATTTCATATCTAACTCCTCCGTGTTTTGGAAAGCACATAAAACAGTAGGAACCAAGTGGCTGGTGGTTTATTTGAGTGTGTGCCGTATCTCATGGACAACTGCACCACCACCATATCCCTAGTAAAGATCCCTAAGTTATTTCGGTTCGGTAATTCCGAATAGGCGACCAATTTCACAGAGACTTTGGGCAAAGTTAAAAATTCTATATTGTGGACTTATACGAGTATCATCAAGGTGATGATAGTTTAATTTCGAAGAGGCAATTTATCAAGAATGTTACTAACAGACTGTCAGCAAGAACTTGAACTGGGTCTATTATGAGAGTGTATTCAATTCTGATACACTTAAAATACAAGCGGTTTCCCGTGAGTTCGTCCGCGTAAAACTAAACTTGCCCTTAGACCTCCTTAATCTGGCCCTAACGAAAAATTCGAACTTAACGGATGTCTACTAATTATAAACTATCTCCTTGACAAATTTCATTTATCTTTGTCCTGCGGTTTTAGAGATTTTCTGATAGGTGACCTTTTACTTTTTTATATACATATATAGATTATAAAGTTACTTACTTACTCCTCTGGCGCCACGACCCAAAGTGAGTCCTGACCCAAAGCCAGTCTGAAACCCGGAGCTCGCGTAGTTCAGAAAAATATAAATATAGATTATAAAGTTACATAATATTTTTTTCTAAATTTCAGGAATATCGACACGAGCGTACTTAATGCTAAATGCCAAGCGCCGATACATATGGCTACTGAACTTAATAAGGTAAATGTAAAAATTAAGACGATATAGCAGGATTCTTCATGTCAGTGGTACAGTCCTGACGGAGTGATAGTGGCTACCGTCCATACCTTCCGTATCCGTACCAGCTTTACAAGACTTCTCCATCTCTCTCTATTCGGAGCATTGGGTTTCGATAAAAAAAAACATATCAGCTTATAATTTGTGATGCAAATTAAAAAAGAAAGATTGGATTTCATGTATAAAGCTGAAGAGTTTGTTTGCTTGAACGCGCTAAACTCAGGAACTACTGGTCCAATCTGAAAAATTCTTTCAGTGTTAGAAAGCCCATTTACCGTGGAAAGCTACAGGCTATATATCATCACGCTAAAATTGAATCTATCTTTTATAAACTAATTTTACGCGAACGAAGTCGCAGGCACAGCTAGTTAAATATAAATAACTATAAGATTTAGGTATTCTTTCATTCCAATGATTAACTATCAAAATATTTACATAGGAACGGTCATTCTTGATGTGTATATCTTCTTTCAGGTGTCTATTCTTGAAATATTTACTAAATACAAGACCCAGTTTAACGTGGATCTAGGGGGATAATCGGTTTTACGTTTTTAAATAAATAGCAGAAGTTAAAGATGTTATGGACGGATGGACGGACAGAGCGAAATTATAAGGGTTCCTTGTAGTACTACGGAACCCTTATAAAAGAAAGGCGTGTTAGTTACACTATTTATAACTCAAGAACGGCTGAACCGATTTGACTGAAAATTAATGAGGATGTAGCTTAGAACCAGGAGACGGGCATAGGGAAAAAAATCTGTCAAAACATTAGGAACAGGAGCGGGAACGGGAACGGGAACGGGACCGGGACCGGGAACGGGAACGGGAACGGGAGAGGCAATAATTTTATAAGATGTAGTAAATAGTAAATAACCCAACGTTTAGACATGACGTCTGCCGGCTTCGCTCGTTACTACATATATAATCATTCCTTTTATTAATTTGATATTGAAGAGCTTGCGTGTTTGAGCCCACACGCTATTTTGCATGCAGAGGTGAATACTTGGAGGAGCGTGCATTTTAGACTGTACGTACTCTAACAGAAACAAGACAGTTACTTTCACATTTATAAGGTAAAGATTAGCTAAACAATTGTAGTCTTATGAAATTTTTAACAATCTGTCTGTCTGTTTGATTCAATGCAATTTGCGCTAAAAGCTATACAGTTAACACAATGAAATTTTTAACTACAGCAATATTTAGGGTTTCCAAGTGAGAATTAATTATCACTTATAAAATTGACTGTCTTGTTAATAAGCGTTTTATTAGTGGACAGAGTACTGTAATCCCCCCCTATAACATGGTGCCTTTATTACACACTAATATTATTATATATATATATAAGCCACCTCTAAAATGTACAATTATTATTATATTAATATTCCAAAAATAAATATATATACATTAATGTTCATAAACGTTGAAGTTAGTTAGGGCAGACAGACAGACAGACGGACGGACTGAGCGAACTAAAAAGGTTCCTTGTATTAATACGGAACCCTAAAAACGTTAGACACGTTAAAGCCATTTTTAAGTGAAAAACTTTACACAAGACACATACAGTACAGCAATGAACATATTTATTCGATAGACTTGAGTTATGGGTATTGTAGTGGATGGGCATGGTTGTATAAAGTTAATCGTATCGAAGTTAATAGAGAGCAAATGACAACTTGAGTACAGAGTGCTTAGTGCGAGTTTTTCTAACGTTTACGCGTTGGTAAAGTTTACTTAAATTTGTATGGAGATTCGAAGCGAAACGTTACAATGTGCGGTTACATTTTTTAGAGTTCCGTAAGGAAATCTACAAAATTTTTCATTTGCTTCGTGTACATAAAGCAACATAATTTTTAATAGGTTTCCGACGATGTAATAAATAGAAAGTTTACGGAACTCACATATACTGTCAAAAGCATGCAATAATATGCTTTTATTATTATAACACTACGTATTGAAACTTATAAAACGTCACAACAGATCAAACTACTCACCGATCAGCTAAACAGTAACTTAACTGTTTTTTAATGAATTTTCATAATATTAAACATAATTAACTAATATAACATTTGTAATAACATTTGAGATCGGCGTGAAGTGGCGGCAATGCTGTCACGTCTAGTGATGGTGTTGTTGTCGCGTTTCGTTCGGTTTGTGGTTGTAGAAATCGCGGGGGTTCCGAGGATTACATCAGATGGCAATCGGCCATCTTAACTCGCTCCACAGCCACATTCTCTGCAATCTAAGCAGAGCCTGGTACTTAACCGGGATTACGCTAGCAAGAACAAGAAGACATGTATATATTGACTCCGTGTATATATGTACATATATAAAGGCACAAGACCGATATCGTGGTGATAATATGGTGATCAATTTACTTTCGTTGACTGAGAATAATAGAGGCCATAGTTTCATAAAGTGAACACTATACGAAAGACAATGACGACAACGATGACGTCATCACTAGATCACACAAGTGAGTTTTTTTAATTAGAGGTAGCGCCATGCTTGTAGCCGAATTGGGCCGGCGCGTCCAGGTACCAGTACCTCTTTCTCACATGATCTGTTAAAAGAATTATAACAAATGCTTTACGCTTCTTTACGCGTGGAAGGCATTTTTTCAGAGGGGAAAAAAACATTGAATTCGCGCCAAAATAGTGGAATGGGATCGGAAACGGGAAAGGGAACGGAGACAATATTATAGGAACATAGATGTAGTAAAGTAAGTAGCTTAACGTTCGGGCAAGACATCGTCTGCCGAGTCCGCTAGTAATTTAATAAATGTGAATAATAAACCGCTGAAATAATTTTCATTAATTTCGATATATATAAATTGTACCTTGGAGACAAAAATAGGCTATTTTTAATGCGAAAATGAAATTTGAAAGGGTAGGATTTAAAGTTTGTACGAAAGTCGAAGAAAGCGACGTGGACGGACGATGTTTTGACACTATACTAATACATAAAATATTAATACGTGTGACAATTTATGTAAACACAGATAAACCTAATGTTAGAAACTTTGTTTACTAACTAGGTTAATGAGACTTGGTTGATAAAACGTACCAACGTATGTATTTAGCGGTAAAAGTCTTAGCTTAGTCCATAAACATTGAAAATGCCCGATTAATAAGATTATTTTAAATTTCTTTAAATAGTATATATATTTTCCAACTGTTTCTGGGAAAAGGTTTTACTATAACATAATATTTTTACGGTAAAAATCTTTAACCTTACATCCTGATCCTAAGATTACACGTGTGTAAAAAAAAACATGATTTAAGGTCAACGGATATTTTTTTTTTTTTTTTTATGTTACAAGGGGGCAGACGAGCAGGCAGTAGGCACCAAAGTGCCTACCGTCGCCCATGGGCCATTTAGTAAGTAGTTAAACGCATCTCCATGGAATTTTAATAACTGTTAAAAGTAAAACATACTTATTTGCATTGAAATTTGGTTGTTGCAATCCATGTTTGATTGTGTTTGTGTACGACTCTCCCAAATGCATAGTAAAGTGAGTCTGTGATTGTGCCAGAGATGGAATATAATGGATTTAAAGAGGGGAAATGTAATGGAGACATCGTTTGTCACTGCTCGATATTTATCAGTATATGTAACGATATTATGAGACATTGAAACATGTTATTATATCTTCAACAGTTTATGTCAACCCTAGTTGCTCATTACTTACATGAACAGGTGTTACAACGGGGCTGATATGACATCTTATATAAGATTTTAATTATGTTTATATAATGTATATCTGGGACAACCGATTGATACGTGCCTTAGTAAATTTTATTTTCGCATATTTAAGACCTTAAGAGCTCAACGGTAAAGAGGATAGAATGATATAACGTGTTAGCTTTATTTATAGATGTGTATATCATATTGTGCATGTACAGTATTGTTCATGAAATATGACTGTCATGTGATTGTGTTTGAATTCACATTTATTTAATAAATTTATGTAGAAACATTGTAAACCTCATAAATAGTATAAATACAACCAAGGATTTCTGCGAGGGGCATTTTTGTTTCAGCCAGCGAACGGTACAGAACTTTTGTAACGGTACAGACCTGAGTAGTATCCGTTCGGAAATAACACAGATAAATTGTGCTAGGCAAACAGTTTCTATAAAAGCGCACAGTTGTAGATTTTAGGACATCGAGGTTAAATACAAATATCAATAGGGATCGTTCTTTGTTAGTCTTGCTAAAATACTGATGGACCGTTTCAAATTGTGTTAACTTTGTTTCTTTCCTTTTATTTCAGAGGCAGTTTAAAAGATAATTAACAAAGAAAAGTCGATAAATTATTTAAAATACTGTATATTTATATTTCAGAATACTATCTGAATAAATCTATTTGAAATAGATCACTGATGGATGTTTTGACTGATATGCTATGAAAGATTGTTATTTCATAATACATTCGGCCAATGTTACTTTTTATGGAAAAGACGTGTCTACGACTCGGGCGAGACAATGTCTGTCGAAGTCCCTAGGGCGATCCCATAGGTCATTTATTGTGCACCCTGCACCCCTCATCAGGCCGGCTCCCAGAAGGAATAATGCTGCAGTTTGCACCCGGTCGCAGCCAGAGCAACTTAACTTAGCGATCGACTCAAATGCCGACCACTGATTAGGCCACGACCTCCTTATTAAAATTAACAGTCATTTTATATATATTTTTAAGTCATTGAATGATATTTGAATTTTAATTATTCATTAGCTTTTATCCGCGGTTATCCCTATAACGGTTCCTATTACGTTTTGGAACTTGAAGGAACTAAATATTTTAGTACGGAACTCGTTAGTTTTTTCTGAATATTAAAGTAGTCTATGTATTATTTATACACATAATGTAATTTATATATGTAAAACTGGAAAGATCGTTTGTTTGTTTTATTGATTTCTTGAACGCCCTAATCTGAGGAACTGCTAGATAGCCTATAGATACCTTGAAAGGCTTTACATCATCATCTAATTTTACGCGGATGAAGTCGCGGGGAACAGCTAGTTTCATTTAGATTCTCATGTCACTGTGTTTGTTGTCACACTCCTCCGAAACGGCTTGACCGATTCTTGGCCTTGAATCTTGGCTCGTTTATTAAATTAAGTGTTTTTAATATTAATTAAATAAATAACGTTGTATTTAATCTATAAAATTACAATTTAGCTTATACTAATATATTATTCGCTTACACTACGAATGTGTCCAATAACACAATCGTATTTTTTCTAATGACTTAAGGTCAAGACCACTGTTCTTGAGCACATACTCTAACACACTACATAATGTTTCACTGATTCACTAGGTCAGAAGGCTTTATACCTTTCAGTGTTCTCAAATTTCTCTATTTAAATTTAGTACAAACCAGTAACTGCTTCTCAACTTGAATAATGGGTGATTGATTTAAACCAAATATCAATCACTTCATAAATTTAGTCACATAGACTTCAATATCCTACTGAAAATTGGGTGCGTTTGCATTAAATCTCTACAATCGAGCACAACGATAGCTTGAATTTCTTCGACACAGCACCATCTAGTTTGTCCAGCTGTACTTCCTCCGTCCCTACTGAAACTGATATAATCAAAAAATGATTTCTAAATTTGCACTTTGTTCTAAGAAAATAGTATTTTTGGAAGGTAAAAGGCATATTAGGTAAACCTACCTTTACCATTAAGTAAGTTATCCTCAATATTCTTCAATAATAATTCATCAAAACGATTATTCTTTCAATTGCTTCAATTTTATTTCAAAATCAATCGTTGTTCGTAAATCTCGCTAGGCCGGATAAATATAATTAAATTCTGTTTGTTTTCTTATATTCCCCATATTCCAGAGAAGGTTTAAAGAAAAAAGAAATAAATAAGTTGAAATATTACCTAGTAATTCCAAAAAGTGCAGATTTGTTCGCAACTTCAGAATATATTGAATTGATAACGTTCGTACCAGACCTTTTGACGGACGTGTCATGTTTAATTATAATCTCAAACGTACGACTAGTATCATGGTTTATGGAAAAGACATAAAGCAGATTTGTTAACTGGCTAATAATGAGCACGACAACGTTTGTCAGGTCTACTAGTATTGTTATAATTTAATTCCTTCTTGGTAGCTTCATGTGTATATATACTAATACACGAAGCTGAACAGTTTGGTTGTTTTTTATTTGCTTGAACGCGCTCAGGAACTACTGGTCCGATTTGGAAAATTCTTTCAGCGTTGGGTTACCAATTTATCGAGTAAGACTGTATGTTATATATTGCTAGCACATGGAACTTACTCAAAATCCTTCTCTCTAATAGGTGGAATTTTTGGGTTATAGCTTTAGGCATTGTCCTACCAGCTGCATGTACCCGGACATAACCGGATATTGACCGGAAGGGAGTGACCGAGTGACGTCACAACCAATGGCTAGCCTCCATACTTATTCTCACCCCTACATCAAATACCCTTTATGAATGGCTTCAGAAACTACTAACCGAACGTTGACTGCATATAATACTTAGGAACTATGATAAAAAAAAAAATTGGGGGAATGTAGGTCAGATGAATACGTAAAAGGCAAAAATAATGATAGTAGCAATAACATATAAATATCGAGTATAGAAGTGTGATGTAAAAAAGAATTTTAGAAATCCTGTTTTCTTTTACACAGAAAGTAGAACAATGCCAAAAATGCAGACCGTCTAAAATGGATCGCTTGTAGAGAACACCACGTCGCCTTACTGCAAACACGACATTATTTAATATAAAAAAAATAACTGTATAGCTCTAATCAAATTGCTATTTAATATAGGTGACATTTTCAAGTTTTGCCCTTTCCAAACCTTGTTTTCTTTTTCTCAGAACGTAGAACAATGCAAAAAATGCAGACCGTCTAAAATGGATCGCTTGTAGAGAACACCACGTCGCCTTACTGCAAACACGACATTATTTAATATAAAAAAAATAACTGTATAGCTCTAATCAAATTGCTATTTAATATAGGTGACATTTTCAAGTTTTGCCCTTTCCAAACCTTGTTTTCTTTTTCTCAGAACGTAGAACAATGCAAAAAATGCAGACCGTCTAAAATGGATCGCTTGTAGAGAACACCTCGTTGTCTTGCTGCAAACACGACTTTATTTAATATAAAAAGATAACTAAATAGTTCTGAATCGAAGCGCCAGTTAATATATCGACATTTTTAAGTTTCGCCATTTCCAAAACTTGTTTTCTTTTTCGCAGAACGTAGAACAATGCCAAAAATGTAGACCGTCAAAAAACGATCGCTTGTAGGGAACACCACATTCTGGCCGCTCGGGCCGGCCGGTCTCGTAATTGCTGCTGGCGCCCGTCTCCGTTTTGTACCTTTTTGTACTTTTTTTATACCTTTTTGTACCGTGGACCCTTTGTTCATCGGTTGTTGGTTTTTCGGGAATTAGCATGTCTTATTAGCATAACTGTCCGATAAGAGCCGATCCTTGTTTTAACAGTTAAACACTGGTCAGGGCAGAAATTGATCACTCAGAATTTTTACTCCTTACCTCGCATTTACTGTAATCGCTGAGGTGCAATTTTTGGCCAGATGGGACTTGAATTGTTTTACCTTTAAGTAACTTAAAAATTACAATTAGGTGCCTTTTTGTGAATTTTTTTAAAGTATTTATTTTTATTGTCATCTTACCAATTTTTGCCGAATTAAATTTTAATTAACATTTAACAAATTTTGTTAATATTTTTTAATGTTTTTTTTACTGAAGTTTTGTTCAGTATTTAATTAGCCGACATTAAAAAATACTATTATTTTTAAAGATAATATGATACGATAAAAGTTTGTACTTTTATCGTATCATATTTGCCCGCAACTTCGTCCGCGTAAAATTATGAAAAAAAAAATTTCAAGTACAGCATGATGATATATCGTCTTCCTCGATAAAGGGGCTTTCTAACACTGAAATAATTTTTCAAATCGGACCAGTAGTTCCTTAAATTAGCGCGTTCAAGCAAACAAACAACCTCTCAGCTTTATATATTAAGTATAGATTATATAAAGTATTCATTAGAGGTAGCGCCATGCTTGTAGCCGAATCGGGCCGGCGCGTCCGGGTACCAGTACCTCTTTCTCACGTGAGATCGGCGGGAAGGGGCGGCGACGCCGGCACGTCTCGGAATTTTATGACTTTACCTTCCATTTAAGAAAATATACATACTATGTTCTGTATTACATTGTCATAACGGTTGTACTGTGTAGGTAATACAAAGTAAAGTCGGGATTTAACGGGCCCTCTAGTTAGTTTTATATTGATATCAACCGTTTAATAGAATAGATCAAACCGTTTGGTTAGAACGTTCTCCAATTCAGGCTTTGATATTTATTTCTTTATGAGCGACCTTTCTATGACATATGAGAGCTAAGATTATTTATCTTTCATTGCTTTTTTCTTTTATTTCTCCTTTAAAATAATAATACAGAACATCAGAACGTAGAGTTTAGTCGCACTTGGTCACATTTGGACCATCTTGAAAACGTTATACGTTTTACGTAACTGTGTCTGTAATGGCTCTCAGTTTTTCTACGTCAATGGGTATTTAGCTGCCTGCTCGTTTACCCCTTGTAAAAAAATGCTTACAGCCAGTTACGAGCTTCGGTATTTCCAACCCGATATGATTTTGGGACCTTCAAAAACAGAGATTATTTATGTGTGTGTACAACTTTTGAAATTTTGTGAGTGGATCATCTATATGACTACTGACCCTTACTTTTTAGAGAATAATGCTGCTAAAAATAATTGATCTAAAAAGATAACAATTATGTTGACTAGACTAACAAAATTTATCATAAACGCCAACATAATGTAGCGATAGTGATCAATTATATTAGCAGTGCAATATATGAAAGTGAGTTACCCTTCGAACTACCTGTGTACCCTTTGACATATTTAAAAGTATATATTAAAAAAGGTTCCTAATTGAAGTCGTTTGTTTGTAAAGAACTTATATTTAACTTGCAACGTATGTTGTTTGAGTGGAATCTTACACCTCAATTTTGCAGCAGATATTTTTGACCCATTGAGCTGAAATTTTGCACACATTTATATCGGATGAAAATGCTGTATTATGGTGACATGGTACTATGAACTACGTTATAAAAGGATACAATCGCATTGTGTTTGGGCTCGTTTGACTCATCTCGACGAGTAAGTAAGTATGTTAAGACATCACCTCCCACGTTAGTTTATGTCGTAATCCGCAGGTGTTTCGCGCTTCTTAAAAACCACAAGATGTTTTGCTTAAATACACGAATATGCTCGTGTTTAACTCGTGGGATCTGTTCGTGTCTCCACATGGTGGGGGATAAATTGCATTAGTATAAATGTACTTCTTTTAGTGGGCAGTGACCTTGCCTTCCGTTCTGGGGGTCGTGGGTTCAATTCCCGCCTCGACTCTCGGTGTATTATTTATATTATTTATATAAGAAAATATTTGTGTGTAACAGGCGTCTGTTACCTATAGCACTGGAATTGACTAAGTAGGAATAGACGACCGTGTGATAGTCCTATGTATATATTTATCCTGTGTATTATTATTCGTTTGTTCTTATGGCATCACGTTACAGTTATGTATCTAAGAAAACATGGCGCTATATTGCTTATAGGAATTTAATGGAAACACGAAACTATATTTCATTATATTGCACTTCAGGATCTTTACGAGTTATGCATGGAGCACTTCGGAAGTGGATATTAAGTCGCTTTATTAGATTTTGCCGACATATAATACGGCACAAAATGATTCTTCATAAATCCCTAGTTGGCATGATAAGTGGTCCAATTCTTAGTGCTTCTAGATATGTAGTCTAATGAAATTGTAATGATTTTTACTTCTAGACGTTATACTTCTTGGATATTTTCATTGATCATTCACTCGTATTTTTACTTATAAGTAAAAGAGATTCTTAAGAAAGGGTTAAAGGGAGATTCTTGGAAAATAGTGTTAAATGGATTGACTAGTATTTTTAATAACTATTATTTAAGTAGCTTTTTACGTTGCACAGGAAGTTCAGGTTGCCTAAGAACAAGTATGCAAAATAAACAATGACCTTCATAGTGATTATGATACAAAGGTAACCATAACAACGCTCTGATTACCCAGAAAAATTGTAATTGTTACATAAGCACCGTCTGATATAACTTGTACGTCGTGAGTGCTCTAACCGTATCTGAATTATTGTGAACTGGCAATAACAAAAAATATACCAGACTTAGTTTCTTGTTAGACTCTTTTTAGACTTCGAAGGTTTCTCGTATCCTGTGAGGCCCTAGCACGAACATTTCGAACCGTTCAAATCGAAGATTCGACTTTGAAAATATTCGTGCTGGGCGCACATCGGACCCTTTTTAGCGTCAACGCGGGTTGCATCAGCATCGATTAAAAGCGTGACACGAAAAAGACTTGCCTGCTGTGGGCCCAGAACGAATATTTTCACCTTAAATCTTCAATCACAGTCGAATTTTCGAATTCGAACGGTTCGAAATGTTTGCGTTGGGGCCTCCGGACCACTAGGTACCTTTGTAAACTTAGCTCTAAGTCTAATGTATTATATCAGGTTTCTATTGTACTTGAAACTATTAATAATACTAAAAGGGTTTTAAACACGTGTGAAAGTTTTCTTAGAACTATTTTGACAATGTGACAACATTATGGTCATGTTTTACAATTTCTATCGAGAGGCAAACGGTTAGCTTGATGATAAGTGACTACTGGTGCCCATAAACACAGGCATGATTTATTGTATACTAGCTGTTTTCCGCGACTTCGTCCACGTAATATTATATATTTAGATAATATATACCTGAAACCACTACTTCTTACGCGTTGAAAAAAAAATGAACAATAAGCGATAAAAAACACTCTAATATTCCCTTCTACCTCTCCTACTAAGCTCAAATTAAAAGCTTGTATTAGGAGTGAGTGCGACAATATCCCAACGGCGGTGGGGTTTGAACGCACCCCACCCACGCGAATCCTGCGCGAGCGCGTTCTTCCCCACTCAAATACAAATGAAAAACATAATATATCGCTTTCGTAACGTGTTCCTTTGTTTTATTATCACATATTATTGAAAAAAAAAAACGAATAAGTGTTTTAATTGAATTAATTTTGACTCCATAGAGCACAGGTTGATAACGCGTGTCCCGCTGGCCGCATGTATTACGCGTCCACTCTATTTGTGGTCTGCAACATGTAAATACATTAAATATAAACATTACTTGAGCGCAAACTTTGATCGTGATGTATTAAAATTTGGCATTTTTAATAAAAAATAATGTCTACCTACGTTAATAGCTGACTAGACACCAATTTCCAAATAATTATTCTACAAATGTGGCCCGTTAACATCTAAATTTTAATTGGACGTGGAGACTTGAAATTTTCCATGTTGATAGAACATGCTAAAAACTCATTAGGAAAATTATTTTGAACGAAATCTGACAACAGCTTTTGAATGTATTCAACAAATACGTTTATCGCGTTTCAGACACGGAGCACTTCTATATAAGAGCGTCTTGACACGCTCTTAGCCATTTTCTGTTCCTATGGTAAATAACTTAAGGTCTGCCTGTGTTATAGGTAACAGACGCCTGTTGACTGCGCCACCTCACGGGCAGATAGGCGGGCGGACAGAGCGAGTTTACAAGGGTTCCTTGTAGTACTACGGAACCATAAAAAATATATATTTGACTCATTGTTTTTAGAACAAAAGGATCCCGTTTAGTGAATAAAGCATTATGTATATCGATACTGCCCACGTAAATGACTGATAATGAAAGAGGCACTCTAAGCAGTTGATGCAGATGATTGGATTGATTAATTTTGAAGATGGGCGTATACACAAAAAGAATAGTTACCTTTGAGCAAACAGTGTTATAATTTAATAATATTTGTACATTATATAACGGTGATAACATAAACACAACTGGATTTGAAAAGCACAGTTATTTACAAATCGCAGACAGACACTTCAATTTTATTCAATATTTATGGATTTACATATTATAAAATTTTAACGCAAAATGAAAACAATTTCGACACAAGTGTTTATTGAGAAATCTGAAATATATTCGTTTATATTCATATGTATGCTTTTATATAAAGTATTTCATATTGCAGATAATGTTATGACCGTAAAATGTGTTAGGTTCATTGCCATTTTGTATTGTGGTGTAAATCCTTTAGAATTAGTGTGCGTGTGGTTTTATTTTAATAATATATTAATATTGCATGTTTACAAAAAAATATTAACATTCGCACACCTTCCTCTATATGAACAGCATTGTGCCAAATTTCAGACTCCTCCGTCCGCGCAATTAACGTAAAATGGTACCTAAAATCTTATGTATAAAATTCTCGGGTCACAATGTTAGTTACCGTATTCCTCCGAAACGGCTTGACCGATTTTTATGAAATTTTATACACATATTCAATAGGTCTGAGAATCGACTACTAGCTATTTTTCATACTCCTAAGTGATAAGGGTGGCCCACGCGGACGGAATCGCCGGGCGCAGCTAGTTAATATATAAATTAAACGAAATTGAGTTTATCATAGTATATTTAACTCGAAAAAGTTACGGGCGGGCTATTAAAAAAAATAGACATTATAATATATATTTGGTATTTTAACTAAAAAAAGGTTTTTGTGTATTATTGACCTTGGCAACATAATTTTTTTTTTAATATCTTGAAATTTGCAAACACTAAATAATGTTATGTTTTACGTTTTACTAAAATAACTGAGACTATGTTTCTAGAAAAATTACCAAACACAAAGGCTTTGTTATTTATTTCAGCAATCTTTTACAATCCGTCTTTAAAACTCTGGCCCGGTCCTGTACATAAATTGTAACGTTTTTTTTTTGTTTTGCCAGTCCAATTATTACTTATCTACTACAAATAATTTGTTACACTTAGTCTATTATTAATTTTAGGGTTCCGTATCTCCAAAGGCAAATGAAGAACCCTTATGGAATCACTTCGTTGTCGGTCCGTCTGTCTCTCAAGACCTTATTCTCAGGAACGCGTACTGGGATGAAATTAGTATCGGAAGCTGTGAAAAAATCAAGCCTCCGAGTGTACGCAATGCGAAGATATGTCCGTTTATGTCACCTTTCCGAAACATTTGCAAAATGAACCAAAACTTATAGGGTACTTTCCGTTCACCTAGAATTAAGAAATTAGGCAAGAAATATTGTAGAAAAAGTACAGGAAAAAGTCAAAAAGCTGTAGATTTGTTGTTGCATGCAAATAATTGCGATGACTTTGTCAGATTAAAAGGAATCTTATAAAAAATATAAATCTTAAATTAGCCTGGTATACATATTAAGTGATGGTCACAAATCCTTTGTGCTGGAGTCTATCCGCAATTGCCCGGTTTATTTTTTTCATATTTACATCTTCTCATAGAAGATATATATTTTTTTAATATATTTGTATTGTTATATTCTTATAGAAGATTTCGATTGGATGATCGTTCTCAAAATACAAATTATAAACAGTGAAAGAGTGCTTTTCCCAAAATATGAACAATTGAAGGTTTCAAGAAATATTAAAAAAAAACTCAATTATTCCAGCAATTGTATTTATTTGTAAATAGTTAGTCTCATATGTTTGGTATTATAGAAAGCTGAAGAGTTTGTTTGTTTGTTTGCTTGAACGCGCTTATCTCAGGAAATAGTGTTCCGATCGGAAAAATTATTTCAGGGTTACATAGTCCATATATCGAGAAAGGCTAAAATTAAATCTATATTTTTTTTACCTAATTTTACGCAGACAAAGCCGCGGGCACAGCTAGTTATTTTTAAAGATGAGGGATTAATTATGCGTACTGCATTCTTTTTACAAAAAAAAAGTTCAAACGGGCAGGTTGTTCATGTAAGTGACTACCGATGCCCATGGACAGGCGTTGCAGATGCAACACCAGAAGGCTCACGGATGTTTTGCCGGCCTTTCAGAAATGAGTATGCGCTTTTTTTGAAGGTCCCTAAGTCGTAACCGTTGGGAAACACCGAAGCTGGTAACTTATTCCACAGATAAATTAAATTGTTTTCCATAAAAACGGACCTAAACCAACCGGTTGTCAAAAATAGGCCGGGATTAAACAAATAAAATCTTTTACATTCATCCCTAGCATGTAAAACAAATGAGCACTTATTATAGACATAATACTTTGGAAGGATCAAACCTACGTCACCGTCGTATTAGCTTTGAAAGTCCCAAAAAGCGGTTCCCTTTTTATTTGAGTCAATTTAATTAGGAGATATAGCAGCCTGATATAGAATTTATAAACTGAGTTAAGTCGTTGGAATCCCACGAGGATGTTTGAGTTTTTTCTCTTATTCTAATAAAGAAAAGTCGATTTTTTGTAAATATATGTTCCCTACGGATTGCAAATATGAAATTGGCTATGTACAGAATTGTCCGCCGAGATTTCTTGTGAAATTTGATATTGCTCGTATCAACAAATTTTATTTATTTTAATTAACTCTTTGTAAATACAATACTATTGCAGGCATTATTATTTTACCTAGCCACTCTCCAAGTTCTAGAACCAGGGTCTGTTTCCATCGTAACTGAAGAAAATTCGATTTTCTGTAAATATACGTTCCCTGTGGATTGCAAATATGAAATTGGCAATGTACAAGATTGTCCGCAGAGATTTCTCTAGAAATTTGATATTGATCGTATCAAAAAATTTCATTTATTTTAATTAAGTTTTGGCAAATACAATACTGTTGCAGCATTTATTCTTTTACCTAGCCTTATCTAGGTTCTAGAACCAGGGTCTGTTTCCATTGTAACTAAAGTAAAGTCAATATTGAGTAAATATACGTTCCCTATGATGTCGCAGTTACAGTACATTCACATCTTACTACAATACTTCTCCATTTTCCCTAGAAACTTGACTTCAACTATCATGTATGTACATATGTATCGTCTTCAGTATTGAATCAGCGTCTTGGATGTAGATTGAAAATTGTTTTTAAACAAAGCATCCAAATTTTTAATTTCAACAGCTGCTCAAAGCAGAAACTATCAAATATTCCCGCTCTTGGAGTATTTAATGCTCCTGAAATTACCAATACTTGATTATTTTTCCTAGTAACTCCACTTCAACTATCATGTATGTATCGTCTTCAGTATTGAATCAGCGTCTTGGATATAGATTTAAAACTGTTTTTCAACAAATTTAATTAAAACAGATGCTCAAAGCAGAAGTTATTAAATATTCCCGCTCTTAGAGTATTTAATGCTCTTGGCCAATACTAGTAGGTAGTGAAACACTAAAACACAGCTACCTACAGTCGTAGTATACAATCGCACAAAAGCCAACCCTGATTAAATTCCGCTACCCGGTCTCCTTGAGCCTCGGTCACTCTGAGCTTTTGTTTCTTTATGGTACAATTAACCGAATGTAACGGAAAGTCTTTTTTTACTTTGACTTGTATAAGAGACGTCAAATATCTCTCTATATCTATACTAATATATGAAGCTGAAGAGTTTTTTTGCTTAAACGCGTAATCTCGGGAAATATTTGTCCGACTTAAAAAATTATTTTAATGTTAGATAGCCCATTTATCGAGGAAGGCTATAGGCTATATATATCATCAAGCTAAAACTGGATCCATTTTTAATTACCTAATTTTACGCGGACGAAGACGCGGGCACAGCTAGTTCAATATATAATGTTTCTATAGATCAAAGACTCTTTAATTGTCTTTCACTCAATCACGTAACATGGTGTTAAAGGTAGAGCAGACTCGGTATAACGAAAACAGGATAAAATTACTAGGCGAAATCTGGTTAGGTTTTGAATAAATATTTAAAAAATAGTGGCTAACAATTTCGTGTTGGTTTTTTTAGGGTTCAATAAGGAACATTTATAATTTCGCTCTATCCATCCGTCCCCGCATAAGGTGCCCCCCCCCCCTAGCATTTCCAAAGTATTAGCCATAGAGACTTGAAATTTTCCTTGTTGACAGATCATACTAAAAACTCATTAGAAAAATTATTTTGAATGAAATCGGACAATAACTTTTGAGATTGCTTAGTAAATGTGTTTATAGCGTATCACTTACGGAACCCTTTTATGCGTGTCTTGACACGCTCTTGGCTATTTTATTTTATGTTACAAGGGGAAAACGAGCAGGCATAAGTACAAGTTAAAGAAACCATAATTAACTACCATGGAAATTAAGATTGCACAGTGGAAAACTGTACACGCTGACAATTTAAGAAGTGAGAATAAAAGCAAGTACAAGATTCCTTGAAAATTTTCATCAAAAATTTCATTGGATCTTGACAAGAACACCTTATAAACATCTATCATAGTCGATAAAATTAAATTCCGATATACAATTCATAATAAAATCGCAAATTCAAGACTGTATAAAATACCTGAACGCTTCAGGTGATTTATTATCCTGTCTTCCCTGATTTACCTCATTTTACATTGTCTCACAATAATAGAAGACTTTACGTAACAAAAGCAATTCAACTTAATGTTATAACAGGAGTGTTCCGATTGTTAAATCAGCCACTTTTTGGATTACTTATTAATGAAATCACAAAAAACATTTATCTCGGAAATTAGTAGTTACAGATATCGTCATTCTCATCCCATTCTTGAGCGCGTATGTATTGTGAACATTAGGTAGCAATTGTCAACAAAATGTTGAGGCACAACGTCAACCAACCGTGCCGCGCGTGTAACTTTTTTATATAATTATATATTTTTTACTTTCTTTTAAAATCTTATAAAGGAGAAAGATTTGATTATTTGTTTGCTTAGATATGGTTGAATAGGCTATGTAACTATAGGATCGATTTAAAAAAATATTTCAGCATTACAATCCCTCAATATCTCTATATAATAATAAATAATGAATAATTTATTTGCTTCAAAACATGGGTAACAATGTTGTGATATAATTATGTATAGATTCCATACATGTTCTGCCATAGCCCTCCGGTGTTGCAGTTGTTCATGGGCGTCGGTAGTCACTTAGGTGAGTGCCGACTGCTCGTTTGCCCCTTGATATATATATAAAACAAATCTCTATTCTTGATGTACGTCCACTGATGAGCCTACAGAATATAGAACACATCGTACCGCGAACTGTGATAATGCCTAATTTCATGGCCTAAATAAAGTCACAAAAATCATTCATTTCGGGAATGAGAGGTTACAGATATTGCCATCCTCATCTCGTTCTTGAGCGCGTAATGTATCGTAAGCATTGGGAAGCAATCGTCAACAAAATGTTGACGCGCAAAACAAGTCAACGACTCGCGCCGCGCTACTCTTATTACGTGCCTTTCAGTTTTATTTACATTGCCGTTTGATGTAAAAATATTGAAGAAAATTTCATTAATATCGGCTCTTCTGATTGCTTTCTTTTGTTCAAAAAATCCTCAAATTTCTAAATTGAATTTTGACTTGAGTGTTGTTTATATATTTCTCTCTTTATTTGAAAATTGAAAATTTATTTGAAGTTATTGACAGGGTTATTGCCTTAATCTTGACTTTTAAGCCATTTCGATTTTTAAAACCTTTAAGGATTCTTTTTAAGGCAAAAAAATACAAAAACTACAAAATATATCTCAAATGAATTGATACACAAATTTTACAAAAACACTTAATCGCTTAAATGATAAACTAAAAACTATACGTGGGTGGGTGTGGGTGTGTGTGTGTGTGTGCGTGCGCCTGTGTATGTGGGTGGGTGTGTGTGTGTGTGGTATAATCTATAATATCATTTGTATGTGTATTTTAATTTACCACAGAGGTTTGATGTATCCCATTAGGTATCATATAAAATTTATGGATTGGATCAAAAAGACACTGGCTAAAAATAAAAATCGAATGAACGGAATATAATATAACATTGTTTATTACTTTATCATTCTGTAATTTTTGTGGTAAACGAAAAAAAAGACAGTAACGATTTTGCTAAAATAATAATATTTTTTATGTACGAAATATTTCATTTCAAAAAATTCAATATTGATATACAGAGATAATTCACAAATAATGACTATAACTGCAGTAGATCGATAGTTGTAAAGAGGACTTAAATCCCCAAGTATTCCGTTCAATCCTTGACCGCGTTGGGACATACTCACTCTAGTGCAAGATTTATGCTTGAGTAGCAGAACAAATGAAAATCAAATTTGATCTCTTTGTAGAGTCTATCTAATTAAGATTTGTGCAAAAACAGATTACTGTATAGTTGGATACAAAATTATTAAAATGTTTATATATTAATACGCAAAGCGAAAACATTCGGTACCATTTCACGAAAATTGCGCAAACGGAGGAGTATGAAATCAGGCACAATTATGCATTAAAGAAAGGAGGGTATGCGAATGCTAAAATTTTTATAAAATATGCGTTATAAATATATAAGATTGTTAAAATAAAACCACACGCACACCAATGCCAAACGATTTACACACACATGTAGACATTTTATTAGAAGATAGAGCCTCAATAACTCGACGGCATAAGGTATGGACTGAAATCCGCAAGGTACCCGGTTCAAACCCCACCGCCGTTGGGATATTGTCGCACCCACTCCTATATTTCGGTACTGATACGGGGCAAGCGGGTAACCTAATTTTTATGGCTAACGGCATCCATGGACAACTGTCCTCCCAAAAGGTTCGCATGTACGATGCCGGTTTTTTACTCAAAGCTTACTTGGTCATATAGTTTCGCAATATTTTAAAATTCACGATTATGGATTTAAGGACACCGAATAGTTATTGCTAGAAATTTTGTTATTTTTTTTTTATTTTTTTTTTTTTTTTTTCATTTTTTAAGTTCGTTATTTCAAATGAAAGTTAAGGTCCTTACGGACAATTTGAAGTATAATATACCACAAATTTAATCTATGTTGAATATATTTTCCTTCTGCCTAGCTTTATTCCATTCTAGTACTTGGGCTCGCTTTATGCGGCTGTGGGGCGAGTTAAGATGACCAACTCTCGCTTCATCCTAATATTTTCCTCGGACCGGCATTGTATGTAGACAAGATTGCAATATGTAGAACTGGCTGACAACTAAGTGTTGTTTGGTTACTGGTAATTAAGAACTCAGGTGGTAATTGCAAAGGTGTTTTGTGTTATTCTTTGAGTATATTTCTTAAATGACGTGGATCAAGAGATAACAATAAATCTTTTTATGTTAATTATTATAAAAAATACATTTTAATTTTTAGTCTCAATCTGCAGTACTACGACGTGCAATTGCAATTCATCAAAAATGTATTATTCAATAAATATATAAAGAACTTATTATATTTTAATTAATCAAATTAGTGTCAATTTGCACAATTAATATGTCACAATTTAAAACGTCTGATAGAAATATTTAACATTTAATTAACCTGCATACAGGTATCTAAGTGTTAACAATTTTTTGTGTTTCTTTTACAGCTGTGTTAGAGGTAAGACTAGTTTTTTTTTTAATATAAGAACAAACAAACATACATAATGTATTTCTGATGATAAGCAGATTTCGCAGCATTAGCTTATACACACAAGAAAATCTAAAAAAAAATTGACTCGCAACAGAGGTTTAGAAATGGGGATAAATGGGGGCAAAATGGGTTAATACAAAACCAAACTATAGAGAAGCTCAAAATGATATTTGATACTTCCCTAAGCTATTAAAACGTTCTACACCAGTGTTGCTCAACCTTTTTTAGGCCACGCCCACCTTAATGTTTCTAAAATTTTTATGCCCCCATACATAATTTTTAACCTTCAAAAACAGTTTTGTTTTCTTAAGAAACCAATTGACACTTAGTGGGTACCTACTCCGGAGATGTGAGGTTTTGGACAAAGATGGAGGCTTTTACCCTTGAACTTGTCTTCTTTTTTGGACAATGACACTCTTAATTTCATCTTCTCTTCTTCCATTTATCTGTCAAAGAAATATGAGATTACTAACTGACAATAAAGGCAGGTTCTTGAAATGTTCTCCTTGTGCAAACAAGCAGCCTTTAAAAGGAATTAGAGTTTAAAGTAAATTTGACTCCTATTCTCTTTAGCCATTAGCTATTTCCCGCGACTTCTTCCTAGTAAAATGAAACTTGAAAGAGCCTTAGATCCGTTATTATGCGGATGTCTATCAACTATACTATCTCCTTGCCAAATTTCATCTTTGTACGCTCCGTGATTTTCGAGATTTTGTGATTGGAACCACACTGAAAGCACCAGCTTTCAAGTCAAAAAAGAATCATCAAAATCGGTTAACCCAGTCGAAAGTTCTGATGTAACAAACACAAAACAAACCACAGCCGAATTGAGAACCTCCTCCTTTATTGAAGTTGGTTGACAAGTGTTGAAATCCGAATTCATTTAACTGAAACAACTGTCATTGAACTTACAACTTTAATAGTCACTAATTGAGTACTTTTTTAAACCAGATCTTATAATTTTAAGTGTTTCGTATTAAACATATTAACCTCATATGAACTGTGGCATCCCACAGTTCATATGAGGTTTCTATGTGTAATATCATCGATATTACACATAGAAAGAAAAATATTTTTTATTCTAGAAATTTTCTTTTCTCGACCTCTACAAAACAACTCTAACAGTAATATTTCAGGACCCGCTTTACGACTATTTGTCGCAAAAAGAAAGAAATTTCGGAACTAACTTTTTATTTGCCGTTCGACTTCATTGGTGCTGACCTTTTTATCATATCATTGTTCATGTCATTTTGTGTCTTTTTCAAATAAGGATTACATTGTTTATTAAAAAAAACTAGCCGAATTCGTTGATTCGCTGAATTTGTCACTGTTTTGTCTCATGAGCAGCAAATATGTCTTTATTCAGAATTTGCAATTTAAAAACCAATGCATTGCTTACTTCAAAGTATCTAATATTCTTAAACAAAGACTATACGATCTTTTAATATGATGTTACTGTACATACAGACAAATGAAATATAGATTTTTTGTGTAAGTAAAAGATAAGATAAGTATCGATTTTCTATATCACATTTACAATTGCGTCTACTAGATGCGAACATGACATGCGTAAAATTATTAATTCACAGTAACATGTAAATCTAAATGTAACTTCTAAATATAATATTTTTTAACAGAAATATAATTTTTATCAAAATAAAACTACACTAACTATAATATTACAAACTAAACAAACTTCTATAAAGTACCCACATATTTTGTACCACAGTCTTTAAAATTATTACTTTTTATTTTTATATATCATAGACCTAAAGCCATAACTTCTGATTACCAGTTACGTGCACTGAATTTCAAGTGTTGCCTTTATTTAACTTTTTATCAATTTCTTAGGGCTGTAATTACAACCGACTGGAGCGTTGGCACAGTGGGCAGTGAACCTGCCTTCTGCTCCGGGGTCGTGGGTTCGATTCCCGGGAAAGACGACACTATAAACACACCGGCACTTACGCTGAGCACACTTAATATACGTGTCAATACCGTTTTCAAAAGCGCACGCTTAATCTGATAAGCCTTCTTATTCAAATTAAATTTACGAAACCAACTAAGTAATGCTTTAAACATTAAAATAATTGGCAATTAAGTTATGTCGAGACCGCTTAAAAGTCTCTGGGATTTCGACAATGCTTCCATTCGCACAAACTTGTGCGCAATTTTTTCCCTTCTAAATTACACTGCACGTTCGTTTTCTACACATTTTTTCAGCACTTAAATCTTAAAGTACTAGGGCTTTTATGATATGAGACGGCGATTTCATGGAGTGCTAATAAATTCATCTCTTTAAATATCAATTAATTTAAAATAAATTCTAGATGTAGAGGGAGTCACAAGTTTATTCCTACTTCTAGTTTGCCTATCATGCATATCACATTTTTACAACAGACAAACAAGCATATATATATGTTTGTTTGTCTGTTTGTTCCGCGTAATCTCCGATACCGCGGTCCGGGTACTCATTTAGGCAATTCTAAGCTCTAATACTTAGCCAGACATAGCTTCATTTGAATGATCATTTCCATGATCATGTAGTGTGGCCGGGGACTTTGTGTACTACATAAAGTTTTGTAGAACTTTGTAGACTTCAAGGTCAAAAATGTACAAACACTTTAAGCTATGTCTGGCTCCGGTATAAAAGATGTACAAATCCGGTATATAATATATAATATATATAATCCGGTACAAATGTGTAGACACTAGTAGGGTCGCTGTGTCATTCTGCGTGTACGGCTTTTGGAGAAAATCCCACAGGTTCCTTATCAATAACTTAGTAGGAACAGGTTCGAATCCTGCAGCAGAAAAAAAAATCAATTTCATTTACAAAATGTCTATACCAGAAGAGCTTATCCAATTTAGATGCGCCTATAGAGAGTATATACGGCTGAAACTATAAATAATATATTATCTGTTTCGCTTGAATCCATGGCATTGAATTAAATGATCCTAAACTCTATTTTTTTTTTAATTTTAAGATTATTTTTAAATTAACTTTAATTAAAATATTTAGAAGTAAAATGATAGCAGCCTGTGTTATTCATATAGTATTAGCTATCTACCAGTGAAAGTCTTATCGACGCTGGTCCGGCCGATTTGAAGATTACGTATCAGACAGACAAATAGATTTGTTAAAAGGAACAACCACCACGCCATTTGCCATCTACACCAATATACAATTTAGTTTTCGAAAAACGGCCGATTCGTAGTATAGGTATAGTCCTTTCTTTCAAATTAGATTAGCTGCGTTATAGTATATCAACTCTTGACTAAACATAACTTTTTGATGATAAAAAAACCAATACATGGGAAGAATTAAGTCGAAAATCAGCTGGCCAGTCTAATTTTTTACCTGCTTTCCTTCCATATATACAGTACATAAAACTTCCTCCCCTTCTTTCACAAATTGCTACCATTGAAGATCAAACTTGGAAAATATATACCTTATCAATTTAGGTTCACGACGGCATTTCTTTCAGGTATGGGACATAACAGACCTAGTATGTGTTAGAAATTACTTAGCAGCTCACAGTAAAGCGATCTATTAACCCAATGCTAGAATGGATCACCCATTTTCACCCGGTCGCAGCAAGAGCAACTTAACCTAGCAATCGACTCAAATGCCGACCACTGATTGGGCCACGACCTCCTCGAGTACGTTTTTGTTTGTTTTCCTAACCAAATATTAAAAATACGAACGCAGACAAGAAAACGTTCGGCAACATTTCTCTTTTGTGAACCTTATTGCGCATTTCATTGTGGTGAACTATGAGTTCATAAAGTTTATAAATAAATATGATAATTATGCAGTTTGAGTACGTTTCCCAAAAATGCATATTTTTGGTTTTTTTTTCTTCTCGAAGTAGTTGTTCGCTCTCTAATGAGTGATTTTTTTTTGTAAAGACTTCGAGCTAGGAATGCTACAATAGAGCGCATTGGCGCAAATTTCGTGTTTCGAAAATTTGACAACTTGTGACAAGGACGGGGGTAGTGTTAAAAAAGGTAAAACCTGTGTGACGTTGTTTATGGATGGCCTCTAAGTAATAGAAAAACAAGTGTGCTTTAGACCACACAACTGAAGTAAAACTTCTTTAGCTCAATCTATATGTATCAATAAATCTCGCAGGTAGATTGCTTAATTAGCCGTTTAAATAACAACCTTGCCTCTTTACGAAACGACGCCATTGAATTAGCTTCCTGAATGATATTCAGCCATTTCCTCAAACAGCTATGGGCAAATGACTTTGATCGATGACGCTTCATTATTTACCTAACCTATTCACAGTTCAGTGACAAATAGTACAATGAAAGAGTAAAGTGACAATAAAAAAGAAATAAGTCGAGACAAGTCTACACATGTGTCACTGACCGGCGGTGTCTCCGGGGCTCTGGTTCAGCCCCAATCAAATATGCGATGACTAAGCGATCCCTTTAAGTGATTTTTAAATTGATCGGGTTATAAGATGACATATTGGCGGTGATAAAACTATGTGCATGGGAGAGACAACGAGTACTAATTGTTTTTTCAAAGCGTCTACGAACTCCTTGGAACATACACACAAATTTTCTTCCAGTCGGTCCTGCTGTTTAGAAGTAGCGTGATAAATGTTTGTATAGTCGATTTTTAGATATATATATGCTCAAGATTCTATGTGGAATGTAACCTCTACAGTTTTAGTATCGACAGAAGTTTCAGTATGTCGTATATCGAAAAGCCTTGACCAACATCTCGAGGGGCTTTCACTTGAAGGTTGGTTCAAGGGCCGGATACAAGTCAATATTGCTTTAAAGCCTGATCGGTAGAAGGTTCTGTTATACAATATAGAATATACTAAACTAGCTGTGCCCGCGATTTCGTCTGCGTAAAATTTGGTAAAAAAGAGATCAAATTTGAGCGTGATCATATTATGTAGTCTATAGCCTTCCTTGATAAATAGGCTATCTAACACTTAATGAATTTTTCAAATCGGTTCCTGAGATTAGTGCGTTCAAGCAAACAAACAATTAAACTCTTCAGCTTCATATATCAGTATAATTATTTTTAAATAGTTTGAGGTTAGTCCATATTTTTTTCATTTAATGATACAGGCACCAACGAATCGTAACTACATTCACTTGACATGCTGAGAATAAGTAAAAGTTTATAGAGATTTATTCCTTATCTTATCAGTCAATTAGTGTTAACACAAGTTCGGTCACCCGTCCGCGTCGTTAAAGACTTTAGACAATGTTACTCAACCAACAACTTAGCTATGATTATAAACCAAAGCCAAAAAATTGTCTGAATAAAAACTATTAATTATCGGAAAACATACCGAAACCGCTTAAGTGAAAGCACTTCCAATATATTATCAGTAAAATAAATACATTATATATAATAAATTTTTATTATAATCAATATATACAGGTGAAAGAGCTAAAACAACACCGTATTTAAATAAAGAAGTTTAAACTTTGTCTTTGACATATTTGTGAAGCCTTTAGTGGTGAAATGACTCGTATCCGATGCGGCTTCCGTAAAAAATATCTACTAGTGGATATATTAGCGGCCAGGTGATATTAACATCAGTTATAAGCAAAAACGTCTTACGTAGTACCGTTGGGTTCTGTCCACATCTATAAATATATTAAAAAAGAACATGCTATAAAATTCAAACAAACTTAATGCGTTCCATTCTAATTTACTTTAACTCATACGTTGGACAGGCGATATGATTGGAAATAGGAATAATGGCTGTAAGAATTTATTGTTACATGATCTGTGCTTGTTACTAACCATTCTATTATTTGAAAAAAAAATATATATAGTAGGTAATACGCTAAAAACGATTTCATTTAGAAATCTCTAATATTACTGCAGACATAATAAATATTGTGTCTTCTGTTTGTGACGGAACTCCGAAAAAAACTTCGAAAGTGCCATAGTATATAGTTTTCTTGGATCAAACCAGCTGTAATAGCAGCTGCCTCAACTCTTTGTACGGACCATCAACGAAAAAATAAAAGAACAAGCGAGCGATTACCTGTATAAAAAGTTCCTTTGCCTTTGGGATCTACTCTATTTTTTTTAATATCGCTCCGTCAACGGCCATTATGATCGGTACGTTTGATTCGAAACGATATTGGATTCAAAATGTAACTCAGTACTCTTTGATGTTGTGGCATGATAATTGCTTTTTTTTTCGAATTGGAACCTTTTAAACACGGCTTAGTTCAACCAGTTATATATACGTAAATGATTTTTTATTTATCAAATCTTATTTTTGTTGTTATGCCGGAGCTAAACATAGTTCAAAGTGTTTGTACATTTTTGTCCTTGAAGTCTATAAAGTTCTACAAAACTTTGTGCAGTTACACAAAGTCCCCGGCATACTACAAGATCATTTAAATCTTTGGCTGCGGCAACAGAAGAAACTGGAACCATAAAGAATCAAAGAGTGCTTTGCTTCTATTTTTTTTTTTATTCTAGACAGAAATATCACATTTCAGTTATACTGCTTTATATTAGTCTTTACTACTAGTTTATTCGGTTGCATATATAAATTAAAATATTAATTTATTTTATTGAAGTCGTTGACCAGCAACAGTCCATTAAGTAGATGTTCGACTCACCAATCGCGTTGGTAAAACGGAAGATTATATTAAACATTATGCAAAAATTCTAAAGATATTCATAGACAACGCGCAGGAATGGAGCCGTGTCGATTTCTTTTCTGGTAATTAAACTCTCGCAATAATTACAACAATTACCGTCATTGTTAAGTTGCATAATTTGTAAAGTAGGTCTTATTGGTAATTATTTTAATAGTTTGTTTAAGTATATACAAGTCAAAATTGGACTTTACGTACTTTTTACTTTGTTTTTTTTTGGAATCAAATTTTTGTCGCTTTCTTATTCATTTGAATTTGTTCTCTTAGTATATAAAAATCTATCTATTTCAAATTATAATCATTTAAAAAGTAAAGACAACACCTCGATATTCTTTATTTGGATGTGATAGATAGGTGCTTTAAATGAATATTAACACTGCTTATAAAAGTTTATAAATATTCAGGTATTTGTTAATATTGATAAAGGGCAGTGTTAACTGTAAGAATTCGCGCTTTCACGTTGCCAGTGCGTTACAAAGCACTTTTTTGAATCGGAGAAAGTTGTGAAGTGAACTGATATTTGGTATAATCGTCTCAATATTCTGTATTTTTTTTTTGAATATGATCTAGAGTTAATTAGTTATTATATAAATATAAAGTCACCATAAATACTTAAATAGAAAAAGTATTCACCTTCAGACGTTATCTTAAGCCAAGTATTTTGCTCCCAAAATATTTGTAACGTATTAAATACTTAACAAGGTATAGGTACATTGCGTACAGTCTAAAAATGCACGCCCGTCTAATGTATTCACCTCTACATGCAAAATAGAGGGTAGACGCAAAAACGCAAGCTCATCAATATCATTGGCTTACAGTGTGTTGTTAAGTTCGAGTTTACAATAAAATCTCGGCACACACAAGCAAGCGTTGCAATTAATTAGTAGTGAGGCGTGCACTTTCAGATTGAAACATCTACATATACTTTAATGAATTAATCTATTTTTTTTTAATTGTAAACCATTCAATCAGACCAGACTTCGGAACGAAGCCAATTTCCATACAATCGTATTTACTTTTGAAGATATCACACAAAAGGTTACTTAACAAAACGTTTAAAGAACTATTTGTGTATAAATTTCTTAATAGCGAAGTATTCAATACCACTCTACTTTGTGTACACAACTGGGTTCATTGCATATATAAAAACCTGTATGTATACGTAATAAATTATAGTACGTAATATGTATGTGGGGTATTAAGATAACGGTGAATGGAGCGGACAGACGGACCGGCCGCGTGTTTTTTATTATGCAATAGAATAGTGGATTTATTTTCGTTTAGCTTTGCCGGCCCTTAATGACGAGTTTAGGCCACTGGGAAGTCTCACAAACCGAACGAAACGCGACAACAACACCATCACTCGACTTGACAGCATTGCCGCCATTTCACGCCGATCTCATGTGAGAAAGAGGTACCGGTACCCGGACGCGTGTCTTAGTTGAGGGTCGCTTCTTGTTCAATTAGGACACTTTTTACACATCAATGTTTGATCGTACGTTTGTACGAACATAGCTCCCATCGCGAATTCGCGTTCCATTAGAACGGACGCCGGAAGTTGTTAAACGATTTTGATTATAAATTTTTAGAGAAGAAATAGACCTAATAGTGAATAAAAGTGGCCAAGAGCGAGTCAAGACACGCTCATATAGAAGGGTTCCGTATCTGATACGCGATAAACGTATTTCTTAAATAACTTTAAAATTTGATTTCCGACTTCGTTCAAAATAATTTTCCTAATTAATTTTTAGCGTGTTCTATCAACATGGAAAATTTCAATTATGTCTATGTCTAATGATTTGGAAATACTAGGACCGCCTTACGGTCGAACAGAATAAAACTAAAAGGGTTCCTTGTAGGGCTACGGAACCCTAAAAAGGGATAGGTATGTAATTATTACCTCAATAGATTTTATACAGGTACATATATTTTATATAAATTCAACTTTACACAAACATAGTATCGCTTTATCACTTATAATCTAGATATATTCTTCAGAATAGTCTTGGCTGGAATCAAATTTATCTGGTTCCCATTCGTCTGATTCATCAGTTCCATATGGATCTGGATCAGACTCTGAATTTTCATCGTCCCCGTTGTCTCTTTGTACGAGTTTCCGGACCCGCTTTCCGGGCACTATGAAGATTTGAGGTTGCAAATTGCCGACATCTCGTTTCCGACGTTTAATTCTTTGACCTATTAGAAAAAAACGTCTTAACTTGGGGTTACCTTTTCTAACTTAATAATACAACACAACAGAATGTTTATTTACCATAGAATTGAGTTACAATAAGTAACTTCTAAATAAAAAGAAAATCGCCTTCAAAAAATGCCAAAAAGCAAAAAGAAGCAGTGCCATCAGTTTAGCTGAGGCTTGGCATCGACTCCAACACATCAGTAGATGTATACTAAATCGTATGAAAGTACTAATTAATTTTAGGTTTTTAGTTTCCTTGGCCTTTTTTGAAGGAGGTTTTCTTACCTTACGGTTATCAAACAATAAAAGAATCACCACAATCGGTTCGTAAAAATGGAGGCGTAATCGTGTAACATACATACAAAAAATAAATAAACATACAGTAAAATGGAGTTTCTCCTCCTTTTTTGAACTAAGTAAAAAAACTAATTTTGCCATGCTACTCAAACTAAGCAAGCATGTATTTTGAGAACCATCTTCAATGATGAATGAACTACTTTAGCAATAACGTTTGTAACTAAAAATACAACATTAAAAGTGTGTGTTTTAAGTTCTCTGTGATGATGATGACATGGATTTAAAATTACTAAAAATTATTAATATTTATTTCAATAATGGAGTAACTTCTAGAAGGTAAATTTAAATATCAATCGAATTTCCATAAAAGAAAATTGCAATAGCAAGAAACTAAAGTTTTTCACATCTATCTTAAACTAGCCGTATCCCGCGACTGCGACAGCGTGAATTTAGTGATTTTCTTAGTAAAACACCTTGTGTTATTCCTTGTAACATCTGTACCAGTGAAAGTCAAGCGCTAACCTTTCGTACATAAAAAAAAAATCGAAGTCGATTCAACCGCTTCGGAAAACACCCGTAACAGACAGGCAGAATATTTAATTATTCAAAGTTTGTCATGTTAATAACGAACAACAAAAAATATTTATCCAATTTAGTGCAGTCGTTGGGAAGTTATGCGCGTACATACATTTTAGAAATTCATTTTTATTTATAACCATTTATAGATAGATTTTAATTCACGATAAATATTGTTGACATCTTAATGATGACTTTTATCTTTTACGGTTAGTGATTCCGATGTGTGAACCATTGACATTTCTCGAGTGACAATTTTTAGACAAAACTATTACCGAATGAGTTAAAATTTAAAGCGTTTTATTTTTCACTAAAATGGTAACAGTCAGATCGCGAAGGTCCACGTTTTACACCTGCAAAGGCCTATGGGACCTCACGACTCAATACTAAGAAATCTCCGAATCTTTTTTTAATGTGAAAATAAACAATTTATGCGCTATTTAGTGCTGTTAGTGCCAATAAGAATCTAAAATAAAATAGTTTATAATTAATCCACTAACATATTATAACCATTTATTTATTAGCATTAAATACGGAAGGAATTAAATTAATATCAAAGTCTAATAAACTTCAAAATATTTTTTATTCTGCTAATAAACAATTTGAATAATAAAATACACGATTTAATGAATTATGGCAGAGTTTCTCACTTTTGTTGACAGATGCGATAGTTTGCTATTTATAGTTATTATATATTCTGAGTAATTAATTTTAAAACTCGTAATCATAATCGACACTGTCCCCGTCCGATTCCTCGACTTGAAAATGGTCGTCATAAAAATTAACGGAATGTGCGTTTATGATGAATACGTTCCCGTGTTTTTCGACAACGTGCATACCTGGGGACAAAATTAACTTTCGTTAAAAGTGTTTGTTTGAAGAAATACTTATTCATCTGAGTATTTATGTACAGAAATTCACTGTTCGTCGACATTAAGGGAGTATTTTAATTAGATATTGCTATAATAGGCTAGATAGCTAGTTTTCAGAAACTAGTTCATACTATACCTTGCAGTGAAATGAAACTAAAATATAATTATTTCTACGAAAAACAAATTTTTACCTGGATAATGATGCGTTTTTATAAACCTAGTTAAATTTTAGCTCTAAACTATTATGGCGTCTTTCACGTAACGTCAGCGTGTTTGGAGTTTACGTTAGTAACAATCATTTGTTTGGCAAGATATGACATCATGCCTTATGATTGCTGTTTGGTATGACGTGATTTGTCTTTAATTGATTTATATTTTCAAAATATAAATTCTGACATTAGTAATTTCACTTGATTTAAACCTATGTCAATTCTCCAGTTCCAAAGTTAATTAGGATTTATTTTAGTGACCAAGTATCCTATTTGATTGAAGTTATATCAATTGTATTTCTATTATTGTGAACATTACCTGGTCTCGCTTGCGGTACTTTTCCTGGGGGATGTTCATGGTCCCTCCAGTGTCGAGGATCCGTCTTCATGCAAGATGCCCCGTATGGACACACGCCACGTTCTCCAGGCCCCCAGTCCTGATCCCGAGGGTGACTAAACTGAGCTGAGTGTCGTGGATTCTTCCTATGGGATACAGACCAAATAATTGTTTCAGTACACAGCAATTTAATGTCTGGCATCCATGTTACAGTTCCCGACCAAGCTGTACAGACATACCAAGCAAGCATACCGGAGCTTGTGTGGGTCATTTTTTTTTAAACTGGGCAGGCGACCGATGCAAAATCAAATATTAATTTTCTACAATACACTGGATTGTCCCCATACATGTTTCGACGTGCTGTCGCACTGAGCAACACATCTGCACAAAAATCCGTCACTTCATTGCTCATATAAACTTGGATGGATAAATTATTAATCAAATAATGTATCTTGTAGGCAAAAATAATACGTAAATAGCTTGAAGACCTCATTAACGTAAATTCATTGGTATAAGGTGCCATTTTTAGAAACCCTAAGAAATGGATGCTTTTACCTTAATTATTTTGACTCTAAACTTCTAAAGTAGTGTGTCATCATCTGCATGTCATAACCCACTACTGGACAAAGGGCTCCCTCAAATTACTTAGTCTTTGGCCTAGGGCATCCAACATCTGTCAGCAGCCTTACGCAATTAATCACTCCACCTAACTGGAGGGTGTCAGTCACTACGATTACTGAGACAGTCTCCACTCAAGAACTCTTTTACTCCAATATTTACAGGTTGTCAACTGGCCAGCCCATGGCCACTTCAACTTGCTAATCCTTTGTGGTATGTTGATGACTTTAATTATCTGATGGATAACTTCATTACGAATTTTATCCCTCAGAAAAAACCCGAGCATGGTTCTTTCCATACTGCACTGACCAACTTTGAACTGCTGTACAACCTGTATTGTAAGTAGAAATAGTGGGTAGGCCTTATTTTGTAAAACAGTATGATTACTTACCGGTAACAATTAGCACCATACATGCATCTTTCGCGTGGTGGGTTGTTGACATTGTTAGTGGCAGGGTTAACTACACCAGGAGCACCATTATTTGTTGCTGCCTGCAATATGGTATACAAAATCATATTAAAATATCAGTAACAAAAGAAAGAACTGTCTTGTTGACAACTAAATTTATGTAGGTATACTGCAATACAGTATCATATAATATGTCTTCAGTGTAATAAGAATAAAGCATTTTCAATACTAATCTATATGTTGATAAAATAATTTCAATCAACACATTAAAAATTTTATTAAAACAAAGTTTGAAATGTGTTTAGCTTAAGAGACAAATTTTATGTAATTATATGATCCTAATAGTGCAGCTTTAGATATCCTTTAACAAAGAACTTATCAAAGCAAGGTCTTTGAGTGGGTTATACACTGTTTTTCCTGGTATACACTCCCACCTCTACTGCATAAAAGCTGGTTTTATAATTTTTATTGATAAGCTCATTTGTTGGGTCAAAGTACTCCTTTATTTTTAGCAAATGGTTTTTAGGAATGTTGGTCACATAAGAAATGATAATATATACATTACCGAATGCCCAGGATTCACACTGGGCCCTGCTCCATCATCCTTTGTATCAATTGGTTCAGTTTTAACTTTCTTAACATCACTCTCTTCTGGACTATGACTTCTTTTAACACCAGAATTCAAATTTGTGTCAGTTTTTTGTTCTTCACTATGCTCATTTGGTTGCTCATTTAAAACTTTTTGATTCTCATTAGATTTATTTTGGCTGTCATTTCCATCTTTTTCCTCTTTAGGTTCACTTTTTATTATTGGTTTGTCGACAATCTCATTTTCAATTGCCTTATCTTGTTGTGTTGGAGCGTTTGTTTCTTTTGAAACTAATTCTTCTGGTGTAGTGGTTAAGACTTGTGAGTTCTCATTATTTTCATTAGCTATGGTGACATATATATAATTAATTGTAAACCAAAATATTAATTTTAATATCAAATAATGATGTTAATCCGTCAACAGAAATAATTGTTTACTCTTGCATTAATACCCATATGTGTATGATAACCCAGCATGTGTATGATAACATACACATGCTTAATAAAATTAATTTATATAATTTAACCACTTTATTTATTGCATTTGGCATTTAATGTATCAATTGTTATATTTCCAATGCAGTGACTGCGGTTTTAAATCAGCAAATTTATGAATAAATGTAAGTTTTAACAAAACATTAGTCTATAATTGAGTTTAAATTAAATACTCAACATTCCCATTGATAAACATGATATTTATAAAAATTATACCTGTAATGATGTTATCTAAATATACCTAACGGCAACAAATAGTTTGAAAAATTAAAAATGCACATTTCATATTTTTAATATATTATGACACATGCCACCAGCGCCATCTCTTAGATGAACTTCAATACTTTATAGTATGGTAATATTCAACTAGGCATTATGCAAAGCTTATTTAGTTTTCCGTTAATTATAAGTAAAGAATACAGTATTATATTATTAATTTATCATTTACAATAGGCAACAGTGTGCCATAATTCTAAAGCTAATAAAAAAAATTTCATAACTAGACTGTTTTGAGCCTGATTTATATAATAGATCAAAACATGTCAATCTATTATACAAATATTTTATTAATCAGTTTTTTCTTACCCTAAATAAAATAAATATTCTTCCAAAGTATCAAAAGTATTATAACACAAGTTTAATCTTGATGTGCTTGTATTTATATTTATCAATAAGTGCCATACCAAAGAATAGTGACTTTTAGTCCATGAAATCACTCTATATTGATTAAGTGAAATTACAGCACTGCACTTAATAATTTGCAAACATTATGAGTGCAGTTTTTATATATATATATAGAAATACAGATCAAATAACATATTCCAAAAAAGACTTTACCTATTAATGATGGTGAAACAAGACCACTTCTATCATCTATATTTGAAGTATTTACTTTTGTCCTATCAGAATTGACTTCAATAGGAGTAGTTTCATTATCAACATGATTTTGTTCCACACAATATTCTTCAGTATTTTTTTCACTATCACAATTATCAGAGGTTTCTAGAGGACAACAGTACAACACTTCATACCAGAATGTATCAGGCAATAATCCAAATTTATCTCCATTTCTTAAAATTACTGAATTATCTTGTCTAAGTATTTCAACTTCGGTGGATCCATTCTTTGTGTAAAAACAAGGATTCTGATGCAACTGCAATCATTTAAAAATAAATAATTTTCTATTTATACACTGAAAAAAAAAATAGTTTTTTTTTCTACTCATTTTTATTATAATTACTATACTTACACAAGTACAATTTTACTTACTTACTTACACAACAACAATATCATACCTAATATACAGAACGTAAAAACCATCTATGATAAACCTTAGACTAGTTAAACAACTTGCCTGTACAGTTTTATTTTCTTACCGCTTTTATGGTTAAGGAATCCGCATAAACATCTAATCTTCCATGTTCACGTGATATCCGTTTGTCATCACACTGTCGAATTAAAAATGTTTAATAATTGCATCACGTATGATCATTTTATCATAACATGTTAATGACTCACTTCCAACAGTTTTCCTCTACCAATAATATGATCTCCCTGGGGTAATTGTATTTTAGAAGCATCGACGATATCTGTACGAACTAATTTTATGGTCATGTTTTTCTTTTTTGCTGAGTTACAAGATAAACTTTAAACAACAAAATACCGTTAAATACTCAAAATCAACTATTCCGTTTCCCTATTTAACAAGTTCAATCGTGTTTTGCTCTACGATCTAAACTAAACAGTTAAACTGTCAGATAAACACTTCAAAGTCCTTCAAAATTACAGAAAAATAAGAACATAGTTTATACTTTATATAGATCTATAGATATAGACGTCATTGACGTCAACGAAACTGCCAAATCTCTTTCGCTGAGTCTATGTTCGGGTAAATCAACGACAATACTTTATTACATCGCCAATGCTAATGAATTATTGTTAATAGCAATTTTATATATAATATTTTGTACTTTACCACTGTAATTTCTAAGTGCATAAAAGTAAAAAAAGGAGTTCGAAAATTATTATATAATAATCATCATCCTTTGCACAATATTTATGTAGTACTTTCTAATATTGCTGAACATAGCTTTATTTGTATAATCACTTTAGTCCCGCGCGGCGCCGACATAATACTACCTATGCCCACGACTTCATCCGCATAAAATTAGGATAAAAAAAAGAAACACTTTCAAATCAAATAAACAGAACTAGATTCAGTTACGACATCTAATGAATATAAATTTTTTGGCTTTATTAAAGTTATTCTTCTGTATTGTTAATAAATAAAGAGCCATGGATGCCCTAGCATCTGGACGCAGGAGGACTTAAATTTGCTACATTATGGGCTGCAACAATGTAGTGTTAGCAACGAAACGCCCAATAGAATAAATAAAATTGTTTACGCCTACACTGACGTTTATGAGAAATGTCTAGTTTGTCGATTGACTATTTTATAGTAGCAACTGTGAACTGATATAGCAAAATATTTATGTATACAATTTATATTTTCCTTTAAATTCAGTAGACATCCTTAGATATATTAAACTAAGTTTATAAATATTGAAATGACTTCTCTTTAATCAAGAGAAACTGCATTGTGTCTACGCTTCATTTAATTATTGTAAGCAACTATTAACAACACTAAAGTTGCAAAATGATGAAAACAACAGGTTTAGGGTCCAACCGACCCCTTTCCGGTCAGCTCTACAAGTATACTAACGTCGTCAAAGGCTGGCAGCAGAGATGGTTTGCCGTTGATCCTGAAACTGGTGTTTTGACTTATTATTTGTTTGATGGACCTGGGGACACTGTTCAGCCGGGACAGCCGGCAAGAGGAGAGGTAACACATCGTTTTATATTAATATTGTATCTTTTATTATATTTTTCAGTATACAAATTACATTTTTAAATATATTTATATAAAAACAAAACATTTTAAAATATAAAAATAGATCTCAAGCAAAGCTCAAGTCCAAACTACCAGAGGTTAGGATTACAGACCCTCTACTTTGTTACGACTTATTCCAATTTTTAAATGAAAGTGACGGGCAATATGTACATATTTTAATTTTTAATCACTTCTTACCAAAAGAGGTCATTGTAGCCCTATTCACCAACAGGAACACAATGAATAGAAATCTCGCTACTGACTTACATCTACTATAGATGAATAATAAATAAATACTAGGACTATATGACACAAATGTATATATTTTTTGAAATATATACATACATACATATAGATAATACAGCCAGACTCGAGACGAAAATCCAACCCACAACCCACGGAGCTAATGGCAGGATAACTGGCAAAAGCGCAAACGGTCTAGTCGATAATAAATAAATAAATACATAGGAATATCAACACACGGTCGTCTAAGGTAGGTAAATTGATACCTGTGTTATAATTGTTATAAATTAAACCATGTATTTCTCAGTCCATCTTTTTATTCCGAATGACAACGTCATTCCATTCTTCTTATGGTAAGTGGTTTTTTGAATTCAAACGGTTCGTAATATGAAATTATTATTTCATACTTGGAAGTTTGGCTAAATTATCTGGACAAAACTTTATTTAAAATTTAATCTAAAGTGTCTTTTTTAGATTGTTTGAAAAGTTGGAATTAAATTATCATTGTAAAGGAAAAATTTTCGTTTGATTGGTCCATTGCCATAGCTGGCAGTGACCCTATCTTCCACTTCGGTGGTTGGGTCTTGTCTGGTCTAGGTCTGGGTGTATGTATTCGTATATTAAAAAATATTTGTATATCAGTCGGCTTTTACCTATAATACAGGTCTTAAGTTACCTTTCAGTTCTGCAGCCGAATTGTGTGTCCGGGTACCAGTACCTCTTTCTCACATAATATCGGCGTGAAATGGCGGCGAGGCTGGTGATGTAATAGTTGAAGGTTCGTAGATTAAATCTCTGAGAAATGGTGATTATAGTCAATCTTTCCTCCTTCCTTCTATCATCCAGCCGCAGCAAGAGCTACTTAACCTAGCGATCGACTCAAATCCTGTCTGTTGATTAGGCCACAACCTCCTCAAATTACATACATTACATACATTTCGTATTAATACGTGTTAACGGACTTATAATCGACCTAGAAAGTGCTTTATCATTCTGGATGAAAGCTCCTAGTTAAAGAAAATTTTGCTAAGGGTTATTTATTGTTAGAAATTAACGTAATGCGTAACAAGCAAAAATAAGCCTTCTAACTAATTGACGTGCAAACGACATTCGACTTTAAGTGTGGCAAACCAATTTCTTGGTCGACTGTACATATCGTTGGGTTACCTATAACACAGGCATTAAGTTGTCTACCTCAGGAACAATCGTTCGTGTGTCATATAGTCCTGTATATATTTATTTATTTATGAACCGACTTCAAACAAAAGGAAGAAGTTATATGTTCGACGTGTTTAGTTTTTTCAACTTAACTTATCAATATGTAATAAAGTCGTTACACTAGTATATATAGGAAATAGGTACAGACATCAATACAGGTACTCCTTTTACACCTACTATGTAGTAATTCTACTGTTATACGCCATATGAAGTTAAATTTACAACATGACACTAAAGTATCCAAGAACAATAAAATAAGGTTGTTATTTGCTGATAAACCTAGATCTGTTTTAAGATTTTCGTTTGATATAAATATTTACAATTTAAAGTGTTCGCAGTACTTATAAGTTCTGTGTGTATATATTTTGTCCCCAAAAAACAAATTGGGAAACTGTAATGTTTTTTGGGTTTTAATTTATCAATAAAATAAATAATAATAATAATAATGTACACTAATATATAAAGCTGAACGGTTTGTTTTTTGTTTGTTATAAGATGGCTCCCACTTAAATTGTTGCAACTCTAAAATATTCACAACTTCACATTAGAGCGTTACAAACGTTAAAATTGAAATTTCATTCGTCATTATTTTTGTATACAAATTATATTAAGTAGAGACAATTATTTTATAACTTAAATGCTTGGAACGCTCAACTGTAAAGCTGGGCATTTGGAGATACGACAATTTACGTGGGAGCCATCGTACTGAAGCTCTCTAGCCAATAATTTCAATTCTATATTTGTTGTACACTCGGCGGTAGGTTTTGAACTGGGTACCTTGCGGATTTCAGTTCATACTTTATACCGTTGAGCTATTGAGGCTCATTTAAAACATACGCAGTTTAGAGATCACACATAATACAAGCTTTTAATTTAAGCTTAGTATGAGGGGTAAAAGGGAATATTAGACATACTTTAAAAGTATTCCTAATATTCTTTATAAAAAATATATATTAATTTGTTTTAAACCCAATAAAAAAAATAAAAAAAAACACTTGACTGAGGAAAAGGAGCATGTTTTTTTTTTAATAACAAGGGACATCCATACCTGATTCTCTTTGTCCAGTCGCTCCTCTTCGGTGATCTTCTGCGGTTGGACGGTTTTGTTTACCGTCTTCCGTTTTTCGTAGAACGCCGGAGGGTTGTTCATACGGAAGGCTGCCTATAACAAAAGCATTAAGTTGTCTACCCTAAAACACGTGTCAGTGTGTCATATAGTCCTATATATATATTTACAAATATAAACATATTTCTAAGATTTGAAAAATTATTAGTCGCATTTAAGTACTATTGACATTAGGTCGATTAGCGAAGAGGGCACTGTATAACGCCTTGATAAAGGACAACACTTAGTATGACAATGATGGTTTTTATAATTAAGAAAAGTTGTTCCAAACCTATAGATAGCAAATAAAGTTTTGAAGCCAAACGTAATATTTGTCTAAATGACATTTTTCTCTGAACATTTTTACCTATTGCCGCAACTATCATAATGCAAAAAAGCAATCAGGTGTTCAAAGAAAAAGTTTATTGACACTCGGTACGGATCCGTTGCTTTTATTGTTGTGCCCGGGAATTCGTCCGCGAAAAATTATAAAAAAAATAGATTCCTCGATAAATGGGCTATCGAACACTGAAATAATTGTTCAAATCGGACCAGTAGTTCCAGAGTTTAGCGCGGTCAAGGAAACAAACAAACTCTTCAGTTTATAATTAGAGTAGATCACCATAATTCACTTAAACGGAATACCCGCATAAAAATATGTAATTTTGTTTATATTAAATCTTAAAGAAAGTCTTACCTCTAGTTGTAAAGGTCTTTAAAAAATGGAAGACATATTTCACTTCTACGCATCTATCCCATTATCCTGCTAAAAGTTTATTAAGAAAGTCCACTTCATTGTTTCAATAGGAAGTCATGTTTAATTCTAGATTTGTTGAAGTGTACTACAAGATTACGAGGAACTAAATAATTGTGATTTAGAGTAGGCGTAAACGTACATAACGGAAATTCTCTTAAATTATTCTTTATGGGCTTCTAAAACACACTGGGCATTTCCTTGCTTATCAGGGACTTCTGCAAAAGTACGGCTATATCTGTAGTAATATATAAAGCTGACGAGTTTGTTTGCTTGTTTTCAACGCGTTAATCTCAAGAACTGCAGGTTCGATTTAAAAAAATCTTACAGTGTTAGATAGCCCCTTCATCGAGGAAGGCTGTAGCCTATATATCATCACGCTAAAATTTCATTTCATTTTTTTTACCTAATTTCACGACGAATGTCGCGAGCACACCAAGTCTATTATGTATAAGATGCCTTTTTCGCTTCAATCTTACTGGGGTTTTTACGTTCAAAGAAGCGAAAGCTATTGTTAAGTAAAATGTGCCATTAAAAGTTGTTGAAATATGAATTGATGAATGATTGACTACTACGGTCGTATACTAATTTAGTTGCTTGATCGTTATTTTTTTTAAATTAGCCTATACTGTGCTGGGCAAAGCCCTCGCCCTTTTCTAACCACACCTTTCTTTCCTGAGCCATTTGAATCCATTTATTTCCCGCAAAGATGATTATTTACTCAAATGTTTTTTTTTGGTCACTTTATTGTACACATCAAAATAACAAGAATTTAAAATGCCGTGTACAAATTTAAAGGAAAAAAACACAACTTATAAAATAAATATACACTTGTTGTGATATGATAATGATGCTGATGGGCAATTTTAAATTTATCAAAATTAGTCATTTCACACGAGAAAACATTTAGTACCTGTAACGTGGGCTAATGTGAGGGAAGGTAGGCGAGGGTGGGCGAGGGTGGTTGCGATAGGCGAAGGTGGGCTAAGGTGGACGACGGTGGACGAAGGTGGGCGGAGATGTAAGAAATGAACTCGAGTCGTGCGTCAGAGTTGACACACACAATTTTTTTTAATATAACGTGGGAGAAACAGGTAAGCGGTTAATCTAAGTGACAACCGACGCCCATGGACACCTTCAACTAAAGCGGCTCGCAGATGCGTTGTCGGCCTCTACTCAGGGGTTTGGACCACTGCCAATGAAAGTGCTGTCGAAATCGGTCCAGCTGTTTCGGAGATTACCCGGAACAAACAGACAGACAGACAGAACGACCGGCAATTTTATTTATTTATTTTCATCATAGGTATCGTATAAATAGCCATGCGCAATTTGAAAAATAATTAATTTTTGAAGTTACGTACAGACACTTTAATTTTATTTATACTCGTATGTGTAAATAAGAATTAGATTGTTCAAAGCAGTCGAGCGCTTAGAGAGGAAACACGGCCTGTGGGTTGCCAACCTTGCCTCTATAACCAAAAACCGAATTGCCAGTTCCAAAAATAGCTTACCGGTAAAAGCCCCCCTGGTCATGCTGAGTCCTCGCTGTATCCTGGCGATGCAGGCTCGGTGTCTCGGAATGGGAATCGCCGTACCTTTCTCTTGTAACACAAACCTACCCAAGGTTTTCCAACTGGCCTGGAATGGAAATAATTATAGTCTAATGCCGGAGCCAAACAAATGAAACTATGTCTGGTGCCGGCATTACATTGTGCAGTCTAGTCCTTAGTACTCTTTGTTTTATTCGTGTATGAGAATCGCTGTACCCTTCTCTTGTTACACGAACCTACCCAAGGTTTTCCAATAGGCCTGGAATGGAAATGCTTATAGTCTAATGCCGGAGTCAGACAGCTCACAGTGTTTGTACTTTTATTTATTTATTTATTATTTATTATATTACATGTTCATTGAAATGATCATTCAAATGAAGCTATAACTGATAGAATCAGGCGTTACTTTGCGGAAATCCATGACATGCATGAAAAACTAAACTACTTTGCTTTAATCCGCGAATGAAAATGAATTCATTCAAATGAAGCTATGAATGGCTCCGGCATAAGTCAAAGTTTTTTAATTCATATAGACTTTTGCAATAAGACTGTGTTGAATCTTAATGCACATCCTTCCAATGTACCCTTTATATACAGAAGAGTGTGTAGACGCAAACACACAAGCACTTCAATATAATTGGATTTTTTGAAGTTTGTTGTAGCTCCGAAACAAATGGATTGATTTCGTTGCGTTTTTTTTTGTTTGATAGTTGACGTGATTGAGATGGCTCATAGCTAGAAAGAAATTATATTTATTATATCGGGGGTTTTCCAAAATTTAAATTATTTAGATAATCTGTATTAATACGTGAAGCGAAAACTTTTGGTACTATTTTACGAAAATTGTATGAAAATTGGCACAATTATTGTTTACGGTGTGCTAATATTGTTATAAAATAGACATTAATAAAACATTATTAAAATAAAATCTCACGCACACCAATGCTAAACGATTTACATACACGTGTATACACTTTACTATAACATGGTGTCATGGCGACCTTATATGTATATGTTAATTGTCAAATATAAAAACGTAATTGTATATAGAATTACAATTTACGAGCATATAGTGCGCAAATATATAGATTTGTGGGCGAATTTCGATGTAAAATTATTTTAATATGACCACATATACATGGAGTTTTAGTGCATAATATTGAATAATCTAATTTATGTATGCACAAATGATCGGCGCTGATCACTTACCTGGGCCGCATATACCACTTCGTCATCAGCGAGTGCGCGTTGCTGAGGACCGGCGCCAGCCCTTCCTCCCCACTCCAACTCTTCTACTAAGACAAATCTATGAAAGACAAACAATATTTTCAGCACAAAAAAGAAGTATGTAAGTGACTCTCCTAAAGTTTAGTAAATAAAGGACCTAAGTTAATCTACTAAAAACCTTTTAAGGAAAACTTTCAGCAAGTTGCGGACGGCCCCGGTTGACCACACCTAGCCCATACTAAAGATTTCTTTGAGGCGATAGACCCTACACATCCAATACTCCCGCCTGAAGGTCATACATCATACATACATCCATCAATCGCCAAAGGCTTTCCACATTTAAAATAACTATATCAAGACTAACACAGCGTTTTCTAAGAAGAAACCAGAGAGAAATACTTAAGAGATACTCTAGTCGAAATAATGGAGATGACAGGATACGATGGACTTCAGTGGGTATTGTGACCAGGTCTGGATACCGAGTCCCAAACTTCAGATCAAAGTTTTCCGAAATCGGAGGGTGGCTTTTTGATATTATATAGGTTCGTACCGAGGAGTTCGTAGCTTAATCAGTGACTGGCATTTGAGTTTATCACTAGGTTAAGTAGCTCTAATCGCGGCCGGGTGATAGATGGGTGACCGATTCCTACATTGGCTTTCAAACGATTATTCGACCTCCTCTGTATTCCGGAAGGCATCTACAACAGTGAGTGCGAGTAATGTCACTGAGTGATACAAGTCGTGAGATTATGGGGGTTCCGGGGATGACGCTATACTGCAGTTGATAGTCCTAACTTGCTCCACAGCTATATCCTCTGCAATTTACACAGGTAGTAAAACAGGATAACACTAGGAAGAAGACTATAGAGGTTTTTACCGTTTTGGATCGTCGTGGCAGCGCGCTTTCGTCAACGCTTGGTAGATGACGTAGGATGCGGTAGCACTGAGAGGTACCTGCAAGAAAACAAGATGACTGGAGATGTGTATACATCAATCTGACAATACTAGTGTTCCATTTGACTATACGTAATCTCCAACATTGTATCTTATAGCAAAAGGGCGATATTCATTGCTGTGCAGATAATAAATCTGGAGATTTATACCGGCCGGGCTAATATTTCTCGGGAACAGTGTCGAGACAAGTTTGTGGCTGATATCGAGACTTTTTTATTAGAAGCCTACTAAATCTAGTCGAATTCGAAACCAAGAAAGTTGTCCGATATTCTTCTGAAGTCTTTTAGGTTCACCACCAGTCCGCTTGCCCCTTGCTTACCTTTAATATAGCATAGGGAATTTCATGGCAGACGTTGTGAACGCAGACCAGGAAGTTGTCAGGAGGCTTCCGAGGTTCTTCGTGAGCGCTGGAGTCTTCATCAGACGGCACCGAGAGGTCCCGAGATCTGTCCGTCGATGCCGATCTGTATCACATACATATAAAGATTCAAAAAATTCCTTACTAAATGAAATGATACTTTTTAGTTCTTAAAAGAAAAATTGTTATTCTTGCAAACTAAATAAATTTTACGCTTTTACACCAACACTCAGTAGGGTTGCCAGAACCAGCATTACATGGAATCTTCTTTATAGACCTGGTACAAGCACAGCGAATATAATGCCAAGAAATACTTCCTCAATGCTAGTTAACTAGGCACCCCATTATTTATTTTTAATTTAAAAATTTTTTTAATAAATATAAATATATTTAATTTATCCCCCTCAAATTAATTCCGTAGGCGCAGTGGGCGGAGACCCTGCCTTCCGCTCCGGGGGTCGTAGGTTCGATTCCGCCTCGAGTCTAGGTGTATTATCTATATTTATGTAATTATATATTTCTAAAAAAAATATTTGTAATACAGGCGTCTGTTACCTATAACACAGGCATTATGTTGTCTACCTTAGCGACAGACGTCAGTGTGTCATATAGTCCAGTATATATTTATTTATTTATTTATTTATTTATTTATTTATTTATTTATTTATTTATTTATTTATTTATTTATAATAGAATGTAGTAAATACCTGTAGCTTGACTCTACCGAATCAGTGGTAGCCTTAAAAACATTTGACGATGACGAGCTTGTAAAAGTCTACTCGAATAAAGTATCACTTTTTATTAAAATAAAAATAACAAATCAATTTTGGGTCTAGCACGACTACTAAAACCGACTCGAACGGTTCAGAATGTTCGTGCCAGGCCCTCAGTAGGTGTCTAGCACATCGTATGTAAGAACCAAATATTTATTTTTTGCTTTTTAGTGCCTTGATGTTTTTTAAGGCGGTTTTTTTTTTTAATTTAAAAATAATTTTTTAAGCTTTTAATTTTGAAGGTGAAAGATTTTTTACAAATGTAACCGGATCAGACGCTTTGTTAATATAATACAAGTACAGGTGAGTCGTGAGCATAAATATCATTGGTCCGTTAGGTATTGGGAATTCAATAGTTCTATTTCTACGATGAATTCATGAGCTTTATAATTTATTTTACTACTTTATTGATAGAGCCGTTTACGATATCCATGACCTTTGATCGTTACCTTGCAAACTATGACAGACGACGCTCCGGATAGCTATAAATTCCTATTATAAACTCTAATTCGTATGTAATAAGAACATTATAACGTCTTATAATTGTTGTTGACCTTTGCGAATTGTGCCAGACTTTTCACAGTTTAGGGTGCTATATTTTTTCAAAAGAAATATACTTATATGAGACCCTAATATGTGTAAATAATGCAAATTTTTTACATATGTTTTCGAAAGTATTAACTTAAAGCTTTTAGTTTTACACCCTCTTTTTAAAATTATTATTAGATAAAGTTACACACTCGATAAACAGTACCTAAAGTTACAGTGCAAAATCTATACCATTACTAATATATAAAGCTGAAGAGTTTGTTTGTTTAATTGAAGGCGCTAATCTCAGGATCTACTGGTCCGATTTGTTAATCTTTCTTTCCATTTGAAGTATGAAAAGTTGACAGTCAGTTTATTTTTTGGCGAATGATTTCGTAAAAACTCAAGTGATTTTTTATTCTTGTTTAATTTCTCTAATAAAATGGCTATTTTGCAGTCAACGTTCACATCTAATAAAAGTATTTTATATTATTATTTGAATAGTGAAAAGTTAAAAGATCCTAAACCACATAAAAATATAGCCTGCATTTACGTAATAGTTAATTTTTCCTCCTTTTCTTTTATAACAAATTTTAAATTTCTAATACGTAAATGAATTACCAAAGAATAGCAAATTGGGTATCCCAATTGTATAAGTCCCCCTAAATATATAAATTATATAAAGATATTCCTAACACGCGTACCGCAATTATTATACAACACATAAAAAAAAAGTTGCAGCATTACACCGATTTTCCATCGTATTCATTTGCAGATTAAAGCAAAGTAGTTTAGTTTTTCATGCAAGTCATGGATTTCCGCAAAGTAACGCCTAATTCTATCACTTATAAGCTTAGGAACTACTGGACTGATTTGAAAAATTCTTTCACCATTAGAATCTGACATTATCCCTGATAAGCATAAGCAAAAGACTATTTTCAAGAAACTTAGGGATCTGTAAGAAAACTTCGATAATCTACATGTACTCCCAGGAGATGGTTCTTCCTTTATCTGTCCGATAACTGGTCCAATCCACTACGGGTACGCGACCCCGGAGCACCCTAGCTGCTTTTCACTCCCAATTAGAGGTAGCGCCATGCTTGTAGCCGAATTGGGCCGGCGCGTCCGGGTACCAGTACTCTGTGGCAGGTCATAGTCTGCCCACCGGAAAACCTACACATTTATACAGTAAGGGCAAATCTAACGTTTGACATTTCTTACGACATCGACTCGCCTCTTTTAAGAACTGTAAATAGTTTTTAAATTCTACTCATTAAAAGTTCATCCGAGTGCGTCGGGTGGGCGTATTTGATAGCTGGTGTTACGTCTCCCTCTAGGGTTGTCAACAGGAAGGTAGCTGGCCGCCTAGATTTTAATTAAGCCTTTGATTTTAATACCAAAGCTAACGTTCGTTTTTTACCGTTAATGTAGAGTTCTAACTAAGAGTAGAATTTGTGCTAAGTCGGTTACAATGACCGGCCAGTAACGTCAAAGATCGAACCAGGAGTTCATCGTGAAAGTGATTTCGCCCTTCTGATGAAAGCGATTTATCGAAACATGTGTAGCGAATTTAATGGATTTGCGTCAACTAACAAACTATTGTTAGTTGACTAAAATCCGACACATCAGATACAAATTTATAGCCTTTCTTTTTATTTTTATAGAATTACTAAAATCCTTTAAATTTTCTTTAACTATTACCCTACAATGTATGTATATCGGATTTAGTCCAGTTTTAGTATTGTAGGCCATTGTATCTAGTTACACTTTGTATAATACCGGAGCCAGACATAGCTCAAAGTGTTTGTACATTTGTTGTCCTTGAAGTCTACAAATTTCTAAAAAACTTTGTGAAGTTACACAGTTTTTTAGAAGTCCCCGGCCACTCTACATAACCATTGAAATGATGAATGAAATTTGAAATGATTGAATTGATGATGAGATTTGAATAAGTTGGCATGAGAACATTTGGCCAGTGAGTGCCTGTGAGTCCTGTGACGTGAGTGCCATCTAAACGATTTTTTTTCTAATAAAGCAAGTAGCATTACAATAATCCGAAACCGCTAGATAAACTTTTATTTTTAGCGATTGTACGTATGAGGATTTACCGCTTTATGGGTCAGGAAATTCTGTACGGATCCAAATAAACATATATAATATAATGAACCTAAAATTGCAGTTTATATTTTTCAGAAACCTTTTTTAATAGAAAATAAGTTTTACCTATTTTATCACTTAAGAAATTTATCTGTGTCATGTTATAATAAGAACATAGTCGCAATTAGAGGTAGCGCCATGCTTGTAGCCGAATTAGGCCGGCGCGTCCGGGTACCAGTACCTCTTTCTCACATGAGGAGCCAGTCATAGCTTCATTTGAATGATCATGTAGTGTGACCGGTGACTTTGTATAGCCGCGCAAAGTTTTGTAGTCCTTGTAATATTCAAGGACAAAAATGTACAAACACTATGTCAGGCTTCGGCATTATATTATCAAAAACAATATATCAAAATAAGATGCTGACAATATTGATAATTGAAATGGAAAAAGTCCTGCCTTGACTCACAGCTATATCAATTGTAAAGACTACATAAACACCTTGGTTGGCCCTATACTATGACTTGAGTCACAATGCCGCGTTACATTTATTTTTATTAAGCGAAAACTTTATTTATTGTAAATTTCCATAACCATGGCATTAAGTTAGTTATCTATACCTTAGCATTGAACTATTTTTTTATTACAAAACGTTATCAGTAAGGGATTTTTTTTGGCACAATAAAGTGCTAGTGGCCTAAAACCCTATTTAAAGGCCGGCAACGAAGCAGCGAGCCTTGTATAAATATTCGACAATTAGCTGCGCTACATTAAATATAAAGTTGCAAATATCGTATCCGATAATGCCTGCCGTACAACACTATTGATGTACTGACGTTGAGTGTCTGTTCATACATGTGCTTTCAGTTCATACTTAGTGACGCACGAATTTATAGAAGTAGAATAGAAATGGAGTGGATATATTCCAAACAAGCATGTCGTTATCTTCGAATAAATTGCCTATTTTCTATCAAAGTCAAAATCTTTTATTCATGTAGACTCTTTTATAAGCTCTTATTAACGTCATATTTTTATCATTATTATGATTTTTTTAGTCAGTTAATAATTTCTAAGGTAGACAACTTAATGCCTGTGCTATAGGTAACAGCCGCCTGTTATACACAAATATATTTTTTTCAAATATATAAATACGTACACGTGGATAATACACCCAGAGTCGAGGCGGGAATCGAACCCACGCCCCCGGAGCGGAAGGCAGGGTCCCTGTCCACTGCGCCAACGGCCCAGTCAGCTAATATGCTAATATATCTTGTATTACAAGTGTGTATGAATTGTAACACTGTATACCGTCTGTAACTCCAAATTTATTACTGTTTGTTCCGAGCTTCGTGTAAAGGACAACCCAACCATTGCGCCATTCTGATATGGGATTATCCGGATTAAGTTGTTGGCCCGCTGTTATTAGGGATTAGTTATACATATATGTTGTGATTTATTTACAACACGTTGTCCGCGTTGCTTTCTTGGACTTTAATGCTAATATATTTTTTTAGGGTTCCCTTATAGTACTACAAGGAACCCTTATAATTTCGCTCTATCCGTCCGCCTGACTGCCCGTAAGATGGTCCCACCCCTAGCATTTGCAAACTATTAGCCGTAGAGACTTGAAATTTTCCACGTTGATGGAACATGCTAAAAACTCACCAGGAAAATTATTCTGAACGAAATCGGAAAACAACTTTTGAAGTTATTTAACAAATGCGTTTATAGCGTATCAGATACGGAACCCTTCTATATAAGCGTGTCTTGACACGCTTTTGACCATTTTTTTTATGTTACAAGGGGCAAACTAGCAGGCAGCTAAGTGCTTACCGACGCCCATGAACATCTGCACGACTAGGAGACTAGCAGATGCTTTGCCGGGCTTTAATGACCACCGGGAAGTCCCATAACCCTAACGAAACGAAACGCTACAATATATAAAGTTGAAGAGTTTGTTTGTTTTGTTTCATTGAACGCGATAATCTCAGAAACTACTGGTCCGATTTGGAAAATTCTTTCAGTGTTACATAGTCGATGTATCGAGGAAGGTTTTGGGCTATATATCATCACGTTAAAAATGAATCCATTTTTTTACCTAATTTTATGCGGACGAAGTGGCGGGCACAACTAGTAATATATATATATTCAGGTCAAAAAGTAGTCTATCTCCTTTTCTAAGTTCCAATCTATCTTCATACCGGGATCCAGCAAAATTGTTTTAGCGGTTTCGGTGTTAAAACGTAACAGGCAGAGTTAATTACGTCTATGAACATCTGCATTACCACAAGGCAGCTGCCCTACTGACCTTTGAGGAGTGAGTATGATCTTTTTTTGGAGGTCCCTAAGTCGTATCGACTCGGAAGTACTGGAGCTGATCCCACAGATAAGTTGTGCAAGGTAAAAAGTCTTAGCAGAATTTGACGCATCTGCGAGCCTGAACCGCTCCATTCTTACCCCATACAACTGTAGAAAGGCACACCAAGGGGGAAGGTTTTCGGTGAGAGGATGTGATGGGCGGGAGAGAAGGTTGATAATTGATACCGCAACAAAGAAAGATCTTCAGTTCGTGTGGGGTAGAGTTCCCCGTTCGGCAACACCTCATCCACAGTTGTTCATCGGGAGGTGTATATATAGTGATCTTATACAGGAACTTCGCTAGCGTGAGTTAGATTTCGTATGGTACGCTATAGCGTTTGTACCTCGTCCGTCGACCTGTCCGTACAGCGCCATCTAGTTTTGCTTTTTGGTTTATTTTCCACTATACGTCATCGCCATCTTTTTATATAAGGACACAACAACAAAACATTCAAATTGTTCCCCTTAATCTGTTAAAACAGTATGTTATAAAAGAACGCCAGGATTAGCTAAGTAATATATTTGATGTGAATGAACTTAAACGCTTAATAGTTCACTGTGTGTGTAAAACAGTGGTGGACAAAGGGTCATAAATTTGGTCCCACGCCGGATACATTACACAGCTGTATTATTCTTAACATACATTATACTAGGAAATGTGATCCTCGAAATTATGTACAGTAACTTCTGTGTATATTGTACTAATGTTTCCCGCAACTTCGTCCGCAAAAAAGTAAACCTGCAAGTACCCTTCCACCGTCTTAATCTAGCCCTATCAAAAAATCCGTTCTTAGAGAATGTCTATTAAGTATGAACGACGTCCTTGCCAAATTTCAACTAACACTAAATTTCAATAAACGGCGGAAGTACATTCATATATGTAGTTGGTAATTATGCAGTTTGGTTACTTTACCCAAAAAATGCATGTAAGTATATTTTTTTCTTCTCGATCGCTCGTCCGCTGCTAACCTATCCACAACAGTGTTACGTTTCGTGCGGAATGAGAAATGTTCCGTCGGGAGTGTCTGACATTCCGCGCGCTTCGGGGTTTTTTTTTTTGTTTCAATACAGAAATCCTTGTATATGTGTATGTATGATGTTAACGTTAACGTCGAAATGCTCTAAACTGCCCTATTGTAGCATTAATTACTCAAAAATTTTACATAAAAAAATACAACGAATTGAAATTTTAACTCAGCATTTTAAGAGATTTGTGGCCAAATTTCGATCAATAGGCGTTCTTTAGTATAAATAAAATAGCAACTGTTCTTCTGTCTAATCTATATAAATAAATAAAACTAAAATGTCTATTTGGAACCAACAAGAAACCTAACTCTAACAATCAAGTCGTCAAATAAATTCAAAATCAAATTAAAAAATGCTTCATTTTAGACTTATTAAGCACCTTCCAATCGTTATACAAATATTTTAAAAGCTACCACTAATTCGTAAATTTGGTACTACCAACGAGAAGAATCGTCAAGAAACTTTCACAAAAGGAGCCAAAGCCAGAATGAATATAGCATCTCTTGTATTCCAATTCGAATTTGATTATGTAACATTCTAAACAGATTCGTCCAATTAACGGACAATAGTTAGAGTGTTACTCCAGTCTAAATTCTAGCTATCGTCTGTAATTCGGAATGGCTTTGTGAATCGAATAATCGAATTAATTCCCATGGAATATTCTCTTGACTAAATAAATTGTGTTTCTGAACATCACAAGTGTACTAATTATGTAAGTTAAGTGGATGCTTATGATCTTTATCATCATCATCATTATCATCATCATCCTCGCCCTCATCATCGCCATCCTCATCATTACCATCCTCGTCATCATCATCTTCTTTATCATAATCGTCATCAACACCATACATCATCTTCCTCATCATCATCATCGTCACCCTCATCATCACCATCCTCATCATTACCATCCTCGTCATCATCATAATCGTCATCAACATCATACATCATCTTCCTCATCATCATCATCGTCACCCTCATCATCGCCATCCTCATCATTACCATCCTCGTCATCATCATCTTCCTTATCATAATCGTCATCAACATCATCTTCCTCATCATCATCATCATCGTCGTCGTCGTCATTATCATCATAATCACCATCGTTGTCTTTATTATCAGCCAAGTAAGTCGTCAAGTCGACCTTACTCGACTGGCCACTTGGCGCAGTTGGCAGTCATCCTGTCATTCGCTCCGTGGTCGTGGATTCGATTCACGAGTCTTGGTGTATTATCTATATGTATGTTATATATTTAATAATATGTATATATTGTCTGTCAGTCTATTTATTCTGGATAATCTCCCAAATGACTGGATCCATTTTGACCTCACTTTTATGGGTGGTACGTTTATACTAGACGTTTTGACTGATGTGTAAGATTATTACTTCATAAAACATTCGGCGAGTCACATTTAATGAAAAAGACATAAGGAGATTAGTTAAATGACTAACAGCTGATGAGCCAGAATTAAAGCGAGACAATGTCTGCTAGACACTGTAAGATTCTAAAAGTAATAAAATAAAATTTTTGTAATTTGAAAATGTAAATTAACAGCAAAGCAAATGTATGCTTCCTCTTAGTACAATTTTTACAAAACTTTTCATTGCATGATAAGTATCATCTAATCTCTGCAATCTACTTTTTATCAATTAGATATAAAATATATCTTGCGAGAGACATCTTATAAGCTCATTGCAAGTGTAACGTAATAAATATGTGTGAAAAATTGACACATAACACAATGAGCAATTATAGGCACGACGATATTAATCAGAAATCGATTAAATTAAATATTTATCTGCTGAAATAATATACATAAAACTTAACAAAAAAAAAACAACAAAATACAAAATTCCGCCGTGACAGCTAAAACACCCCGATAACATATGACGTTACATATTAGTGCGTTCCATTAAGCGATCGCATAGTTTTAAAGTGCTCGATCAGGCATTAGACATTTGACGACTGCGGTCGTTACGGTCGCCGCGAAAACGTCGAGATGGCAGTAAAGCATTCCTTAGACGCCTAGTCACTAGTGTTAGGAGGCGCTATGAGTGGATTGAATATTTTGCAATCAGGTGGCTGACCCTTTTTATTTTTGTAAAATTTCGAACAAATTGACTGCGTCGTGTTTTTTTAGGTAGCCGAAAAAGCAAGGCGATTTTTGATCACTTTTATAGATATTTTCGAACGAACCAGCATATCATTTTCGTTGTTTCGTCGCTTGTTAGGTTAAAATAAAGTTATTTTACTAAATGCAATATACCTAATCGTATATACGATACTTATGTCAATACCTCCCACGTAAATTGTTGTAACCCCAAATTCCCAACTTCACAGTAGAGCGTTACGAATATTTAAATTACAATAAAATCGTCATTATATAACACATTTGTGTATACAATTACATATTCCATAATGACGATTTTTTTAAGACTCTATGACTCACGGACGTCTGTTCCTAAGATATACAACTTAATGCCTGAGGATGCCATTCAAAAACCTCTGGATTCTGACGAACCTGAGATTCTGGCTTGCTCAAGTTCACCTGAACTTATTGTGACGAGATCAGTATAGTATAGTAACTTTAGTTTAGCCATAAAATATACTTTTCACTTTTGATCGCCTAATCCTTTACAGTTTTAAACAGATGAACATTAAATAGTAAAGTTGTTACACCAACTTCGAAGATATTCATTGCCTGCTAAATTATATTTGAAGTTTGTGCACACATGTTTGACTTTAGTTTGTTATCTTAATATTGATTGCAATTAATGAAAATATTATTTTCTTTTACTTTTGCCAGGACCATCAAGTTACGTAAGGGTACCTATTCTGCTCCCGCGCTCTCATAATTCCATAAAAGTTCTCGATCATTGTTCGGACGAGTTAGTCGTATAAAATGACAAACGAAAGCTTATTATAACATTTACTCACCTGTTACACAATGGTAAAAGCAGGCAGCCTGCATGCGTCATTCTTGTTTCAGCTAGCAAACGGTACACACCTTTTGTGAAGTCTTAACGATCTTTTTGTAAAAATTATTTTTAAAAGAGTTTCTTGCTGGTTCTTCTCGTGGTTCAACTTGTTCGAACCAGTAAAAATAGGAGAGAAATGAAATGAATATATTAAAAAGCGAAACTCAGTTTTGATCTATTGGCTCATCCCAATATTATACATCTAAAATGTATTAAAAAGTACCGAAATCAAGTAATCGCTTTTTTTTTTAATTAGCCTATACTGTCCCACTGCTGAGCAAAGGCCTCCCCCTTTTCTAACCACACCTTTCTTTCCTTTGTTCACCTTATAAATACTGATAATACACATTCATATATATTCGAAGTGCAAATCTGCACAATTCCGTCCGATGGATCATAACGTGCATAAGACAGAGGTTTAACTCTACTTTGTTCTTTTTTCACTTTTCTCTATTTAAAATATTTTCTGATAATATTGATGTGTCACATAATAGTTTTTTTCTATGTGACTGTTAATTGACAACATCTAATTTTAATCATTTATTATATTCAATTCTATTTAATATAAACTTAAGGCCTCATTTACGAAGACGCGGCGTGGCGTCGCGTGTGGCGACGCGACCCGCACTTAATGTAAAAATATGAGCGTTGCATAAGTGCGTTTACGGAGAAGCGATTACGTTTCCATAGAGTCGACACGCCGCGAGACACCACGACGCATGACGGTAACGAGAAATTTTCGTGCCTAGCTGGAGTTTTGCCTTTATAAATAGGTGCAGTTGGCGACGGCAGACTCCTTACATGCTTATCCTTATCCCTTCTTTACACATTATAAAATAAAGTCAAAGTAAAGTATGTCTGTCTGTCTGTTCGCGCTAAACTCAAAAACTACTAAACTGATCATCATGCGATTTTCACTAATAGATAGAGTGATTCATGAGGAAGGACATGATAATACAAGAACATACATCATATTAAAGTAAATAAAATCCGGAAATTTAAATGATTTGCAACGTGATGTCATTAAAAAATGTATTTTTGGGCGCTTACATTGCGGGCGCTGGCTAAAACTTACGAGATAGGTCAAAATCACGGTCACAGTATTTTATATCTTAAAAGAGCTTTAATAAGGGGTTAGGGCCATCGGAAACTCTCACAAACCAAACAAAACGTGACAACTACAAAAATACCATCACTTGACGTGACAGCATTACCGCCACTTCACACTATAAAGTAAATATGTATATACAATCGTTTTATTTCAGACTAGTTATTACCCGTGATTTCCTTCGCGTAAATGATCCTACATAGCCTATAGCCGTCCTCGATAAATTGGCTATCTAATACTGAAATAATATTTCCAATCGGACCAGTAGTTCGTGAGATTAGCGCATTCAAACAAGCTAACCAACAAACAAACTCTTCTGCTTTATATATTACTATAAATTACCAATTGAACATACAAAGTTTTTAGGTTTTCATCTTGACAAAACGTTAAACTGGAGAGAACACATTAACATAGTTTGTCAAAAGAAGAAATATTTCTTTACGCACGCTTGACTTGGGTAGTAAGGTCGTGAATTCGAGCCGAGAGCGTTACGGAAGTGTGTGAACGGAAGTTGAGAGGGATATATAAGTTACTGAAGATAGAAAGAGAGAGATATAGGTTCAATTTAAACTTCAATTATACATATATAAACATTCGTATAGATGGACATAAAGATGTTTTACTTCAGTCGTGTGGTCGAAAGCACACTCGTTTATTTCTAAAAGAATGTATTATTGATGGTTCCCGTAGAATAAACATTCTCCGTTGCTCCTAAGCGAAAAGGTTCTGCTAGAAAAAGGTGCGACATTATCCCTACAGGGTCAGTTATTTAAACGGCTTTAGTCCACTAGAGTTTATTGTTATCCAGACCTGAGTTATTCCTTTTTTCGACATCACCACGAACTTATCTGAATTTGGGTCATCTTAATTAACCGTTCTTTTTAATTAATCACGACACGTAAAATGAACATTAAGATGTTAGAAATTAATATTACTGTAATAACCGTGTATAGCTTTGTTTAGATGTTCGCAACTTGCTTGTTACCTCAGATTATATAACTAAAGGGCTTTGTTCTATAATGAAAGAAAATACTCTTAGAGCTCTACATCAACGAATCGCCATGGCGACGTGGTCCGCCGCCGGCTACATAATCGTTGGTTGCGTTCCATTAAGCGATGGCAAAATCCAAAATGCACCCACAGTCGCGACGACCGCTATCGTTCAGATCGCGACGAAAACGTCACTAATGACGTTATTAGTCACGCTCACAACGCCCCATGTCCAAGAGGTGGGATGAATATATTTCCTCCTTACATAATTTGTTATGTTAGTTAGAAAAAACGTTAGTAAGGGTCGAAAAATGTTAATTTAATCTTTCAAACAGCTTCAACTTTTGAAGTGTTCTCTAGATAACCAGGATATAGCTGAAAAATTAAAATTTTGGTAGAATTCAAACCTGAAAAAGATTTAATAAATGTACTTAAATAGAGCATACGATAGTTTAATGAATATATATTTGTTTGAAAAAGTAACAATAGCTGCAGCAATAAAGGTAAAAAAAATTCGGTCGAGGGAGCTCTGTTTGGAACGTAGTTCCTTATTTCTCCCTTCCCCTTTTCCTCTTTCCAACTTTCCCCACTTACCTTTATCCGCCTTTAGCCTTTTACCCCATTACTCGTACATCTTTAACCCAAAATACACGTTAAGGAACTTCATTCCAAAAAGGGCCAGGAAGAGAGAGTTGCACACCCCACTGAGCATTCACTTGCTCGTGTGCACTCATGCACACACTCACACGGCATTTTGTTACGTGACGATTTCTGCGAAATCGCATTACTCGTAATTTTCGTAAGCCGCGTTAAGGCTTTATGTTCCAAAAATTTGCGCGAGGTTGCGACGATAGGGTTTGGATTCTAGCCTTTAAATTTCAAATTTTAGTCTGACTTAATATTTTTTTTATATAACAAAGGGAAACGGGTAGGCGGTTTACCTGAGTCACTGCCGATGTCCATGTACTTACATAATTATATCGTTAGACCGGGTTTGGGTCACCGGGAACTCTCACAAACCGAACGAAACGCGACAACAATAACATCAGCGCGTCGGTCTTATGTGAGAAAGAGGTACAGGTACCCGGACTGTCCGAACATTTGTCCCATGAATAGTTATTAGTTCATTTTTCCTGTAAGCTCTTAGTGTATAATATTTCATAAGCGTCGTCAGATATAGCTACGTAGTTTCAAATGTCAGCATTGACGTCAAAGGGGCGGCTCCGATTAAATATAACTCTTCCTGAGCAAGGGCTAGTGATGCGCTACAGATAACGCTTACACAACGGCAAGGCTTTATCTATCTAAATGTAAATACAATTAAATTGCCGTCTGTGATGTGTGATTAATTGACGTAATTAAAATCAATTGTCTTTTGCCAATTAATAATTCTATCCACACGTTGTAAACGTTTTCTCTATGATCAATTTATCTAGGATTTGAAAAAGGGTCTCGTCGAAAAAAATGGTGGCTTATTTTTTATGTAAGTAACTAATACGTGTAAAATAGCCAAATTAGTTTAAAGTTGCAAAATAAATAAGGACCCAAATATAATAATTTAACGTCACACGCCACCGCCATGCTGTCTGGTGTGTGCCGTTTTTGAAACGATATTTTGCGTTTAAATTCATATAACTTTATATTTTTTCATGACATCCTGGTTTTTAGCTTATTTTGATTTTTATTGCTGTCTTATAAGTATTAATCCAACCAATAATTTTCTTTATTTCAAAAGCAGACCAATCTCTGTTATCTTTATCACTTAAACAAGGAACTTTATGTTTATTGATATATTAAAAAAAAATATGCTGTAATTTGTAAATAAAAGTGAAAGGTCTCGTAAAAATGAAAAATCTCGAAAAACGTGAGACGTACAAAAATGGAATTTAGGTAGAAGGTAGTTTTAAATACTCAGAAGACATCCGCTAAGAACGATTTTTAGATAAGGACTGAATAAGGAGGTAGACCTCCATAATCAGTCCTTATTGAAATATCGTAAAATTAAACTTAGAAGTTTAATTTTACGCGAAGATGTCGCAGGAGACGATTATCTCTCATTTTCAATAACTAAGTATCTAAAGACAAACGAGCAGGTACCTACATTACTCTAAAACTTAGTTATTATTTCACGAG
>JANCMC010027096.1:380983-437013 GCA_024363005.1 Charaxes varanes | reverse complement strand
ATTTTCAATAACTAAGTATCTAAAGACAAACGAGCAGGTACCTACATTACTCTAAAACTTAGTTATTATTTCACGAGACTGAATTTCTACGTCTAAAACGTTAGGAACTGAAATAAATGTTGGCACAGTTAAAGTAGTGCTGACGTCATCACCCAGTCTAACTGCACCGGGCCCTTCGTTGCACGTGCGACCCAATTTAACTTTTATTAACACCAATCTCGCAGACAGATCGATGCCGGCGTTGTTTGCATTTACTTTAGCCTCACTTCCTTTAATATAAACAAAAATTGCATAATATACGTCTCTGTAAAAGATAAAGACTTTGGTTACGCATATGTATGGGGTACTGCCTCAATCGGGCAAGATACTTACTCAATCAGGCAAGACACTTCCCCAGTCGGGCAAAGCGCTTTCTCAGTCGGGCAAGGACCTTCCTTAGTCACTATTGACACACTCGTTTATTGTTGTTGAGTTACCAAAGCTCTTTCTGACAGGAAGACTTCTGGAAGACGCGCGAGTTATAGCAAAGATATTTGCAAGCTTCTTACATCTTTACATTTTGTCAAAATTCTTAAGCGATTCCGAAAATTATAAGTTCGAATTATTTACAATGTCTTTACTTTAAACGGAAAACTCCAATTTGGAAAACTTGACGAAAACTTTAACGTTTAAGGGTTCGTTTCCAATAAATTAATGTGGACGAAATTAATGACAATCATCAGGAAACTGTTTTATAAAAGGAAAATTATCGCGTAAACATAACAAAAATAATCAAACAGAGATCCAGCTCATTTTAATATAACTCGGTATAAACGTAAATTTCCATCAGCCATGAAGCTCAAAGTAAACACCCGTTAGAATACTCAGGTTACCATTTACTAAAGCAAACAAAAACATTTGTTCAAAATTTATGTAGGAAGAGAATAATGTTAGGTGTGTACTATACAGTTGACTTTGCCTGTATTCTGGATAAACGTGTAAAGGAAAGAAATACGTTAGTTAGAGTTAAGTTAGTTAACTCTTGTTTATTTAAGTTAGATAACTAAGTTTCCGATGTAAATAAAGATATGGCACACTTACTTAAAGCAAAGGTGCCCAACCTTTTTTCTCCTTAACCAGTTTCAAAAAAATTCACTTCCGGTGAACTCCCTGGCTATCGATATGGGTTCAGCATTTCTACTATAATCAAAGTCAAAGTGAAGTCCCAAAATTCGAGAAAACTTTAACAATCTAAATTTGCGTTACGGCTCAGTTCCAACCAAGATCACGACATAGTTTTCGAAAAAATAAGTGATTAAATAATTAATTGATTGTGATGTGAGCGGATGTCCAAAAAATAAAGTTGGCCAATCAAAAAAGGGATTTCATCCAAATTTCCCTTTTTTTACATACACTCACAGGACAAAAAACTAATATCATTTAGAAAACTTCCCATTGGGGATGGTCTTCTTCTTCTTCTTCTTTTCTGCGGGCTGGTTTCCGCACTTAGTCAGTGAATGATGACCATTGTGCGTTGGGAGTTTGTGGCCGGTCGGTTACTCCAACCAGCCAAGCTCCTGCCAGAAGTCGAGGACCCGGTATGGTTTCCTCAGAGCTATTCCGTCTCTATAGGAGTTTTTCAGTTGAACAACTCACATATTTTAAATCACTAGTTCTTGGCACGAGAGATTTTGCTAGGGATGCGACTAAAGGGATTCGTAGTCGAAAGTCAAAGGATTATTTTGTTATGCAACTATACTGTGTATTTTTCTGTATTTTAGTTTTAGTTACATTAATAAATAAGTAAATAAATAAGGTGTCAAAAAAACATATGTCCTGCCTCATTGTAACCAACAACACATAGGATATACATAAACGCTTGCAAACACCTGGAGTATTTACTCGCACATTGCTGTCTATATTCCCTCTCCCCTAATAAAAAAAAAGCCTTCTCAGCAGCAGAAATACATTACGAATTATCAATTACATTTGTAAATATTTTTATATTAAAACAAAACGTTCTTACTGATAACGTTTTGTAATAAAAAAATAGTTCAATGCTAAGGTATAGATAACTAACTTAATGCCATGGTTATGGTAATTTACAATAAATAAAGTTTTCGCTTAATCAAAAATAAATGTAACTCGGCATTGTGACTCAAGTCATAGAATAGGGCCAACCAAGGTGTTTATGTAGTCTTTACAATTGATATAGCTGTGAGTCAAGGCAGGACTTTTCCATTTCAATTAACAATATTGTCAGCATCTTATTTTGATATATTGTTTTTGATAGTATAATGCCGAAGCCAGACATAGTGTTTGTACATTTTTGTCCTTGAATATTACAAAGACTACAAAACTTTGCGCGGCTATACAAAGTCACCGGTCACACTACATGATCATTCAAATGAAGCTATGACTGGCTCTAGCGATCGACTCAAATGCCGACCACTAATTAGGCCACGATCTTCTCGAACGACGTACCATGTAAAATAATAATTTCGTAATTAATTCGGCCAGTGTCGCGTTTCATGGAAAAGAAATAAAGGACATTGGTTTATTGGCTGTTGGCCTTGGCCAAACTTTGGGCAAGACGTCGTCTGTCTTATGTATAGTCGACCAAGAAATTGGTTTGCCACACTAAGGTCGAATGTCGTTTGCACGTCAATTACTAAAAAGGCCTATATTTGTTTGTTATGGATTACGTTAATTTCTTACAATAACCCTTAGCAAGCGCGCTCCACCGTAGACCGCATCTACATTTTATCAAGTGTGACTGCGGTCAAGCGCTTACCTATCTCCAAAAAAAAAAAAAGCAAACTTTTCTTGGCTTGCAAAGTTGCACGTTGCCAGTCATTAAAGCTAAACGCTGAAAGTTTTTGTCGAGCTTTCTGGCTCAACTTAGCAATAGCTCGCCACGTAGAAATATATATTATCCCTTAGTTAGACATTGCAACAACTTGATCGTTAAATCTGTTCAAACCACAGCCCGGATTACTCTGTGGTTTTCTTTGTGTGCGTAACATTGTTCTCCGGAGAGTCTGACTTATTTAATTTATATGTACGTATTATATGTTTATGAGATTTGTTAAAAAACGTGAGCTCTGCAATTAACTAAAATGTAAAAAGGATTTATTTAATCACATTATAATTAATGCAAAAGTGATAGTCAAATTTTCTTTATTCAAATTAAGAATAGGCATTTTGGGAGTCAATTTTTACTATAAATAATTCGACCCTTAATGACGAGTTTAGGCCACCGGAAAGTCTCACAAACCGAACGAAACGCGACAACAACACCATCACTAGACGTCATAGCATTGCCGCTACTTCACGCCGATCCCATGTGAGAAAGAGGTACTGGTACCCGGACGCGCCGGCCCAATTCGGCTACAAGCGATAAATCAGTGATAGGTTTTAAAAAAATTGACCATTTAATCTTTTGTATGTCTTCTCATTTCCTAAATTCATCAAAGGAGTGTCAAATAAAAAAAATACTTTACAGTTACGTTTCAAGAACGATGTTTTATTTATAAAATAAGGGGCAAACGGGCACGCGGTTCAACTGAGTGACCAGCGACGTTCGTGGACAGCTCCATCACCTTGAAGTGATTAAGCTAAGTTACAAAAACTATCAGGAGAACTTACGACTGGCTGAACCGGTTTTGATGATATAACTGGTGCCTCCCGTATGGTCCCATTTCAATTTGGTCCAGTTCAGATATTTTGAAGTCGGAGCAAACAGGCAGACAGACCGAGTGACATGCAGACAAAAATGTTTTAATTTGTGTTTTTGTTATTGGTGTTCGATATATAGTAAAAGAAGTTAATTTCGAACTTATAAACAGACACTACAATTTTATCTTTATAAACATAATTCTACTGTATGTATGTATGTCAATAAACACCTCCTAAACGGCTGGATCAATTTGAATGCATTTTTTGTAAGCGTTTGGTTGGCGCCCTGGATGGTTTAGATTTACAAATCTTCCCGGCAGATGGGGCTGCAGTCGGTATCTAGGTTATTTCTAATCGATTTTTACGTTGTAAAAACTTAAGCCCTTAGCTACCACTACTTACGAATATGAAACACTTTTAATTTTTTTAGTGTAGTGTAGCGTAGTGTAGCGCAGCGCAGCGCAGCGCAGTGCAGTGCAGTGTAGTGTAGAGTAGTATCTGGTAATGTAGTTTTACAATGATAGATTTCTAAGCTGGATTTTTGAATATTAAAAATGATAGTTATAGTGACGTTTTTAGCAATCCTGCTGTTTCTTTTGTTTAGGTATTATGGAATGCGATATAACAAGTTGTTTACTGCATTCGCCTTATCAACACAAACGACGACTTACAACGAAAAGTATCACTTTATCAGTCGTTGATAACAGCTGAGAAAACACTTCAATTGTAAACGTTAGAAAACAGAATGACGACAGGTAGTCGAAATTGTAATGATAGCAAAAAATTACATTTATTTATTTATTTTACAATTTATGTACCAACATAACAAGTATAAAACTACGCAACAGAAAATTTTGTGAACAAAGGATGCCTTATCTCTTAAAAGAGATTTCTTCCAGAAAGCCTTAAATAGTAGGAGATTAATCTAAAGAGAAGGGGTGTAGGTACAGTAAATATAATAAAGATATAGGATGTAATAAAGTAAAAATACTACATACATAAAGATATACTACAATACATAGTTATATATAATTACATAATATATAAAACAGTAATTAATATATAAAAATAAATTTAAAATTGTCGTAAGTACCTTTTGGCTGAAAGAAGTTGTTCCAAGTTGATTTATTGGCTAGAATGATAGTCCCTCAGTCGTATTCGTTCGCAAACACTCGAGATTTTTAAATGTTTTTATTTTTATATTAATATTTAAAAATGTATTTAGAATAAGTGTATTGAATAAATGATAGACCTTAAAAAAAGGCTATATTACTACTAACAATTTCTTAAAATATTCGATGATAATTAATGAAATTCTCACGTGTGTACGTGATCTCTGAACGTTTCTCTTCCAAGTCTGTTATTAAGTAGAAGTGTATTAGACGATGCACATGAAGTTTTAACAGTTGTTTGTAATTAATATCTATAATGACTAATACCACAGGTGGTATTTTTATCCGATGATAATATGTGAGATTATTTGTATCACCTTATCATAAATTTACAAAAAAAATATGTAATCGCACACGTGAATTGTTGTCTGATTTTGTTAGCGCTTTATCTCGATAAACACGATGATTTTGAGGGCGCCGCTGGGTTTTGGTGGGTATTATGGCATTGCCAGCGAGTCCCACACTTCTGTCCGCAGATGCCTCCGGAACACCGGTTCATCTGCGGATAGTGTCGTGCGTAAAGGCATTACCCCAGCGAAAAAAAAAAAGTTCGTTCCTAGCGACCGCAACCGGCGATCGATATAGGATCGAGCGGCCTTTTGCTAATTTAGACTTTATGCGTGATTTAGCATGTTTTAATGTAGCTTCTGGTAAAATAATAAACGATAAAAAATTAACTGACGTTATATTTGACTTTAAAAAAATTGTTAACATATTTTTTTGATCGGTAGCGTCGGTAGCATTATTGGACGCACATCACATATACATGTGCCTCGTCTGCGTTGCGAGACGCCACTGCTTCGGAAGCGAACGGGTAAGCATAGTATGCGCCGCCAACAGATCCGACCGTAGCAACTGCTGCAGTGACGGAAGTACCTGGGAGAAATAATTGAGAATCAAGCTTGTGTAGCGTCTGCTACATAATGAAGTAACTATACACGGCGCAAGGCGATGACGTCAAAAGTGGAAAGATACACCAAAGCTATACTAGATGGCGCTGACGTGCACCGTATAAAATCTAATTCACGCTAGCGAAGTTCCTACATGCAATCACTATACATACACCTGTCCGCGAGGCATGGCCGCTCTGGGTAACTCCTCCTAGCCCTGACTGAAGATCTTCCTTTACGGTAGTTGAGCAGATCGACCTTCGCTCCCACCTTTCATTCCTCGCCGAAAACATTCCACCTTGTTTGGACTTGGTGTGCTTTTCTACACGCGTCTTTGCGGAAATCCGTGATATGCATGAAAACTAAACTACTTAGCGTAACTGCGCGAATGAATCGTTACAATGCCGTAACCCGAAAGCCACACCCAAAAGTGAAAGTGTCACAATTCTATTGGAGTGGCCCCCATATTCCCAGCTTTATAGTAGAGCGTTACAAACAACTGAATTGTAATATAACAGTAACTTTTTAATATATTATTGGATGCAATAATTGAATATATAATTGTATACACAAATGTGTTATATAATGTGGTTATAATTACAATTTACGTGTTTGTAATTCTCTACTGTGAAGTTGGGAATTTGGGATTACAACAATTTACGTGGGAGGCATCGAATTTTGAAGATACAGTAGTTATTCTGTGTAGCATACTAGCACGTTATTCTATTTTATGAATGATAACCGTTAAAGATAGATCTAGTTGGAAGGGTTAGAGAGACTCCTGCATTTATTGAAGCGACGTAATACGTAGAAAGTTGTATGCTTTTACAGTTCAATCGCTGTCATAACTTCAAAATTATTCGAACAGATGTCACAGGTATAGTATGTTCCTACCACTCGAAGGCAAAGTCGAAGATCCATGACTGGAGCTATATAACTCGCACTGCTATCACAATGACACAAGTTTGTAGACAATAACGCTGTTTGCGACAATTTATTGCAGACGAGCACACAAACTGCTGCCAGATGAAAACGAACTTGCAACTAACTGCAGTGACATCGGTTAAAGTCCTGCCTAATGCAGGGAAAACGTCATTTAGCTACAGTAATTTACTTTAAGTATCACAAATAAGAGATAAACCACGTTTCATTCGCAGAGAAAAACTTCTTGATTGTTATAAAATTTTTATTCGTGGTTATTAAGTGGAATACGTGGTTAAAGCTTAAGTATTTTAAAAGTGTTGGCGAATTATTGATAAACTAGTGAGGTTGGATATGGGGATTGGGGGATTTTGACAAACTTATCGTTCTACACTATATAGCTAAGGAGAGTAAAAATGATGACGTATTCGCGTCAAAAAAGGTTTTAGTGTTTGATTCTGGTGTCTATTAATACGCACACGGTTGTTATATTTAATATTCGCGGTTATTTTCGGCGAGGTTAACGCAACAAGCAAAGCGAGCACAATTACACGGATATGAGTTTCGCGGCGATGTTGCACCGTTTGCGGAACGGGGTTTGCAACTCGCTACACCCGGACGGCTGATTGCTGGGCGGAACTGGGTTTTATGAAAAAATTCTTCGACTTCAACATAAATGCTCATTTAGAGGAAATAAGTAAGACGTCTCTACTGTATTGAGTTTTAACATTATTAATAAATTATTAAATGTATATCACTTGAATAAAAAATAAAATAATACAGGGACTGCGGCATTTAACTCTTCTTCCCAGACTCAAACTTGCTAGCGCTTTGGACGCGGTTGTGGATCCCGTTTGGGTTGACTTAGCCACGAACACAAGTGCTTTCGGATTTGACGCTGCTTATATTAACTGACACAGATGTTTACGGCCAATGACGGTTATCACTTGAATACCCATAGATGCAAGAAAATTATTCAACGATGGCTTTTTACTCTAAGTTATGAGGATGTAGAAAAAGCACTCCGTTATCCTAATTAATACAATACACACATTCACAGACTCACATACACTCACACACATACGCGCTCGCGTCTACACACACACACACACACACTTGAGGTATATGTAAATAATTTAAAATATCTTAATGAAACATAATATATAATAGTATCACATGTATCCATATACTTAAAAGAGGGTCTTATACCCATGTTATCTATGTTAGATTAAGTATAAAGAAATAAATTATTTTGTATCTCTATTGTAAGTACTAACTCTCTTTAGAGAGTTAGTAGAGAGAAAAATTTTCAACCGGTTGCAAGCATGAAGAATCTTATGGTCACGTTCCTTCTGAGCCGAGTGTGTAAGCGAGAGCGTGCAACAAGCGATAAAGAGGCACGATCGACCTAAACTTCAGTGTTATCTCGTAAAGTTATCCTTCGTAAACGGTCTTCAGAGATAACCAATTCTTTAATTTTGAAACAGACAGAAACTTTCATTATATATTTAATAGATTTATAGATTCTCATTTTGTTTAACGGTAGACATCGTAGAAAAACTCATATCCAAACAATTGCTCTCTTCGCTTCTTGCGTTAATCTCGGCGACTATAACAATGAAAAGTAAATGGTATGGCTGCAGTTTGCAGTAGTTTGGAAATGGATTCTCTCCATAATCCAGACGCTATATGGTGCTAGTTATATTTAATTTGCCAGTTATCCGGAAGAGATATCGCGATATATATATATACGTGTGATTTTTAAGAAATTTCCTGCCTCGTGTGACGCCTACAATCCGCTGCCACATGCATATTATATACTGAACAAAAATAAAAGAGTTTTTTTTACACATCTCTACACAGTATACAACCGGTCGATTTTGATAAGATTTACATCAATATACAGAGTGATTTAAGAGAAATGTTTATGTGTACTAGAGATCGCGCGCTAGACGAAATTCGCCCATTTTGCGTACAACGACATACATTGTCATATATTCACAGAAAAATACAATTTGACAATTAATACAACATACGGGTTTCACGATTACGTTTTGACATTTTTGTATACATGTGTGTGTAAATTGTTAATCACTGGTGTGTGTGTCGTTAAATTTTATAATTTAATATATTTATAATGCATATTTTATCAAAATATTATCGTCTGGCATTGGTGTGCGTGTGGTTTTATTTTAATAATTTAATATATTTATATTGATTATTATAAAAAATTTTAGCATTCGCACACTTTCCTCTATATGAACTAAAATTGTGCCAAATTACATACTCCTCCGTCTGCGGAATTATCGTAAAATGGTACCTAAAGTTTTCGTTTCATGTATTTATATATAAATAGATGTGAAACTTGTAACATACAAATGAGTTGTTATTTAAAAAAAATGTGTATAAACGTAACAGGCTTTCGAATCTCGTGCTCCTCGTCTAGTCTTCCGTAATCATCCGTTCGGGACTTATTCCTTAAACAATATCTCTTTATATTTCATCGAGCAGGTGTAACCTACGACGTGCAACCGCTTCACTTCCCCGTAAATTTGATTTTGGGGTTCCTCTCAGGAATAAAACAGCTTGGCATTCGCTCGCGTGATGCAAATGGACTAAATTATTAGGGACAATAAAACAATATTAAACATTCGATAATCTTTACTAAAACATAATAATCTGGCTTACAAATCTATATCACAACAAATAGGTAATCTTTCTTTTTCGGTGTCCTTATAGTAAACTTATTTTCTTTCTTAAAATAAGTACTGATAAAAAAAAAACAACAAAATGATTGTTTAGGAAAAACACCACGTTTAATAATGTTGATTGCATCATCACTAGACGATAACGTTAAAAAAGGGCTCGTTTTAACTTTCACAATAATACTCATTATTTTAATCAACAATAGCGGCATCAACGGCTGTAGCATAATCAAATAAAATCTTTCAGAAAATTTTATATAACAATAGAATATTAACATTTTCTTCTGTGCGTCGTGGTCAAATGAACAAACTTTCATCCAAGATTTACAGCTATGCTGCTGAATAAGCCAGGGTTCGTAATGTTGTATATTGCCAACTTGAAAATGTCTAATTCCATAAGATTAGATAATTATGACTTGTTGGTAGTTTCCAAAACCTTTAAATACTCTGTGTATACAATAACTAAGCAATTTTTGAAGAACATAATTTATTCCGTGGTTAAGATTCACACCTTTCTTCATAAAAAGTGCTTCGCTCTAAAATTATATTAAATCATTATTGTCAACTCTGACTATCTGTGAATCGTTCAGTGCCACGAATGCTGTTCTAAATTATTTCATTCGATCCCTTCCTCTGTACCAAATCTAGCTTCTGGCTTGTTCTGTATCTTCATCTTACTAGTATTTCTTATAGGATATCCGACCTTCTCCGTGTTTCGGAAGACACGTTAAACAGTGGGCCCCGATTAATGTCACTTTGTGATATTAGTCGTAAGGTTGAAGAGACCGTGGGGGTTCCGAGAATGACGTCAGATGCCAATTCGTTATCTTAACTCGCCCCACAGCCATATCCTCTGCAATCTAAGCGGACCCTGATACTTAGCCGGGATAACGCTAGGAAGAAGAATATAGATAATATACCCAGACTCCAGGCGGGAATTGAACCCACAACCCCCGGAATGGGAGGCAGGGTTACTGCCAACGCACCAACGGGCCAGTCTAGAATATTTGCATAGAAGTAAAGATATAGAATAGTGGCCCGGTCCGCTTCGCACAAGTATTTAAATTATTGTAGTTTTCACACGGATCCCTAACTTTTTACATTCTTTTTCTTGTATTAATACAGGAATATATTAATACATGATTTGAAATGCCCAGAAATTCTCAGGAATAAATCGTAGGCATGCAAAGAAATTCATCTCTCTATTTAATTCTTGTTTATATTATCAATACTAACGTATAAAGCTGAAGAGTTTGTTTGTTTGCTTGAACGCGCTAATCTCAGGCACTTCTGATTCTATTTGAAAAATTCTTTAAGTATATAGCCCATTCATAGAGGAAGGCTATAGCCTATAGGCATCATCCCTTAAAAATTGAATTATTTTTTTATCTAATCTTACGTGGACAAAGTCACGGCCACGGCTGGTACTCAATATAGCGATAAATCTGGCAGACTGATGCTGAATCCATAGAATGCTATATGAAATTCGTATACTCTTATATACCTTTATGGTAGCTAATGCTACGTACTGCTGTTACCTTAACATCTGTGTATACCTTTTTGACTACGCAGGATTATCTTTACGTAAAAAAGGTAACAGAAAGCTTTAAGAGTAATATAACACCTTTATAAGCTTAATTTATTATAACAAGAATTCTCTATTAACTATGGGCTTGCCAAAAAAAAACTGCATAAATTGAAGATTTCTAAAAAAGTTGCGTAATTAAAAAATATATTTATTAAGAAGCTTGCAGAATCCTTAAAGATATTTACGGATACTTTTAATGCTGCAATTGCCTATTAAAAAAACTGCCTACCTATAGAGTCTATGGGAAAAAGCTTTAAGATTCTACATATGAAGAAAAACTAATACACAAAAGAAACATTGTTTAGGATAAAAATGGGTTAATTATTGAAGAGGGAGGGCTAAGCTTGTTTAAATGGGTATTGTGATCTCTCAGCATCACACTATAGATCATAATACATTCCTGCGATCGGAGTGTAAATGCGTATCGCAGCGAAAAAAAGGAAGAATTAAATTGTTAAAAACTTTTTTGGTGTAGTATATAAAAACTGCAAACTTATAACCCGAATGGTTACAATTTTTATATTCAAGTCGCGATTTTATTCAGTATCATTAACGAATCGCCCTGACTTGTAACAAACTCTTAAGGTTCCGAGGTCCTACAAGGAACCCTTATTTTTTCGCTCTGACCGTCCGTCTATCTGCCAACAAGGTGGTCGCCCCTGGGATTTTACAAACTATTATTTTACAGACTTGAAATTTTCCGTGATGATAGGACATGTTTAATCTTTTTAATTTGTATCTTTAGATACTTTAAAAAAACTATAGCAAAGCAGGCAGAAACGTGACTTTAAAAAAAAATAGGTATATGATCAGCAAGTAATATAGGGTATATTTTATAATCTGTTATTGATTTTTTTATACCTGTGTACATGTATAAGATTTTCTATAATCTTTATAAAACAAAGTCGCTTTCCGTTTTTGTACACGCTTAGATCTTTAAAACTACGCTACAGATTTTAATGCAGTTTTCACTAATAAACAGAATAAATGAGGAGGAAGGTTTATACGTATAATGCACGAATATTTAGTTCGCGTGCGAAACCAGGTCGGGTCCCTAGTATCCTTATACAAAATATTCTTGAATTTTTTGTTACGTCTACATACACGTACACTTGTATGATCTAATTAAACTTAATTCAATCGTAAAATCTTGTTCACCATTAATTACTCAAAATCATTTTGTAATAAATTAGAATTACTACAATTATATATTAAAAGACGGTCCACAAATAAATCATTAACCTTCAAATCTAACTACGTGTATTTTTCTAGCAAGCGTTTTTTATTCAGAAAATAATAAACATAAATCTTATACAAAGCATAGTTGTAATGACAAGGTTTTTATTTGTTGGTTTTTTGCCAAATTTAATTTATTTCTTCCAGAAGACCAAGCCTGTTATACTTCTTTCGAATCATTGACAAACTAACTATATAATAAGAAAATATATTACTAATTAGTAAATTTAATTGCATACTTTGATTAAATAATCGATAAGGCTCAGAAATTACCGGTTACTTAAAGCAAAAAAAGTATCGGGCAATCGGTCATCTTAACTCGCCCCACAGCCAAATCCTCTGCAACCTAAGCGGACCCTGGTACTTAACCGGGATAAGGCTAGGCTAGGAAGGAAGTATTAATTCAAATTCAAATGATATTTTATTCAAGTAGAATTTTACAAGCTCTTTTGAATCGTCAAATATTTTAGAAGCTAGCGCTGATTCGGAAGAGTCAGCAGAACCTCGGTGCTATATATTAGTATATATTATTTATTGTACTAGACTAAGTTACAGAAATACACTTAATAATAGTTAATACTTTAGAGCCTCGATAGCTCAACGGTATTACGTATAAGTCCGCAAGGTACCCGGTTCAAACCCCACCGCCTTTGGGATATTGTCGCACCCACTCCTAATATAAGCTTTTAATTTAAGCTTAGTAGGTTTTCTTTTATTTGTACTGATAAGTTTATTTGCGGGGTTATTGTAGTAAACAACAATTAATTATTTAAAGTCCATCGGACTTGCCTATTGCTGATGGTTATCGATTAGCATGACCTTTGTTTAGAAGGTTATTGAAATGGTCGAATGTTGTGCATGCCTATAAAAGGCTTGTCACATTGAATACGAGAGCTTGTAAGATTCTTAAAATTAAGTTAATAAAAAATAAAAGGTTATTTTTCTAAGTCAATTTTTATTTTCATATGTTTATCTAACGGGGAATTTGAATAATTAGAAATTGATAACATTACGTACGAATTTTATTTACTAGGCTTGTACTGCGCTCAGCGCTCCTGCTTCTACTTCTACTCTTCCCCCTCCTCTCCCTTATCCTGCAACTGCTCCTCCGAGGCGCTATAGAAATTAAAAGGTGAGAATTAACCGATGACCACTCTTTTAATTTGGAAATTAAGAAGTTCACCGATAGCAATTAACAAGTATACGATAATAATTATTTTTAGAACAGCGGCTAATGAGTTTCTTGCTGATTCTTCTCGTGACTCGACTTTTCCAATACCCTGGTAGTTTTTAAAACATTTAACGATTCAAAAGAGCTTGTACAAGTATACTTAAACAATCTTTTGATTTGATTAAACAAATTGAATTATGTATTAGCGGATCGAGCAAACAAATTCTTGCTTGAATTTTGGCGCATTTGCTTTGCTTAGTTAGCCAATCAACCAATCTTGCCGAATGTTTTATGACATAATAATTTTACATGGCGCGTCAGTCAAAAGGTCTGGCATCAGTGGCTATAGAAGGTAGAGCGCGCGTGCGAAAGAGACGGATGTACAGTAAATTGTCGCGTAAATCATGGCGATCTCTAGTTCAATGCAATAGCTATTAAAATTTAAAAAATTAGCTGACGCTCTATTATAGATGAAATTTTGAATCGCTCTTTCTTAGTCTATAAAGAAATTCCTTTGTGGATACGGGTGTAGGTACACGCTTCTGTGAAAATATTTGATGATTGCGATTACGATTATGAAACACACATCTCAAATAACCCACATCGTGAACTATTATCTATATATCTAAATCATTTATACGTTAACACGTGAAGCGAAAACTTAAGGTACCGTTTTTGGAAAATTGGGCGAACGGTTGAGTGTGAAATTTAGTTCAATCGTAGTTCGCATAGAGGTAAGTGTGCTAATGTTTAAGACTATTTGCAAATTTGGCGATGCCTTCTGTACAAGCATTTTTGTTTCATCGTAGAATAATTGCAGTATTATGACTCTGCAATGTACCTTAAATTAAAAATTAACTACAGAAACAATTTCAGGAAAGTGATGCAGAAAAGAATAATAAATAAAGAAGATACAAAAAACAAACTTTAATTGATTGTTAACTAGCGGACCCGGCAGACGTTTTCTTGCACGAATTTTGACTAATTAGCTGGAACTTTGCATATTTAGTCAACACATAGTCTCATAATAATAAAATAATTTGTAACCTGAGATGATTTTATTCATAAAGAATGTATAAAACAAAAAATTAAGCCAATAGTAAGTGGAGCTCCGCTTCCGAATAATTACCGAATTTTGCGTAATGTGATATATCTAAAGGCTTTGGCTGTGGGGGAAAAGTGAGTTTGATAATTATCCCGATCGAGATTGTAGAGATTGCGGGGGTTCAGGGGATGACGTCAGACGGCAGTCCCTCATCGTAACTCGTCCCACAGCCACGTATTCTGCAATTTAAGCGGCCCCTTCTCTAGGATAACGCTAGGAAGAAGAAGAATCGTTTTAGAAATGATTCTTCATATTTTAAAGGTCTATATATTTTACTGACACTATCTTAAAGGACTGAAATTTATTTGTAAGCAGTCGCTTAAAAATCCAATGGGCTTATATTTTTTCGATAACTCTTCCTGGTGTCAATGTATAAAAAGTCCCATGGTATGGCCCGTTGGCGTAATGGGCAGTGACCCTGTCCTCCACTCCGGGGGTCGTGGGTTCGATTCCCTGTGTATTAATTGCAGAAGCTAAAGTTTCGGCTTTCTAGTTTTTACTTTTATACAATTATAGTTTTGTAATAAATAGCCCTTAAAAATATTATATAATAATTGTACATTTTCACCGGGATTTTTTCTTCTAAGTAATATTGTTGCAATGTTACAAAAGAATTATTCTCATTAGCTATAGTAAAGAATTTTGTATCTGTAAAAATACTAGTAGACTGAAAGTCGACCTTTCGACTCGAACGGATCGAAATGTTCGTGCTAGGTCCTCAGTATGAACGCCATCTATTGGAAGTATGTAATCCGTAGTTGCGACCAACTCAGCTCAACTCGCTATTTAGTATTTTTTAATATTTTTTTGAAATTTCATTTGCATTTCTTAATCCTTCCCAGTTATTATGAAATAGAACACCTTAATATAACAAGCCTCAGTATAACGATTTCCTAGGGCCAACAAGTTTATCTAAATCCCCCATATCAGATCACCCAAAATATACCTTTAAATTTAGAATAATATTGATCAAATCCATATCATCAATAATGAATGCAAATGAGGAAGCCTTAAACTTAGTTCTTAAGTCGTAAATCTATATGAATAAAAAAGGTTTGAGTTTGAATAAGTACATTTATTTCTAATTACCTTGAGTAAACTACTAGGTTTTTGATACGTTGTTAAGCTTATATGATAGGGAAGCGGAAGTTTATTAGCTAACACACATTTCGACAATTTCGTGCAACAACTTGATCTTTTAGTTGTTTTCCTAATGCCGGAGCCAGACAGCTTCATTTGAATGATCATGTAGTTTGGCCGGGGAGGGATCTATGCTAATTTTGTAGTCACTAAAGCGTTGTGGGGATCAATTGGATTACGTAGGTGCAGCAACGAAAAAAAAAAATTATTTTAAGGTAAGGTCATATTATACATAACGCATGGAGCGTCGTTTTATGGAGGCGTGATGGTTTTAGCTTCATTGCTTTGAGAAAATGGTGGAATCATATTTTTGGCGTAATACTTAAAGAGTGTTTCCTTTACAATAAAATAAAAAAAATCGCGTTAGGATATTTGACGAGGGAGGAGCGGTCGTTTTTTTTAAAAACTTTTACGACTCTCCCATTTTCTTATTTCACCCTGAATTCGTTTGATAATTGAAACATAAGCTTACCTCCATGTAATCAACTTATCTTAATCTGATGAGCCCGAGTTTTTATAAGTAAATACCTGTTGTTGAGAAAGTGTAAAATGGTTTTGCGAAACACTAAAGTGTCTTCTCCATGTTTAAAATAAGATATTGGTTTTCAGATTAAAAGAAAATAATAATAATAATCATCTTAGATCTCAATAATAACAATAGCCATGTATGTAAAGCTTATATACTTATATATTTTTGCCTATATATTTATACTTGCGGACCCGGCAGTCTTTGTCATGCTCGAACGTTAGGTTGCTTACTTTTAACTACATTCTATTATCCTATAGCATTATTCCCCGGTCCCATTATCGTCCTCGTTCCCGTCCCGATTCCGTTCCATTTCCTTTTCGCTTTGCTATTCCTTTTTTCTAATACAACAAAAAAGAAATTATCCAGTTTGGTGCATTCGTTCGGAAGTCATGCACGTGCAGAAATTAATTACGATTTTAATATGCATCTTTGCGAATGTCCGAAGTGCCGAGACAAACCATTCTGTGGTTTAATGGCTAGTTTCTTATGTTATAAAAATGTATTGTAATTTTAAAAGGACTAATTAAAAAAAAATAATTATAAGAATTAGATTGACATTTTCTAAACAGCCACGCGCCACAAATAGAGGTGCCGTGGGCCAAAAAAGAGGGGTCACGGGGCCACGTGCGGCCCGCGAGAGACGCGTTGGCGACCACTGGTCTACTAGGTCCTAAAGAAAGGTAACTTATAAGTTATCTAGACCTGAACCCATAAAGAAATCGGGTAAAGTCAGAAAAGTATAAATTTATAGTGAAACTTATCGAATCGTATCGCTTGAAAAATATTTTTAATAACACGGTAGGAAACAAGCACAAAGGTCGTGTGTCGTTGACATGAGGCTTTGGTTTACTGTTTGGCGACCAAAACACAGGCTCCGCGACCAAAACACATGCCTTGTTAGCATAATTACGCCATATACGTCAAATGTTCAAGAAACTTAATATAATTTGTTAGAATCGTGTTTCTTTTTCCAATTTCATATATTAAAGAATTTTTTCATTATTAAAATATTCTAAAATATTAATATTTATTGGAGATACTGTTTAGAAGAAACTTTGTTATAAGCGACTCATTTTCAGACGCCACTAGATCTGAGCCCACAAATCAAAAAAAAAATTTACAGGCATTTAAAATTTAATCAAACACAATATTAACAAACTAAGAAAAGGCTTAACGACGACTCATTTTGAAATGCCGCATATTAGTATTGTATTTAGTGCGTAGAGATAATAAAATCTAATTTAAAAACCCAACAACGCCTGTAGATTTGTGCTTTAACATAGTAGTTTAACTTCATATCTAGATGTATTTTCTGTCAAAAAAAATAATAAATGAAAAACTACTCGGGACCTCACTAGGCTCAGCCTTTTGCTAGCAAATATAAATTGTAGGCGTCTAATTTATTTGCAATCGATTAAAAATATGAAATAAGCAATGAGTAACAACATTCAACAGTATATCTTTTAAGATTATCTACAAGTATTTTTTATAATATGTACCGAAATAAAACTGTGGTACCAACTTCATCAAGATCTCTTATTCTTTTGGTCTATTTTTGGGACATCTTAACTAAGTATTTATTTCAGGCTGGCAGGTACTGTCACCCAATATTCTCCAAAGAAGGTGGTTGGCCGCCTGCAGTCGAGAAGATTATGCTCGAATACAGTTTGAAACAAGGATATAACTCATCCAGGCTACCACCCTTCACCGAGGATGAAAAAAAATTCGTAAAAGGTATACCAAAGATCATTATTACATACTAATATAACACTGTGTCTTCTGTTATAGCACCGAAATTTCTGATATTTTGTAATATGTCAAAATTTAGGTTTTATTTCCGCGTTCACTGATTAATCTTCTAAATTATGCCCAGTGGGCATAGATATTAATATTATTTTTTTAGGACTATATGACACACGGACGTCTGTCCCTAAGGTAGACAACTTAATGCCTGTGTTATAGGTAACAGCCGCCTGTTATACACAAATATATATATTTTTTTCAGAAATATATAAATATATACATATAGGTAATACAGACAGACTCGAGGCAGTAATCGAACCCACGACCCCCTGGGCAGAAGCCAGAGTAACTGCCCACTGCGCCAACGGATCAGTCAAAAAGCCCAAAAATCAAAAATTAAATTAGTACTGTCTCAACTCACAACTCATATTTTGTTTCCTTTATTACTCCAAGACTGTCTTAGAAAAAGTTTCGTCATCTCGATTTAACGTTCTATATATAAAAAGTACTTTCAATAGCTTATAAAGTGGTTACTTTATAAGTGGTTACTTTATAAGATAGGAGGTTCCCCCTATCTTTATTTTTCACTAACTTTTCAGCAGATTGACTTATCCGTGTCCGTTTCCAATGTTGGATTTAATAACCGTTCGAAATAGAACAAAAATGTCTCGATAAAAATTCAAAACAGATTCTATACAACCATTTCCGTTAAAAAAAAATAAAGGATGTCGGCCCCAGAAGGAGGTTTTAGTTCATCTTTTTAGGGTATATTGGTAATAGTAAGATATTTTGATTTATATTAATAAATAGAGGTCTTAAATTTACAGAAATAATAACTCGTCAACAAACAAAACAACGTTTAATAATGATTAAAGCATCAAATACATATGGGAAAAGGACCACACACTATCTAGTTCACCGTTTACTTAACAATATGGATCCTTCTTTTAAAAATAGCATAAACATAAATAACATCAAAACAAAACTAAAACTTTATTTTTTAAACAACATGTATATGACTTGGTTGTCGCTATCTTGTGTCGTGCGGTAGGCGCATAAAACCTCTCAAAAGGCCCATAAAACCTCTCGAATTTGTTCACTAAGCGTCTCTTTCCTTCTTCCATAATCACTACCAGGAGATGAACCAATCGAAAAGAGGTTTTATGCGCCTACAGAGATATATAATATAATAATTGTAATTCTTTGGCAAATGTAGTCGAACTAACTTTTGCATATTGGACAAACCTCTGTGGTTTATAATGTCAATATAACGATGTCTTATAATGTATTTTGTTAAAAAATTAAATAAAAAAAATATATTACCGTTTATAAAAGTTCTTAAAAACTCTTTAACCGATTCATTTGAATTTTGAATATGTTTTAGGAACGAATGATAGCTTTAAGGGAAAAAATGAGAGCTATAGGTCATATAAATGCTGGAGAAAATTTAATAATTTTTAGCCATGATACAATTATATTTTTTAATTCCTAATTCATCTTCTATAAAGTTAAATGCTGTTCAAATATAGAGTCAAGGTGCGCCATTGAGTAAAAAAAAAATGCGTACTAACGCCCAACGTAGATACGGTTCCGATATTTGTGTATAACAAACGTTTGTTACCTAAAACACATGCATTAAGCAGTCTTCCTTAGGAACAGACCATGTGCCTTATAGTCCTATATATTTATTTATTACTCTTAGGTACAGCAGACTTCTTCGGCATGAATCATTACATGACCTATATCATCAGAGAGGCTATCCCAGAAGACTCGCCCGGTGTCTGGTTTCTCACTGGGTCACCAGAGATTAACGCTATTGTAGAACTACCAACGAATGCTGAATACAGCGCTTCTGGCTATCCGGTACATTTTTTTATAACATAAACTATTTCTAACATTTTAAACTAATAAAAAAAATTGTGGCTGGTAATTTTCGTTGAAGACCATAATGTCTACTGGTACTTGATAACTTCAGGTTGCTTTACCTTTCCTGAAGTAGAACCATCTGGAGATAAAATGGGATCGTGACTTTAGAACTTTTTCTTCTTCCTAGCGTTATCCCGATCTAGTAGTACCAGGGTCCCGCTTAGATTGCAAAGGATTTGGCTGTGGGGCGAGTTGACCGATTGCCATCTGACGTCATTCCCGGAACCGTAACAATCTCACGACTAATATCTCTAAGTGATATTAATCATCATCAATAAAAGTCCTGGTACTAAATCGTGATAACCGTAGGTTAGGGACCAAGAAGTTGGTTTGCCACGCTAAGGTCCAAAGTTGTTTGCACGTCAATTAGTTAAAAGGATCATTTTTGCTTGTTATATATTACGTTAATTTCTAACAGTAACCCTTAGCAAAATCTTCATTATGTAGGAGCTGTCATATAAAATGGTAAAGCACTTTCTTGGTCGACTGTACAGGAAGAAAATTTTTATCTCTTTAAAGGTGTACCCGGAAGGTATACGTCTGCAAATGGCCTGGGTGAAAGAGCAATATGGCAACGTTGACATCCTCATCACAGAAAACGGTTACGCAACCAGCGGCTACAACCTTACTGACCCTACGAGAATCGACTTTATTCACGATTACTTAGATCAGGTACGGAACATGAAACTCCATAATAATGCGGAGGCAGCGTCATACTTGCAGTCGAATTGGGTCGGCGCATTGGGACACCAGTCCCTCTCTTCTTCTTCATAAGATCGGCGTGAAGTGGGGGCAATGCTGTCACGTTAAGTGATGGTATTGTTGTCGCTCCGTTTGTGAGACTTCCCAACGAAAATTCGTCATTAAAGGCCATCAACGCATCTGCTTGCCTCCTGGTCGTGTGCCTCATTTATGTTAAAAAGAGGGCACGAGCAGGCAGCAGGCAGCTAAGTGCCTGCTGACCCCATGGATATCTGCACGACCAGGATAGGATAACGCTAGGAAGAAAAAGACACATTAGCTTATTAATTTAGCTAGGTACTTTTACTTAAATTTAGGTAAATTATAATTTGACTAAACTTTTTCAATCTCGCTCAATAAAGATTACTTCAGGGATAAAAAATAGCGATGGGGGGGGTTTCAATATTAAGAATAAATAAAGTATTCTTAGTTTCTCTCTTTAGTAAAAAAAATTAGTTCCTCTTAATACCTAACCCAACTGTACCGGCGTGGCACCTGAGGTTCGTATCTATACTCCATGAATTGTTTTTTTATCCATATTTTTTAAATTGTTTATTTGATAATACTGCGTACTTTAATCTTCTATAGAATTTAGCCCTCATTTAAACGATATCTATAAATGAAACTTTGTTAAATTAGGGCCTGTTTTATGATGTTCCATTAAATCATCGATTAGAGTAATCGAAACTGTGCTTGATTGGTTTTTATCGGCAGGTGTAAGTAAATATTTGCAAGAAGGTTATATCTTAAGTATTGTGTACTATACTTAAGATACAGTTTAGGTATCAATTGCTTTGGAAAAGGTCTGGGACATCTTAAAAAGATGAAGAAGAAGAAGAGAAAAGAGAGACAAACCCTCTAGAGGCACTTACTTAGTCAGGTAAAGTAAAGGCCTTTTTAGTGATATTACCTTAATAATGAAAGGAAGTTTTTACATTAATCATTCTCACATAAGGTTTTAATAATAATAATAAATCTTTTTATTTCAAATCAATGGATGGAAGAAACTTAATCTAGGTTTTAATAAACATAAGGTAAGCTTAATAAAACGAAATCTTTAAATCTAATTAAATTTTAAAATATAGGTCATAACACGCTTGGGTGACAATTCCTGCCGGTGAGTGTATATTTCACGATAAGGCACTGCAAATACTTACTTTTAATTTCGTACACGAAGCCAACATATCCGCTAGATTAGTTCAAAACATGATAATTTGTATCGTATTTATTTCGTATAAGTTAAACCCAAAGTTTTATATAACCTAACAAGGCTTAAAATGTTTCTATATGTGGAGATATATTAATGGATAACACTGTGTTTCATTATTGTTATAAAATTTGTTGCGCCGATTGTTTCCGAAATAAAGTAAAATAAAATAAATTGAAGGACAAAATGTATTACATAGGTGTGTACATAAACTAGGCTTTTATATGCTGACAAGTCTATTCCCTGTGAACTAACAAAACATTTTATCTAGTAGGGCATTCGGTAACACGTACGACACCTTTGCGGGTAGGCGACATCGGGTTCCGTTTAGGGTATCCCGAATAGCACCTTTGGGATGAAACAGCTTCAGGGCCGACGTGCCATTTATGGTGGCGTTCATTCAAAGCGCTTTTACATGAGTACAATCAACGACAAAATAAAATGATAGTTAGAAAAATAAAATATATATATATAGTTTTATAACTATTATTTTGAAGAAGAAGATTTGATTGTTTGTTTGCATTGAGTAGACTCTGAAACTACTGGACCGAATTGAAAAATTCTTTCACATTAGAATCCTACATTATATTATGTATTTTCAGAAAAGTTAGGGATCCGTTTGAAAACTTCGATAATTTAAATACCCTGAAGCCGGGGCGAGCAGCTAGTACTATAATAAAGTGATTATCAGAATAGGTAACTATGAATAAAAATAAAAAATATATTTATTTTACAAAGGTCGGCAACGCATCTACAAGCAGTTGTGTTGCAGATGTTCATGAGCTTCGTTAGCTATTAATAACTCAGCTATTACCTACTGAACCAACAACATCATATAAAGTATCATACATCGTGTGTTAGTGTTTTCTGTCAAGTGTAGTAAAGTATAATAAACAATTTTGATTTTTTTTTTTAACCTTCATTATACATTACGTTAAAGTGAGGCAGACTTCTGCTTTAAATCTTTTGACGTTTTCCTAGAATACATTCCATGGAGACTACAAAAAAGAGGTAACATGTCTGTATATTAAAAATGTCTCTCGAATTACGTAAATAAGGAGGCGCCATTATTTATTATTATTATTTTACATCAAATCAGTTCGGCCATATCAGCATCATATAATCGGTTGTCTGGTAGAAATCGCTCTGAAACGATAAGACCGGCGATTATACTGCAACATTGTACATATATATTTGTATTGTCTATCGCAGGTTCAATTTTACGCTGAAAACAGCTACTGTTCCATATAATATCAATAAAATATCTTTTCTTTAACTATATGTGTATATGATGCCTACAACAAAAAAAATTTCAAATCCTTCAAAGAAATCAAAAAAAAAATTAAATTTATTCCGCGCTATCTTCGAATCGACTGGACCGATTTTGATGGAACTTTCAGTGGCAGCTGATGTTACAAGGAGTTACTTAAGCTACTTAACTTTTAGGAAAAAAAAAATGTTATCAAAATTTAACAAAATCACTTAAATAAAGCGGACGACGACGCGGGTGTATTCTATATTATGTTCCAAGTTAATAGTTATTTAAGAATTAATAATAAATTGTACATTACACAATAAAGTGATAACGTAATTTAATTCATGTTTTTATCAATGTGTTCTATAACATTTTTGTTAAGTAGATCTGAGGAGTGAACAAAGACGCGATTCGTAGTACAGTGGTTTATTTAACGAAATGACATGACATATATAACAATTTTGTAAGATTGCTTTTTTAGTTTGTTGTAAAGTCTTAAACTTAGGACACGCCAGCTATCAGAAACTGATTTTAAAGACAAGGCGAAGTGATGAAAGAAAATAAGGACGGCTAATCTCACCCCCCTGTGGAATACATAGAAAATAAAGAAGTCACTTAAATAGGTAATCAAGTTATGTTGGCCAAATCTCTGGAGCTATGCAACTAAAGAAAAGATCCTTAAGAAACTAAGATTTATGAGACATAAGTAGCCAGTAGTGCAAAGAAGCAGCATTATAGTAGAAGTATTGAAGTCCTCTCTTCCCTGACAGTCAGCCATGGACAATTATACCACTACTACCCTTGCCTGCCGTGCCATGCGTCGCCGGCCTTTGAGAAATGAGTATCTTCTGTTCTTCAAGGTTGTTAAGTTGTATCGCTTCCGGAACACTGGAGCTGCTGCCGGCACTAATTCAAATAATTCTCCAGAAAGTCTCGTAGTTCGCAGGCCCTCGCACCTTAAGGAAAGCGACGAAATAGACTTTTTCATCAAAAACAAGAAAATAAAAAGTAGACATAATATTTTTGTTTCAATTAAGTTGGGCCGAAGCGTAGGATGCAAGAAAACGAATATACTACTTAGATTTAACATAGGTTCAAATTTAGATGAAGCAAACAGAGATGAGCCATTTAATGATGAAATAAGTTCTCTTCACTCTGATGGCAGCTGCAGATGTCCATGGGCGTCGGTAGGCACTTCGGTGCCTGCTGCCTGCTCGTCTGCCCCCTTGTAACATAAAAAAAATTCAAAAAAGTAACTCGTTTATGTAATAATACTTATTAAATTAAACAAATCTATGAATGAAAAAAATTAATTTAATCTATTTAATATATTCGTCTTAATAATCACAAATTTCTTTTGCAAACTGACTAATGCTAAAAAGTTTATATGTATTTCGTAAAATGAGCGCTATACTTGTTATTTCAGTATACCAGTAAATCCCAGTTTAAAGTATCCATCCAAGCAGACACTTACCTCCATACGTATACATACCTGTAAGATTACGCGAGTTTATGAATCTAATTTCTACCAACTCCTCAATGTTTAAAGTACAAAACTGGCAGGCAAATTGTATTATTATAACTAGATTTAGTTAAAAACGATAGAATGGACTGGCTGGATAGGCTGGACCAAATTGAAATGGGACCACCCGAGAAGCATCAGCATTCAAATAAAAAAAGAATCATCAAAATCGGTTTACTCAGTCGAAAGTTCTGAGGTACCAAGCACAGATTAATAAAATAGGTAATAAAGCTTATAAGTTGAACGTTTTTACTGTAAAAGTACTACAATATAAAAAATAATTAAGTATGTCCTAGGTACCAGTCATCACATCATTCTCCACAACATTCTCTACGGCCACCGTTCCACTCCATCATCAGATCAAGGTTTTACCCTAGTGACAAGGAGCTCCGTGAAACTAGATATATTTAGTACATTGTAGTGTCGACGAAGATACGTAAGTGCACCAAATTTGACGTATGTCCTCGTGTATTAAGGTCAAATCAATTTTCATGCTTCTTTAGCTGTTTGACTCATGTTTTTACTCCCCATCGGTGACCAGTTTTTACTCCCCATCGGCGACCAGTTCCGTGCAACTGTTTTGCGTGCCTTCCGAAACACGGAGGATGTCCGATATTTGAAAAATCTGTATTAGAATTGTTCACCCAACTGGCACTTGGCCGCAGAGAGAGCTACTTAACCTAGCGATCGACTCAAATGCCAGACATTGATTAAGCTCCAGCCTCTTCTACTTATGACATACTTAAACGACTTTTCCTAGTATTCTAAAAAAGTGTTTTGCTCCTGTTCTATCAATCTCGATAAATCTTCCGTGAAGGTCAATCTCGTCGGCATCGATCTGTCACAGCACAAAGGTACAGTCCCCCATTTATCACACTGATAACGTTGCTAGCGTCCCTGCCCCATTGTTGCCGAGATGAAACGTCTTTTCCATTCACTTCTAAAGATAGTTTAAATGGATGGGCTTCGAAAGTGATTTCCTATTGTACCAGCATTTTAATGTTTTGGTTTTCTTAAAAATTAACTCGTTTTCTTAAACTCTGGACTGTTAGTTTATGAGGTATTCGGCGAGTGGTAGATAATATAACGTAAAATAAATCCTAGAGGGACTTAAAGTTCCAAATCAATAGTGATCAAGCAATATATTGGCATGGTAACGTTTTAAAAATCTTCGCTGTAAATGTGAAAAATAAAAGAGCAAACTTAATTTTTAAAGGCCAAATTAAAAATTAACATTGCATATAGACAAGATTGACAAGGATTTAGATGCAATTGTCTTATACGCATTCTCTTATAATTCAAATAAACAGATACTTATCCCTCATCATATAAAAAACTCAGCGCCAACATAACATAGATTACCTTGGCAAGTCTGAAAGTCTTTAAACAGACTTTGAAGTCAACTTGGCCGAAGCAGGCAAGAAATGTTCAGATAGGGACTTACGGTCGGTACCGATCTGTAATGCCTATACGATGAACTTCAAAAATTGAGTCATCTTACGTTGTGCCCTGCGTGCTCCAACATTTGCATACAGGAGGAATTAATGGCCGCCTCAGATCGGGCAATTAGTTTTGATACATTTTTGAGCTTTGAAAATATAGGCCTTAATATACATTTTGGAATTAATACGAGAGGAAGTCGTGAGAGTTGCCAAAGGATTGAAAGATGCTGTATGTAAGTTTATCGTTTGTAATAAGAAAATGCAGCCTCGGTCATTTCAACAATTAAAAAAAAGTAAAGAGTCGCAATATGATCTTTTGAAATTCGAAGACATAATATTTATATTTAAGAGCACGGACTACTGTTGAACGTATCAAGGCTCGCATTTACACAAAATGTTTTCGTACGGTTTTACCTTACACGATAAAGTGATAAGTAGCCCAGCAGTGTTGTGATTTGGCGTACAATATCATGAATGCTGTTATTGTCTGAATAGTATAACGACAGTTTCTGGTAAGGCGTTTTGATATATGATTGGTCAAATCCGTACAACCACGTGATGTTATTAATGATTAAATACAAACATATAACTGTGATCGCCTGCTGGCCAAAATTAGCCCACAAATCTACCAAGTTATCCTTACTTAAAGCTATATACAAAATTTTAATTCTTTGTTATATTTGACAATATACTTAAATAAATTAAAACGCTCTCTAAATAAAAGCTTCGATATCTTATATGTGTTTCCTGTATGTGGGCAATAAACAATTGTTCCTGAATCGCAACGACGCATCGTAAAGAGCTAATTGGTGATAAAAGCCGTCTAATTGGTGCCGGCTATCGGGGCAGGCGCACTAAGAGAATTTCTTTACCACTCCCAACAGTTTATATCGATGAAATATATAACTTTTGTCGTGAATAAAGTATGAGGAGGTCGTAGCTTACTCAGTGGCAGGCATTTGAGTCGATCGCTAGGGTAAGAGTTCTTACCCCGGCCGGGTGATAGGTGAACCATTCTTATACTGATTTTCAAATATTCGACTTCATCCGTGTTTCGAAAGGCACGCAAAATAGTAAGCCCCGATTAATTTCATTAAATGAAATAAATCGTGAGACCGTGGGTTCCGGGACAGTGGTCGGTCGTCTTAACTCGCCTCACAGCCACATCCTTTGCAACCTAAGCGGACCCTAGTATCAGACCAGGATTAAGCTAGGAAGAAGAGAAGTGAATAAGTATACATAAATAAATACATAGGTATATTATACATGTGGTGTCAACAAATAAAATAACAGTAAGTATGTACACAGTCCTAATGGCATGTCTGCTCACCACGGATCACTGATCGTGAATGCTGACGAAACTTTTTTTTTATTCCTGATCGTGTAATGTTGTTGATTAAAGTGACCTTTACAGCGTCAACGGGCGGGCTGCCGACGCTAACCACCCGATCTGTCTTCTATTGTAACATAAATTCACATCTACCCACAGTTTTACTGTGAGTACATCACAATACACAAAGTCATCTGTTCCTAAGGCAATTTAGGGCTTGTGATATAGTAACAGCCGACTGATAAACAAATATATTTTTTTAAACATAGAAATACACATACATATATATGCATATCTTTTCTTTACCTACTGTTACTATCTGTGTACAGTACAGTAGTACTTACTTTAAATTTTATGCATGTATTATTGATAAATTCAGTTTCATAATTTTTCCATTGTTATTTATATTTTTAATTTTAATACATGACTTCAAAAATCTTTTGACCACCCGCCCGTTGTCTGCATCATGTTACGTCATTTGCGTCGATCTTCTGCGTCATGAACAGAGATGTCAAGCGCTGAGCGGATCTGGTCTGACCAGGCATCTGCACCCGATTATATGTATAAAATCAAATCCAGTCGGAAATCAAACCTTGGACTTACCTGCTTGGCGAGCATTCGGATCGTCACGCTAAATAACCAAACACGTACCTTTTACATAACTTGAGTATTTCTGCCGAAATAATTTAGCCAAAGAACCAATTAAAACACAAATAATCGGTCTAGGTTTTTAATTAACACAAAGTAACATTTTGTATTGAGCTAACGCCGGCATAAAAATTCGAAACGACGTTCGCAGGAAATAACATCTGAGTTTTGTACCGCGGTTATTATTAAAGACACGAAAAATAAAATAATTGTTTAGTTTTTTTACAGCGCAGTCATAAAATCCCACAGACGCGCAATAAAATAGGTTAAATATTTTTGATAAAGCTTTTATCGCTATAAATGCTTATTAAGCGGCGTGGGGCGGAGTCACTCAAGCTTCGTGACTTTTGACTTATGGCTGACCGATCTTCGATGCGTGGTCATTCTGACCATTCTTTGATACCGATCAAAACTCGTGGAATGGCCACTGAACGATAAATAAGACTACGTGCTTAATTATAATCATATTAATGGCCGCTTATTTCTTTTCACGAGTCGTGGCTATTGATATTTTGTTTAATTTGACTGGACCGTTGGCGCAGTGGGCAGTGACCCTGCCTTCTGCTCCGGGGTCCTGGGTTCGATTCCCGCCTCGAGTCTGGGTGAATTATCCATATGTTAATTCTGTATAGAAGAAAAGACAGTTAACTGTTATATTTTTTACTAACATACATACATACATAGGACTATATGACATATTATTTTTTTTATTCATATACAATTTTATAAGCACCTATGAACGTCATATGTATAATTATTTTTTTAAATCATTCTTTAATAATTTGGTGATAAAATTTACGACTTAAAAGATAATTTTACGAGGGATCTGAAATTCAAATTTACGGTTTTCAAATTATAATATCACATTTTGTTGAATCGTGTTTCATATATAAATCGATAATTATCAGACTAAGGAGTACAAAATAGTTTAGTTACGTTGTAAATGAAATTGAACCAATTTCTGAGGTATTGTCCCTTGAGCAATAAATTCGGCTATTAACTCGGATTCGTGGTATAAATGGCTGCTATCTATAGCATGCGATAAGGCACGTCGTCCATTGGAATTCTACTTATAGCACGCTATAGATTTATTAAATATGATTTATAGACCTACAAGGAAAGGGCATGCTTCTTTCTTAAAGGCCAGCATCTGCGAGCCTTTTAATTATACAGCTCACTACACTACACAAGCCATCGGTAGTCACTGAAGTGAACTATCTGCCCCTTGTTTCATATTAAAATATAGAATCATCAGAAGATATATAAAGAAAATTATCTTATTTTTAAATCTTTATTTACGCGTCTTTCTGTTTCAAGTCACTTCTTTTATATAATCAATAGTTAAAACTTTCTTGGCTTATGTATTATGTAAGGAAAATTCTACTTAAGCGATATTTTAAATCTGTATGTTTTACTTTATTATGTAAATGCAAAGTAACGCCTGATTCTATCAATTATTTTACATAGTGCTAATTATAATTATAATTTAAATTATAAAAGTAGATAAATTGACTTATCGTCAGTAAAAGGCTCAACGTAACCTGTGTTAAATGTCTATAAGTATTGCCACCATGTTAATCAGGACGTAGAACGAATATTATTGGCCGGTCGCAATGGCACTGATAATAATATGATGAATTTCTATTGATGGCTGTTATTTTGGCAATAATATGGAGGTTGTGAGATCCTATAAAAGTGGTGTATATGTCCGTGGTTATACGCTTCCTTGAGACCAATAAAGATGAAAGTGCTACAAAGTGATTGGTGTTATTTCTTGATGGCGGTATAAAGGATGTGTTGAATATATCCATTCTTATTCACCTACTTAGATTCTTCAAGAGTCGGTTACAGAAGGCGGTATTGCTTGAGACGGCACATATTGTGAGGAAGTTTCTCAATCTGGAGCCCTAACCACCGGTTGTTTGGATCCCTGCCCTGCTGCCGGCGGACATCTATTTTTTATATATTTTTAAATGTTTTTATTTTTATAATAATATTTTAAAATGTATGTAAGAGCTGAGAGAATGTATGAAGAGTTTGATAGTCATAATAATAATAAAGTTTTATGAAACTTTATTAGAGAACTTCCATTTCTTTAATAATTTCTGCTGCTAGTAGAAATTTTTAGTCTGTTAAGCAATATTTTAGAATACGATAAGTTACACTTACCAAGCATAAAATGGTTCGTGAAGCTCAGCATAGGGTATATTTAGTAACCCTTTAACTGTGTAAACATCATTAATTATACTTTTGTTTTATCCTGGCAGACGCTGTTTTGCCCGAACGTTGGGTTATATTATCCTATATATTATAGGATATTATATTATCCTATAATATTGTCCCCGTTCCCCTTTCCTTACCCGTTCCTTATGGAATAATGGTTCGCTATTTTGGCGTTATTGGCTTAAACATTAAAGATAGATATATGCTGTCGCGGACCTTTTTGTAGAACTAATGAATATAAACATTTCCTTCATACACTATATACGTTTTACGGGTTTTGCAGCGCACGCCAGGATAGCTCGCAGATGGCAGAATTTTCTCCTATATATATATATAAGTTTTATTATTGTAAAGTTTTGTTAAAATACATTCAGTTGTTTTTCCGTGAAAGAGCGTCAAACGTACATCCATACATCCATGTTTCCACCTCTTTACAGAAGTTCGTATGATTATGAAAGGGAATGGTTATCATAAAAAGCGACTGAAGGAATTCTAGACAAATGACAGGTGCATCTGTGGATTTGAAAAATCCTTTCAAAGACAACATATAGACGGTTTTTTTTGTTGTCATGTGAAAGTTGGTATACGAAAAGTAATAAAAACATTAATGTTACATTGGCAATAATATATACATGTTAGAATTATAGATTTTAACGCTTAATTAATATTATACAACACAGCAATGCGCAAAACAATTTCCAACCGAAATCTAAATCTTTTATTGACAAACATTGTTTTCCGTTGCCACGTGGTGACAATTTGGAACTGGAAAATGGCCGCCATTTTCTAATTAATATTTGCTCGTTATATTCTGACTCATTTTGAGAATGGATAGACTTTATTTGAAGTAAAATCTAATAATTCTGTGATAATTAGTTAATATTCAAGAATATAGAAATAAATATTCATCTATTTAGACTGCGGGCGCTGCGGAATGACGCTTTACGGCTTGGGATAAACTAGGAAAAAGAAAAATTGTACTAGGCAAACATAAACAAGTAACTTATTTAATATCAGGTTAGTTTCAATTTCTATTCATACCCAGTTACGTAAACATGCTGTCTATTCCAAATAATGGCACGCTTCACTCCAGTTCTGTAACAGAGAACGTGCCAAATACATTTCGTGTATACATCCTATTTTTACTTATACGTATGCGAATAAACGAACACGATTAGTAAGGGAATCAGTAGTTTGATTCATTGAAGCGTTGTTTGTAGTCAAACAAATCGCAATTACACAGAAATATTTTTTTAAATCAGACGAGTAGTTTCTGAGATTAGCGCGTTCAAAAAAACAAACAGACAAACTCTTCAGCTTTATATATTAGTATAGAGTATAAATAAGCATAAATAAATATTTTATTGCTAATAGCTTTGCATAACTTACAATATATGTAGGGATATACTCTCCGTATTTATGGATATGAGAGTACATCCCTATAAGACGTTCAGCTTAAGGGCATCGTATCGGAAAGTAATATGGTTTGCAAAATGTTTTGTGCCTCTATAAATTGATTTTACCTATGGGACGTTACATGGTTCTTAGGAAGACAATGCTTGTCTTCCTAAGAACCATGTAACGTGCACTGTTTAAGATTAACGTAATAAAATACCAGATTGTATAACACGTTATAATCGGACAACAGCTTTTGAAGTTATTTAAAAAATACCTTTATCGTGTATCAGATACGGAACCCTTCTATATAAGCGTGTCTTGATACGAACTTGGTCACTTTTTTAAGTAATTTAATAAAAATAAAATAAAAAAGTAATTAAATAAAAAAACAAAGCTTGTCATAATACAAGAGTAAAAGCAAAAAAGCTTTTGCAAACTAACAAAGTAGTCAAAAAGTCGATGTGAATGAAAAAAATTTGATTTTTTTCCCCCTGCTTGAAAAAAATTGAAGACTCGGGGCTAGACTAGTACAGTCTGTCTCTAGTACTCTATGAGGTACTCGTAACATACGCAAAGTGGTAGGGTAATAGGTAATTTAGTATTACACAATAATAAACTACGTAGAACCTACTAATTAAGATAGAATACCAAAAAAGTGTCACTAAATCAGCCTTTGATGCCTTATTATTTACAAAATCTGACAACGTTTTTGGATAAATCGAGTAAGTATAACTTTTATTAAGAGTTAGAAGAAAATTCACTCAACTCGTGATGATCGGCTACTTAAAATTTCAAATCAATTTTCAAATTTGTTAAAACAGTTTGAGGAGGTCGTGGACTAATCAGTAGTCGGCATTTGAGTCGATCGCTAAGTTAAGTTGCTCTGGCTGCGTCCGGGTGATAGAAGGGTGACCCATTCTAGCACTGGTTTATATTTGATATCCGACCTCCTCCGTGTTCCGGAAGGCACTTAAAACAGTGGGACCCGATTAATGTCACTTTGTGATATTAGTCGTAAGGTTGTAGAGTTCGTGGGGGTTCCGAGGATAAGTACCTCCATTTCATAAAAATTAGATAATACTAATTACATTTATATAAATAATATAAAAAAATCACTCTATCACTTATATTTCTAACTAATATCTATTTTTTTCCAGGACAACAGTTGTTTTAATGGGCTCTAGTTTAGACAGTACACTATTAATAATGCTGGCACATTCTTTGTTTTCAACTACATTGTAATGATTTCCTTCTAAATAATGTACAGTTACTGGATCTTCAGTGAACTTATCTAGGCCGTAGTTATCTTCAAGAGTGTAGTTACCGGGTATTCTTTTAGGCCGTAAAAGGACAATTGGTGCATTGAGTTTCTTCATATCTTCTTTTGTATAATTAAGAATCATCTTAATACGGTTATAAAATGCTTTAATAACGGAGCTCATAAAATTACTTGAGTATTTCTCTTTAAGTGGGGTTAATTTTATTGCATATTGAATTCTTTCGTCAAAAGATTGGATACTGTTGAGATTTTGGTTTAAATTGTTTAATATATCATTGCCTGAATCCACGATTTCAGTTACATGACAGATAAGATTATTTTGTAACTGATTATCACTTTTGAATTTTATAGTATCGGTGACGAGGATGTGTAGAAAGTCTGGAGATCCATCAACGCAGAATAATATTCCTGGGTATCCTGTGAAAGGTCACAAATAACGTTAAAAGTGGCAGACTAATTTAAATCTAATTTTAGTTCTATAGTCCTAGTTTTAAAAAGTCGAAGCACTGTTCTTTGGGTATTATTGGACACTGTATGTATGAACATATATGGAATTGAAAAAGCAATTATTTTAAAATCACAAATAAAAAAGTCCAAATTTTATTTACATGTAATAGATGCCCACGATTGCACATACCTTTATAACTCATATTATACTACAAATAATTATGTTACCAACCTTCACTTTCCAAAACTTCAGCCAATTTTAACATAGGAAGAGTTCCAAAACTATAACCAAGAAGAACATAGCGCATCCCCTGTTTCAATTTTGACTGTATTACCTGTAAGCATATTTTTAAATTTACTTTCATACAATCATATATGTATATATATATAAGAATCAAGAATCGCTAATCAATTATTATGCATGAATGTTTCAGGATATTTGTAAAGCATTTAACTACATTAAAAGTATGCGAAAGTACTAGCCTCCTTAATAATTAAACACGCAATGAGAAAACATATATTCGAAGACAAAAAAAAATTAAATCAGTTCTATTCTAACTTCAACGAGCATCCAATATTCTTTTATATTTAAAAACTCAATGGATATTATAAAATGTAATTGATCCAAAAGCCATCTGTGTTAATTTTACAAGCTTTTATTTACTTTCACCCGCGTCGGTAATCAAAACTGGCAGGCTTAATTAACCCTATCAGATTAAGGAATATCAGTCTGTTATTTACTGAGATCATGAATTCTATTTGATTAGAATATATGATATTTATTGAATTGAATTGGTATGATATAAACATGGCGTAATGCTAACGTTGCGAATCAGGGTACCAGGGCGAATCTTGTAGCACTGAAGCCCTAATCCCCTTTTTTTATGTTACAAGGGGCAGACGAGCAGGCAGCAAGCAGCCAAGTGCCGACTGACTTTTGCACAACCAGGTGGCAAGCAAATGCGTTGCTGGCTTTTAATGACCAGTTTAGGCCACCGGGAAGTCTCACAAACCTAACCAAACGTGACAACAATACCATCACTGGACGTGACAGCATTGCCGCCACTTCACGCCTATCTTATGTAAGAAAGAGGTACTGGTACCCGGACGCGCCGATCCAATTCTACTTAGGCTACAAGAATGGCGCTTCCCCTATATGGACATCTAGGGGGATTGGCCGGTTTTAGTTCTATACACGTGAGAATAACACGATTAAAAAAGAACCACCTACACAAAGGAAAAGACTTTTAAAGAAAGCGACATGGAAGCGGCAGTAGAACATTGCTAACGCTTCAAAGAAATATCGTCAGCATAAGCTAAATATATAGAAAACAAATCGTTAGAACAACTGTAAATTAGGCAAGATACCCTTAACAACGAAAATCATAATTATACAACTAAAAGATTTAAAAGAATTTTAATCTGATAAAAAATACATACCATTTCCAAGAAACATAATTTAAAACTAATTATTATTTTAATAAAAGCGTGTAACAATATGACGGCAAGACACTAAAGAAGATGGAACTAAGGAAGACACTTTTATAGAATTAAGTTGGGTTTAAATGTACCTATGAAATGGTATGTGTTTTTTAACAGATTTAAATTATTTCTAACCGTTCAGCTCATTTATTTGGCTAGCTTATTTAATATTTTTATAAAAATAGCGTACGCACTTTTCATGTATGCGATAGTGTAAAACTTTTGTTATAAAAAAAATATCGGATAATCGAATAGAACTATTAACAAATCACAGATATCTCTAATACATGACAATGGAAGGTCGCCCAATTTTTAAAAAATGGTTTACAATTATCTAGTCACCATAGATTACAAATAGATCTAAAGCACTTTTTTAAAAGGTATAAAGGTCTCATGACATTTACAGAATTTACTCAAAGTATTAATCCATATGATAATAAAACAAATGATATGTAACCGTGAAATGCACGTAAAGCTGCATCTAAAGATAATGTTTCTGTTCAATCAATTTAGTGTTAATTAATTTATTTGTAAGTTATTATCATTTAGCCAGATTATTATATCCTTTTCGACATTATTTATTTCTTCTTCATAACTTTTAAGATTCTTCAATTTAATTAAAGCAGTTGTATTGTTTGTTAATAATATGATCGCATGGTTTGTTATAATTATGATGTCATTTATATAAGCAAAGAAGAAAAGGGGCCCTAGTATTCTGTGTTGCGGTACACCCCTCGTAATATATTGTGAAGTGAACGTTCTTCTAATATTGTTGTCAAGTTTGTCATTGTTATGTCTGCTTTCCGAACAGATTTAGACATGATCTTAAACGTTTATGTCCCTAACCCCTGAAGGGGAAATTCTTCCATGTTATCGAATAAAATCATATCTAGAAAAATAAATCGTTTGGAATTGGTGGGCGTGTGGTTTTATTTTAATAAATTTATATTTCATATGAAAAAAATATTAGCATTCGTATACACTTGGCGCAATAATTATGTAAACTATAATATTGTGCCAAAGTTCATACTGCTCCATCCGCGCTATTTTCGTAAAATGGTGCCGATATTTTTTGCTTTACGTATTAATATATAGATTTTATTTTCTAAACATTTAAATCTATTTTTTGTTTACTAAATGGATTATTAAGTGCATTGACTGCATTTTATAAGTAGTAGCCAGTCGTAGATAATTATATAAAATATCTATAACAGTGTAGGTAACCGTGGGGGAGATGGCGGCGGCGATTAGAAGAATGCGTGCGAAGGATACCGCACCAGGCTTAGACGGCATCCCTGGACGCGCCTGGGCTCTAGCCCTGGGCCCGTTGGAGACAAGGGTGCGCGCGCTCTATACAACATGTCTTCAGCAGGGTCAGTACCCCCGTGCTTGGAAGACGGGTAAACTGGTCCTGCTGAAAAAGGAGCTAGTTCATCTACATAATCACAGTTAGGTTTATTGTTACATAAAGAATATAGATTAAACGTTAGAGAAACTTACACAAATACTTGTATATAGTGTTAAGAATTAAATAATAGACGTTATCGGTTGTACCTTTCATATTTTAGTCTCAAGGACCCAAATAAAGAAGCCCGGATACGTGTTACATGTTTTTATAGGCACTCACTATTTCCATATTATTGCCGCCATAACAACCACCAATAGAAATTCATCATACTGTTATCAATGATGGTAGCACTGCAAACACAATATGTCACTAATGCCGCCATTGCGACCGACCAATAACATTCCTCTTATGTCACGATCATCATGGTGGCAATACTTATTGACAGTTAACACAGATTACAATGTTCCTAATAACATTATATCACTAGACGTGACAGCATTGCCGCCACTTCACGCCGATCTCATGTGAAAAAGAGGTACTGGTACCCGGACGCGCCGGACCAATTCGGCTACAAGCATGGCGCTACCTCTAATTAAACTACGTTTCACTTCGATACTGAAGCATTATTATCCTCTACAAAGCTTTTTAAAAGTCAATTTTAATGTTTACATATGAAGTTTTCAAAGCTGATATATGGTAAAGGTATTCAAAAATGGTCTGATTTCGATCAAAATGATTTTAATCACGAGTTTTTAGCATGTCCTATCGACATGGAAAGCTTTAAGTCTCTACATGTAATAGTTTGGAAATCCTACGGGGGGGGGGGGGGCACCCGTTGCGAGGCCTTCCCCCCTTCCTTCCCTCCTTCCTCTCTTCCTTCCCCCCTGGGGTGATGTCAGACGGCAGTTGGTCATCTCACAGCAACATCCTCTGCAATTTAAGCGTAGTCTACTATTGGACAGGAATAACGCTAGGTAGAAGAGGAGGCAAGGTATATCTATAGAATTTAGAACCTTCTAGAAGAGAGGATACTCGAGCCTCAAAGCGTAAGGAAAGGTCTTTACAGGCAGAATAAAATCTAGAGCGTCACTAATTCTGGCATCTACTTAAAGCAAGGCCAGTGAGAGAGAAAACGAAATTGCAATAACTAGCGGCCCGCCCCGACTTCACACGGTCTTATATATATATATATCTTCTTCTTCTTCTTCCTAGCGTTATCCCGGTTAAATACCAGGGTCCGCTTAGATTGTAGAGTATGTGGCTGTGGGGCGAGTTAAGATAACCGATTGCCGGTGCATCTCCGGTCAACGAAGGTTGGCAGTTATCTTAACATACTGCGTTTTGTCTTTGCGAGGCGAAACAGTTCAGAGGCACTCGAAATTCCTGGCCACTCCCGGATGTCACGCATCCAGGGCGTCTTCCTGTGACTAACGCTTCTTTTCAAACTTTTATAATATTTTTACCAACTTGCAAAAAAACTATTTTTATAAAGAGTTTTTTTTTAATATAAAAAGCGGGTCATTCAACTAAAGTTCCAGACAGGTATACATTCTACATTTGCATCGTTATAATACTAAATCCAACATTCAAAATACGAAGTGTTTCTTCAAAGATTTTTCAATCTAATTATCTTTTAACAAGCAAGCGGGTCGCCTGGTTTGTAGCAAGTCTACAGACCCTTGTAATATTATTAATATCTACCATCCATCATGGTCCGGGGCCTCTTTCGACCTGTTTATTAGAAACTAGCTGCACCCCACGACTTTGTCCGCGTGTGCCACTCTTATCACTTAGAGGTTTAAAAATAGTTTTTGGATGAGGATTAATGTTATGTTTATAAAAAGACCTTTACAAATAATGTATTATTTTAGAACAAATTTGATTAGCATAAAAAAGGGTATACTGAGCAAACCTTAAAAGATAGACATATACTGTCGCGGACTCTTATTTAGAAATTTTAAAGGGGAACAATTTTGTCATACATGACTTTTACGAAACTTTAACCATTTACGCAGCGCACGTTATTTTGAAACATTCTTCATAGGTGCTCCGCTCCTATTGGACTTAGCGTGATGATATATAGCCTATAGCCTTCCCTCGATTCTTGCAAAGATAAATTTTAATAAGGGTCGTCAGCCATTTATCTAAGTAAACGTCACTAACAGTGACCAGGGGCCCCAATCAAAATTGCACAATTCAATGATGAAATTTGTGTCTATGAAAAATCTAAACATCGCCATAGTTTTTCTTCTAAACTGAGAATAGTATTTGAGGCCACTCTTTTATTTTTATGATAGACATTTTTCGCTATTCGATTTATATATAACTAGCTCTTTCCCCCGACTTCGTACGCGTTAAATTAAACTTGGGAGAAACTACCTTAACTGCCTACCTGCCAAATTTTATCTTTGTATGTCCCGCGGTTTACGACATTTCGTGGTACTAAATAAATATATAGGACTATATGACACATGTACGTCTGTGCCTAAGATAGACATCTTTTTACACCGCTGTCGTCTTTAATTATATCAGGTTTCTCATTAAGAATGCGAGCTCCCATGCCAACTTGGTGCAGGGCTGTCGAATGTATGGCACCCATAGTGCAAGATTAAACTATTGACAATAGAAGAAGAAAGAAAAGGAAATGAATGGCATGATTTTATTTAATTTTTTTTTGAATGATTGACTTTTTTAATCTATTTTAATTTATCGATGTCAGTACACTGATTTTGTTGCAATCAGCATTCAGTCACTTCTTTTAGAAGTTTCACGCTGTCTCCGGATTTCATATACATATATAGAAGATCAAAATCGTCCGTTATACGTAGTATAAACGTTTATCCATAAGACCTCCTATAAATTTATTGTGCAACATTCCTATTAGCCAACGCTGTTATGAAAATATTTCTATTTGTGTGGTTCTTTTTATTGATTCGTATAAGATAAACGTAAAATTTCTCACTGCATGATGCTATGACGTAATAATAAAACAGTGAATATCTAAATCTTACTGACCCGGAAAATTTCGTCTGACGTGGTTTTCGGTCATGTGTCAGCATTGGTATGGTGTATGGATTTATTTACACTAGAATTCGCCGGTTGGTCGAAATTCACAATCTTTAAATTTGTGGCCGAAAAAAAAGTAGCTTACTCAGTGCAGTGCGCGAGGAACCTGTAAACTTAGCTTTTAAGTAGTAAAATTTATCACCAATTTATTAGAAAATGATTTCAAATAAAATAATAATATAATAGTATAAGTATATACAAAATTTTAAGTATGTTTACAATTATATTTCACAATTAATATACATTGGTCTTTTATGGACGACGAACGTAATCTCAAGATAACAAGAAATCATATATAGTCTTACGAACAAGAAAGTAAGACAGACTGCGCGAAATAAATTAAAACTTTGTTTTCGTGCATTGATATTACCGCTGAAAGTCATATTAATGTCTATCAATTTGTCGGCATATTACTGTTCTCACGTGCGATTTCATTGCACCCGAGTGTATATGTACCGCTTCTTAGCCTTTGTGGTTCGATTACAACTTTAAAAAATTGTGGTCTAAGTTAACAAGTAGCAAGACACTCTGAAATTTAAATTTGGAAAACGAGAAACAACAATTATTAACATGCTCTTAAACACAGAGACACGTAAAACTTATAACGCCTCTTTTTGTTTTGGGGATTAAAAGAACTACTAACATTCAAACATTAAAAAAATATAAGTAGATCTGCCGAACTTGTAAAATTATTATTTGGAAATTAGTTATCTATTTATGTAGGAAGATATTCTAGGCGATATTAAAAATGACAAATTTTAGAACATTAGGTGCTTTTTTTTAAAGTTTAATTTGTCAGAACAAAACTTTGCGCTCATGTAATGTAATTATTATTAATTTATAAGAATTAGACTGCAGTTTTTAAAAATAGTCGCTGGCCATAAAGAGGCCTCGCGAGCCACTTGCGGCCCGTAAGACACGCGTTGCTGACCGCTATTTTAAACTATTATTTATGAATTTCCTTTTCAATTTTGTACTAGTACTAGACTTTTGTCCTATCGAATAATGCCTAAATGTGTAATTTGAATTCCTTTTTATCCTTTATACTTTGTCTCTTCGTCTCCACTTGTGACCCTCGTGTAGGTGTAAGGTGTTCTTTAAATAATTTGCCCACATTAATTATAAAAACTACAAAGACGCTATCTTTTGACCTGTACTGAAACCCTCAGCTTTAGTGAATGGCAGTATTATTAAAGGTAGATTACGAGTCAATGCCTCCCCCATCCCAGAAAAATGAGCTCTCTAAAGAACCAACCCCAACTTCCGGAGGCGTGTTGACCGCACTGGCGTCCAGCCAGTTGGCCTTCATTCCAAATCCCAGTCCCATTAAATGCCCAAATTAATTCGCTGCCCGACAATAACTCACGCTGCATTCGCTACAATTTGTACGAGAAAAACACGTGTGATAAGTCCGTTTTTTATAAACAGAGCAATTGATTTTGTGTCCGAATTAGCTCGCGTTATGCGGTAGGATGCAGAGGATTTAAAAAGTAATGCCCTCGACGTCCTCAGCCTGGCGACTGGATTTTGCGTTGCCATGTTCGATTTTTAAACTATCTTTCAATTTTCTAATTTTTAATATTTTCAAAAAACTTACATATACTGTTGAAGATGTTACCTTGCAATGAATACTTAGAAAAAAAGCTTATTAATTATGAATATGAGATGTGCACTTTTGGATTTTCCAAACTATTGGTTAAAATTGCAATGTCATATGACGTAATAGAATGTAATTAAAAGTAAGAAATAGTTACATGCATTTTCATCTTAGCGTAATCACTGTGACGCGGGAAGTACCTTGTACTTTTAGTTTCCTTAGGTGATCTAATAAGCAAGGTCTGTTGATCTGAAGGAACGTTAAAACTGAAAATAAATAAAAATTATAATTAATGATTGGTACATTTAACAATAATACGTTACGATAATATGGTTTGCAATAGTATAACATTATCAGACTTGACGAATATAAGGAGAACAATCTTAGAGAACAAACAACGTAATTAATAATATCATATCTCACGTGTAATTTACGAAAATAGTCACAAAAAAACGTCGGATAAAAAGTCGATAAGAAAGCGGCGCATCCCTAGCGCGGAACCAGTTGACATAGCGATGCATCGGACGCCTGTCCTCAGCTATTTGACATTGTACAAGGTCAGTGCTCCTAATATAAAGATGCAAAAAGTGCCGCGGACCGCCGCCCGCTGGCCGTAGTATGCGCATCGCGTCGCGCGACGTCGCCGCATGCGAAACGATCACTTTCGATTGCTGCATATCAAAATTACTAACCACCTCGTATCATTTGTTTTGCATTTTGTCTTATTAGGCATTACATTGGCATCGTGAGATTCAATTGGGGATATTCCACTCATATAATTGCTGGAAAATATGTAATTATATAGGAAATTTCGATTTGGTCGATAACCTATTTATCCAAGCGGCCAAAGAAAAAAGTCATTTCTTGGAATTTGCTTATATTTTGGTCAGTTATTGTACTAGTAAGCGTAAATATATATACAAGCCATTTTATTTTCTATCACGCTTTAATGCCGCTGACGGATACCTTCAGCTACTTATTGATTGTTAATTTTTTTTTAAATGAATTTCGTCGTTTTTGTGATCGTAAGATACGATTTTTTTTATGCACAATTCACATTAAACCTAAGGTTATAATTTGAATTCCATCTGAAATCTATATTATACAAAAATTGTTCTTATGGTACAGCTTAATTATAAGATGTATACAAGTTTATGAAAAGTACGTAAATATTAAAACAATATTCCAGCATATATAAAAAGCAGCATTGGCGAGTAACGGAAACGATAAGATTCGTCACAAAAAACGATAACAGGCAGGAACAGTTACCACAACAGTGTGTCACGTTCTTTGCATAGTTTTTATGTAATTATGCTTATACACTATCTGAAATACCGAGTGCAGTTTAATATGAAAATTCATTACATATTATAGATGTTTCAGTCAAAAAATGCACGACACTCCAGTAATTATTTACAACGCTTGCTTGTGTGTAGGTAGCGTTTTTATTGTAAAGTGAAATTCAACCACGCACTGTAAGCCAATGATATTGACGAGCTTGCGTGTTTGAGTCTACACGCTATTTTGCATGTAGTGGTGAATACTTTGGAGGGGCGTGCAGTTTTAGACTGTACGCACTTTACTTCACGTGTTAAAATTCCTACACGTATTTATACAACCGTATTGATATAAAAATGTTTGCTTTACGTTGTCTGCGTCACATTAGTGCCCCTCATTTAAATAATAATGTAGTTTTCATTTAGTGTTGCAAAGAAAAAAAAATGTGTTAATGACTCACCGATAACCAATTTTTGATATAAATGAGCTTGATTATAATGCATTTTCTTTAGGATTGCAAAATTATAGCCAATTGAACATTTAAATTATATTTTAAATGATAATTTTTTTTACATTTTAAAACATAGTTTCCGTAATCGATAGCGGCTAAGCATGTACTTTTGTTCATATTATTATTGCAAAGAGTATGACTAAGTGAAGTGCAGTTATCATCTTAAAAAACGCAATAGTGGCTAATTACTATTTCAAAAGACGTTTAGGCTGAGCATAAGAGCGATTCATTAAGCCGTCGGCCATTGTAGTAAACAGAACGGAGGCTGTTAGGAGCGTGTCATGTTGGAAGTGGCGAGGCGTGCGGTGTTGCGATAACCACACACGAAATTTCGATGTTGCAAACGTATTGCGAAAGGGCTGTATCGGCGCCCGCGCCGCCATTGTCAGCCACTAGCGAAACACACGACCTTCCTACTCGAATTGGGCAGTCGAAACCTGATTCGGGTACGAGCAGCGAAAAGAAAATCGTCAATACATGTGCAATGTCCTCGCTGAAAAGTGTTGAAACAAGTGTTCCGATGCGGATGCCGATGAGATGATAGTTAAATTTAAATATGTGCACAGCTGAAATAGGCTTAATATCGTATCAATAATGCTATAGGAAAATTCATGCAATCGTTGTTCGTATCTTGAACTGAAACTAAAATGTGTTGAAACACCAAAATTCGGATATCGCTCGTATCACGAAGTTAATCATCAAAACCTTGACTCGGCTAGATTGGCCAATTTAATGACGAAGTGCGATGTGAAACACTATTCTTTAGCACCATGCTAGCGAACGAGAGGTTTGAAAGAATTGTAATGTGAATTGCGTCATTGTATGTGTGGAACGAATAAATGAACAGTAGCATCGATGCGATTGGAACGGGCACTTTATGTTTGAAGATATGCAAACGTTTCTTAGAATTCTTTAAATCCTGAATGCTGATATTAAAAAGCCTTATGATAATAGGGTTTTTTTTACAAACGACACTCGATCATCAGCTCACACCGATTGCAAATTATCCTCACACCGTTTACCCAGTACTGGAACGCTTGTTTTTCTATTTATCACACTGACCCGAATCTGTCACATAGGTGACAGGCTATGGACAATTATACATTAACTAAAGTTTTAGTGTCACAAAGTGACTTATCATAAGCATTACACATTCGCACAAATGAAATGGAAATCAAAATGATCGTTGCGTCTATTTTGCAGCGTTGCATCGCGATAGACGTCTCGTGTGCGCGTTTCTAACGTGTTTGTATTGGTGATCGGCCCCAAGGGTGATGAGGAGATCGCGCAGGGGTTCGTGGGCTATAACAGTAAGTTAACTTGTTTCATATAATATGTAAAATAATAATAAAGTGCGATTAATCTATACTAATATATAAAGCTGAAGAGTTTGTCTGTTTGAACCCGCTAATCTTCGGAACTGCTGGTCCGATTTGAAAAATTCTTTCAACGTTAGATAATCCATTTATCGAGGAAGGCTATAGGCTATATACCATATCGCTAAGACTAATAGGACCGTAGGACCAATGAAGAATGTTTCAAAATCGGCGGTTTTTCCACATTTGAGAGCTTCCGCTGCGTAAACGGTTAAAGTTTAGCAAAAATCATGTATGACGGAATTGTTCCCCTTTAAAAATTCTAAATAAAAGTCCGCGACAGCATAAGGCATTTATAATTGAACGAGTATTACGAGGATAAAAAGTGATAATAGATCTAGCAAAATCCAGATGCATCCGCATAGGGGGTCAGTGGCCAGTCGCTTTAACGTTACTTTTTAGGGTTCGGTAGTACTATAAGGAACCCTTATAATTTCGCTCTATCTGTCAGTCCGTCCGTCCGCCGTCTGCCTATAAGGTGGTTTCTAGCATTTCTAAACTATTAGACGTAGCATTTCTAAACTATTAGACGTAGAGACAGATATTTTCCATCTTGATAGGACACGCTAAAAACTCATTAGAAAAAATATTTTGAACGAAATCGGACAATAACGATTGAAGTTATTCAACAAATACGTATATAGCGTATCATATACGCAACCCTTTTATATAAGCGTGTCTTGACACGCTCTTTCCCGAAGAGTTTAATATCGACGGAACACCTGCGCGGTACTGGTTTAATAACGGATCGTGTTACATTTTTCCTTCAATATTATAAATTCAATATTTAATATTACCCACTTCAATATTATATTTTAATTTTAGCTATGTTATAAACAAATTTTACTTTAAAATGACATTTTTAAATATTTCTTCTTCTTACCTAGTTGTTGACTCAACTTCCTTCATTGCTTCTTTGCTCTTTGAGATCGTACCTCATGACTTATTATTATGTCATTTGACATTACATTTTTTTTAACCGCCATGTTCTTCCTTGCATGGCAAGAACTTTTTATTTTGTTGCGGCATTGGCACATTCTTTTGGGTTGCTCTTTTCCCACAATCTTGTATTACATTCCTAATTCTACATTTCTTAAGAAATATCGGAACACCTTTGTTTTGAAATATACTCCTAAATATACACATTTTTCTGATAATCTTTACAAAACAAACTGGCTAGGTGTTTCGATTTTTATGATGAAGAATGTATATATTTTAAAATATAAAGTAGAAATAACTTATTGGTTGATATACATTTTTATAAAATACATATTTAATTATTGGTTGATATGGCATCCTATTTATAATTAATTATTAATAATATTTTACAGTAATTTTTTAGCCACCTGAACATTATATATTTTATTTATATAATTCTTTATTTATAAATAATTTTGATAAAATTTAATAATATACTATTTACCTTATTTATACATGTTTTATCGTGTTTTAGGCCCCGCCCATGATTCCCGATTTAAAGTTCGTTTAATCAATATGATCCCATACCGGAGCCAGACAGAACAAGACAGAAGTCTACAAAGTACTACAAAGCTTTGTGAGGTTACACAAAGTCCCCGGCCACACATGATCATTGAAATGATCATTCAAATGAAGCTATGTTTGGCTCCGGCATAATATTATTAACTTCAAAATTATTAGTACAAATTAAGTATTATAAATTTGTATCATGTAAATTACTACATATGCAAGTTATATAATAATAAATCATGCTAATTATGCATACATTTCTATATAAAATTCCTCATAGAATCATCTCCTTGTATGATTTATCTCTATAATGTTTGAACTCCATTATAATCAAAATAAACCCGTAACCGCAGCCATGTTTGTTAATTAAACTGAGATTTAATAAGCTCTGTTTATTTTGCATTAATCAATTTGGGGGTTACAAATTCATACCGAAATGATTAAATTAAATTTTTCAGTGACGAATTTTTTTTTTTTAAACTCTACTTAAGGATTTTTTTTGCATTTTTTTAAAGTTATGATGCAGTTTATAAGTGAGAGTAGACCAATTAAAGAAAACTGTATTAAGAATGTTTTTTTTTTGTAATATACTTGTGTAATATCATGTTCAAAAATTTTAAAATCGGATATCCCATGTAAGTGTGAAGAAATTGTAAATTTTTGAAAGTTTTTTTTTTTTGAAGAAAATTTTGCATGTTTTTTTAATACGCGTGAGTTGGAATATTATTCGGGAATATAATAAAAAACTTAAAGGCACAATTCGTAAGGTAAGTTTATTTTTTATGTTATTACTTCACATTGTATATATTATCGGGTATGTCATGACTGGAGGATATTAAACGTCCGTTTACATTATTTCAATAACAAAAAGAGGTTCTTAGTTCAGCTAAATACGAGTATTTTCATGTATATATTTGACCGTTTGTATTTTTAACAAAACTTGAAATTTATTAAAAAAAAGTTAAAAAAAAAACAAATTTGACCGTTACAATAACTTGATGTATTGTTATTGAGGGTTATTTTTTTGGTCAATAAGTTAACAGTTTCAGTTTGACTTTGAGGATAAAATCCTGAGTCTATTTTCCACTACTATATTTATCCTACAATTTTTTTTCCTCAGCTACAAAACTTTATAATTTAAATACAAAATTCGGATGCTTGCGCAGAATTACCATACGCACTTTGAAAATATCAAATAATATAACAAGAGAACAATGCCCCGGTATCTTTGTCTTAGAACTTAAAATTGAACAGCTAGTCCTTTTCCCTCAGTCAGCTTTACTGTTTCTTTTCTATGTTTATATTGAAATATCTAAATTGACGTACGTTAGCTTTAAACGCTGTTAAGAAAAAAATTACGAGTGTAGAATCGTCTGGTTATGCAGATGTTAATGGGTTTAGGTTAGTCAGGTGAAAAGCTTGCTCATTTGTCTTTTATCAGTGAAAAAAATAATATTTATAATAGTATTGCCTTTATTTAATTAATTTTTTTTCTTTTTCTTTCAAAAGGTGGCCGCGTTAATAGGAAAGCACGGAGAGCAAAAAGAGGCTTTCCTGAAAGCTTGCACTTTGGCTCGTCGCACTGCTGAGACCTTCCTCAAGTACGCGGCGCGCTCTGCCCAAGTCCACGGGCAAAATTTATTTTGTCATACTAGACTGGTACATACAGTCTTTTATTTTAAAGGAATAATATACTTCACAATAATATCCTCTTATGATTATGTATAAAATGCTAGTTTTTTTTTTCTAAAAAACTAGATAATTTATTGTACAATATAATATGTATATAACGTAAAAACAAATATAATATGTATATTACGTCAGTTAACATTTCAAACTCATATTTATACAGTTGTTGGCCTACATTGTACTTCATTTACATATTGTCTTATTGTAGTCCGAATATATGTAAGATATATAACAAATATATAATGTTTTTATATATTTGTTATATGTCTGTTGTTACGAGTTAAATAAGGAAAGCCGTATCGAATTTTCAATAGCGTTATCGTCATATAATAAGAACGTTATTTTTATCATTCATTTTGATTAAGGTACCCCAAACACCAATTCAGAAGACTGCAATTAAAAAGTTTGAAACGAAAGAAAATAGTTCTAGTTCAGACAGACTTTCAAACTAGACTCGGTTCTGAATTGAATCTTCATTAAGCACTTGCTCGTAACTTAAAGCAGTATTAAGCAGCGAGCATTTTATGCAATTGAGGGTATAGTTTTAAGGGCACGCAGAATTATTTATTATTATAGGAAATTATCTATCTTTAATTACTGTTCCAAGCGCCTAATTGTGGTCAGTCTTTTGTTGTTATATTATTTATTAATTATAATTAGTATACCTAAACAAGGTAAGATTCCAGGACTGCTTTGAGTATCCTTAATAATACCGTTTCTCCTTTTATAATGAGCGTAAAGTTTTGGCTAGGAGTCTATAAACAATTATTATAATTTTACACAAATATTTTTCATTTATAGCGTATGCTACCAACATTTTTATAACATCTATCTACTTAATTATCAACTATGACTTGAAAAAATAACTTACATAGTTCACAAAAATAAGTATACATTTGACTCATTATCATCAACAAGAATATATATTTGTCAATTCAATCGTGTCTCTAGCTTAATTAAACATTATATTCGATATGGACAAACGTCACTGTGTACTATTTATCATTTTTCAAACTGTAGTGTTAAATATAGTGTATGACTGCTTTTGTCAATACATTTTGTCATACTTTCTCTTAATCTAAAGGGATAAGACTTAATACCATAAAGCACAATATCTATTTAAAGCATTCAATAATATTATATAAGCACAACAAATGCTTTTTTGACAAATATATTTGCTTTTCCATATCCATTATATATGATACTTCGTGCAATAATTTTAAAATTCTAACATTAACCTTTTTTTTTTTTAAATTTTTCATCACATTCATGTCATTTATACAGAAAATACATAATATGTCCTAAGAATATGCAAAATTGTTTGTGAACTATAAACGACAAATATTTCTTGAAAATAGTCCTACATTTTTACTTGCTTGTATCAATTTTTATTAATTTTTGTTATGATTGTTGGAAAATGACGAATTTAATGCATATACACTCTAGGTGGTGATGGGGAAGCAAAATTCGTCAAACTGATTTTCTGTACAAGTTCAATATTCAGATTTGGTAACAAAAACGCTCGCATCTGCCCCTATATAGAGAATATCAAATACGTGCCAAAATTTCAGTCATCGAGCAAACTCCTTTAGGGCTCGTACGTCGAGCTTACATAAACATCTCTATATGCCTAACTAATATACAGTTGAAAAGTGACGTTACAACGATAATAATCATCTCCAGAACGCACTGCAAAAATTTTCAGTACCCGTAATACCCGGAGATTAAACATCTAAAATTTAATGAAATAAATAAATTTCATTTCATTTTAAAGAATCAAAACGATTCATCGATTCCAGGCGAATTCCGCAACAGACCAGCAAGTCGAATTTTCGAACGTCACTCTGAATTCGGTGCAATTCAGCAGAATTCGTGAGACCGAGGCGATCTAAGAGCGTAATAGTGTAACGCCCACTGGTAACTCGCAGTGTGGCGACGCGGGCCCGCTCACACGAGATCGTCTTGAGCGTCATCGTGGCGACGCGAGGCGGCGGGCGCGGGCGGAGGCGCGGGCGGCGCCTGCGGCAGGTAGTGCAGCTCGCGCTCGGCGAGGCACAGCTGACATCAGTCTAGTGCGCCGTTGCACTCGGGTTCCTCGCGCACGCACTCCTTCGGAAAGTATCCCGAACGATTGTCGCCCTACGAATATGTCTAAATATTAATACGTGAAGCAAAAACTGTCCAAAAACATTTTTTAGAAAATTGCGCGGACGTATGAAATTTGGCAGAATTATATTTTGTACTAGCGGATCCGGAAGACGTTGCCCGAAAGATAGCTTACTCTTACTATTGAATATCAAAACATAGCGCCATCTATTGCATGCCCCACCGACCGCTCCGCCCCAACGTTTTAAAGGACAATTTTATGTCTGTAATCTGCATAAAATGTACAAGATGTCTTCCGTACTTAATTCGAAAAGGATTTTTATCGTATTTTTTATAAGTAGCTAATAATTTTTTTATATGGTATATCTTAAAAAGATTCATGCATCACTGTAAATTGGTGAAAGCCGAGTGATGATCCGTTCAGTAGTTTTTGAGTTTACCGCGAGCAAACAGACAGAAAGACTGGGTATGTCACACAAAACAATGCCGAACGATTTACACACAAATGTGTATCTTTTGCTATAAGAAAGTATTAAGCGAAGTCATGATGACCAAATGTACATGACAATTACTGTCAAATAGAACAATGTTCTGTATAAAGAATATAAATGTTGTATATAGTGTTAAATAAGCATGTGGTACGCAAATGTAAGGATTTGTGGCCGAATTCCGACCAGGCGGCGATCTCTAGTACATTTAAGACCGTAATTACTTTGTTAATTAATTGGGGGAACGGGAATGGAGAACGTTAATTCTTTCTTTATATCCTTACCACCGTTGTGGTGAAGGCATTTTTTGAATACCCTAGTTACCTTTTGCTTTTTGCTGAAAGAAGATGTGCACTAAACGAAAAAAATATGAAAAATACAAGTATGGTTGTATTAGTTTTGTAAGAGTAAAGAATTAAATTAAAATAACAATGAATTCTTTACTTTGTCGATGGTGCGTCCCTTCCACCAACCCCGGCTATCACCTTCCTTGCTGAGAATAAGCACTTTTGCTCCCGGTCTCAGGGCCAGTTGGGAGGCTTCTAAAGGTCGAAAATCATGAATGACCGTTGCCACCAATCGTCGAAACGGCCAGCGAAGGTTTGAGTTCAACCTACAAATGTTTAAGGGATGTTGAAATAAAGCCCTCAATTCACCTTATAATGCAAATATTGAACAAAGTAACAATACACAAGAATGCGGACAATCAATCTATTATTTTTTGATCAATTAACAGCTATTAAAAAGAAATGTATATATGTATAATTGTCATAACAGAAATGATAAATATAAAGAGAAGTACAATTCCTAGTTATGACAGTACAGAGTACTTAATATTAATATATAATGAATGGTATTGCTATACTTCTAATATAATTACATTAAAAATTCTCTTTTATGTGTTAAATAAGTAAATAAAATCAGTTAAGTTTGGCGAAAAGAAAATTGATTTATGCCAACAGGTTAGCAAATTGATTGAAAAGATGCAAACACTTACCCAATAAAGTTCTCAGACAAGCTGGTCTTTTCATAGTAGGAGATGAGTTCCACGATGCTGCGGAAGAATCGCGACTCGGACAGGTAGTAGTGCGGCACCTGGTCGATGGGCTTGCGGCACACGCGCATGTGCTTTACTGTGTTGTCCGTTCTGTGAGAACATAAACATCACATATGAGATATTGGTGTGGAATAAATCTCCATTAAATTAAATATTATTCTAATTTGTAATTTTTAAGTGAGATGAGAAAAAAAAAATTTCTTATCGCCTCAAACTTTTTCGTCCATTGCATGTCTCAACCACGTTAACCATCTCGATCACGTCAGCTTTAAAGAAAAAAAACCAGCATTTTAAATGGCCACAGAAAAACACAGAAGTATGTGTGTTCATCTCTATTTTCGCTTGGGGGGTTAATTGAAGGAGAGGTAGTTACTTGAGCGAGAGCGCATAGTGCGTGTCGTTGTGCGTGGGCGGCGGCAGCGACTGCGTGGTGCGCGGCCGCACGCGCAGCAGGAACGTGCCGTCCACGCGCCGCTCCAGACGCGCCGTCGCCGTCTCGCGACCCATCTCACCCACGTACCTGTACGTCCGATATTATTTATACATCTGTTTATAGAAACTGGTGAAATTCAACCATAACCATTCTTCTTCTGCCTAATGTTATCTCGGTCTAGTACTAGGGTCCGCTCAATTTGAAGAGGATGTGGCTGCGGGGCGAGTGCCATCCGACGTCCTCTGTAGAACCCCCTACAGATTAAACAACAATTATGCTACGTTTGAACAATTCGAGCGTTCGTCTGGTTCTAGTAGAAATTAATTAAAAAAATAAAAATAAACGATCGTTTTAAAATTTCTGACATTGACATAACATTGACATTGGTCTACTTTTTTTTCTCGAGTATGCTCCACGAAACGATTACTCCAATTTGAAACGAAATAAGATTCACGTAATTTATATCGTTATAAGTAAGATACTACTACTAAGATATTTGTTTTTACATTTCATGCATAAAATATACAATATAATATTTTTTCTATGCTTTAAAATAATATCAAAAATTTATTGTATTGAAAACTTGTGACTCTAAGTTGATAATTCTAAGTTTATAAAAAAAGGCCATATGTCTAAATTGATCAGAGGGCCTAGCACGAACATTCTCAATAGTTTTATTTACTTTTACGTTGGAAACGAAACGTCAAATGAGATTCGTGCTTCCATTTTACACGATTTACATAGCCGGAATGTTGAGGATTCGATCCGTGAGAGTTCTTTTATTTGTGCTAGTGATATTTAGCAACTAAGTTGTATAAAACGGTAACATTAACGTTTCATTTCACGTTCGGTTTCGAACGTAAAATTAAGTAAAACTATCAAGAATGTTCTTCTTTGGTACTATGGCAATTTTTACTCAGTCAAGACACAGTTTACGACGTTATACATATTCAAGTAGGACTGCGATGACGATTAAAGTTCTCAATAACATGTTTTTAAAGTATCTCTACTAGAACACAGCAATCTTCTCTGAAATAGCCTAAGCTTGGGGCCTTTTTGAAGATACATGCACCCCAAAGTTTATATATAATAATCTTAATTAATCGAGATATATTTCAAAGCATGTAAATGCATAGTAAATAATATCATTATTCTAAATATTTTCAGGTAAAAGCGAATACATTTTTAATACTTTTGTGAATAGATGAAGTACACTTAAGATTAAACTAAAACCGATACCCGATCGGTTAAAAATGGAGTTATAAAAAAAATTAAATTATATAAAATTGAGCAAAAAATTAAAATATATTTCATAAATAAAAAACTAAATATAAAGAGAAAGACTGAATAATAAAAAAATCAGATCTTGAATATCAGTCTAGATAAACTGTAGAATTGAGCGAAAGTTTACGTTGAATTTGTTAAAAAATGTTTCAAGTAAACAAGAAATACATGATTTGCTATAGCGGCTGTAAAAAGGTGTCACCCCCAATTAGTTTACGAACAGCTTAAATATAATAATACTTTTTTCCTTCTAGAATAGGCAAAGATCTAACATTGTTCACCATCAACTTCAGCATTTTATTTTTTTGTTTTTGTCTGTTCCATATGTAAATAAATAAATGTACTTGCTGCAAATATTGAAGAAAAAAGCAAAAAAACATAAGCATTATAAATTTTGTACACTTCCAAATATATAATTTTGTTTGAAATAAAAAGATTCTATCATGCCAATTAAGAGACTGGAGTGTCGAATATGATATTTTACTAATTTAGTATACCTTTTCGACCATTGAGCTATTATATTATTATATTGTGCACTTTTACTGTTTTCTTTTTAATGCATCCAAGTTATTCAGTATAACCTAAAAATGAATAATATTTAATTTGACAATTATAATTTCTCGTCAAAAATAAACGTAATCTTTGCGTATACGAAAAAACTGATTCAGAAACGGTTAAATAAGGTTAGCCAACGTTTAAATGTTAAAAGTATTTTTTGTTCATTTGAATGTAACTTTTTAAAGAAATAACAAAATCTTTTATACATATTTTAATAATTTGAAGTAAATAATTCTACTATAGTGTTTATATAATTCTAGATTAACAACTTTGAATGTCTATTGATGAATATAATATTTTTTATACAATAAAAGTTTCAAGAAAGGTTGAACAATTGTTCTATATCATCCTATAAGACATCACAGTGTGATGATTTCTAAAAAAAATAAATGTAGTTTTTAAATAATATCAATTTTCTGAGGATAGTATAGGTCCTAAAGATAATATGAATATAAGCGGACTTGATATACGTTTTATGAGATTATACAGTTTTCTTTAGTTTTATCGATTATTCGTTAAGTTCGAGATCACTGTTTAGAGCAGCTGTCAACAAAGTACAGCTAGCCATGATGGTTGCCAACCTCCGATAGGAGATGGCATTTGAAGAAGAAGAAGAATCGATTATTCGATCGATTTACTTTATTGTGAAATCATATATTTAAAATAAAGCTACATAATATATGTATGTAATATGTTAGTAAGCGAAATAAAAAAAAATAGTAAATTATATTGGACCTTTAAACAATTGGCAATAATAATTTTATTTATTATTTTTTAAGGAAATTCAGTGAAAATTATGTTGTATATTATCAATTTACTTAAAAAATGTATAGATACTTCTATCAGAAGAGACATATTTAGTTAATATATTGCTTTTGAACAGTTTACAACTATAAATAATAAAGTCAGTTTTTTGTATTTAACCCTAGTGTTTTTACTTTTTATTCGTCATTTTCTAGAAGTTTAGGTAGAAATCGTGTAATCTATCCAATATTGTCTGTGTTATAATGATACGATTTCTGTGTTGCCATGTTTTTAAAAAAGTATTGTGGAAATTCCAATTATCTTTAAAAAGCATATATTTAGCTAGAAATTCAATAATATACAAAAAAATATCTCTATATTCACCGACCATTCAGTAACACATAGACTTAACACTATCGCTTAGTTTTAAAGTCTAAACTAGACATCTAGATACATTATTTCCCAATAAATAATTTAGAGCTAAGTTATGGCAGTTGCATATTATTTTACTTATATCTAAAGACATTACGCTGTTAGCAATTAATTTAACTTATTGTAGTGAAAACGAGCGTCTTCAGCATAAATAAAAATATAAGTACTATGGCAACTTTACTGAATGTCAAAAGAAAGAATGCCTTAATCGATTCAATCGGATACCTCATTTCAAAGATTCTAACCACGTATTTTTAGGGTCCGCACTTCTTAAACAAAAGGGATCGTTTATAGTGTCACTTCGTTTTCCGTCCGTCTGACTGTATGTCTGTCATCTTTCAGGATATCTCAGGAACTCGTAAAAGTATTAAGGTGCAATTAATACCTAATACTGAGTACCTAGTACTGAGTCTGCGCACCCTTGAAGCCGGGAAAAATTCAACAATCTAAGTGTACGTAATCAAAAGTTATGGCCATTTAAGTCACGTTCTTATGAAATTTGACAAGCAACAGTTTGTAGCAATAGTAAAGGAAAAATCTGAAAACTGTAGATTTGTAGTTAGAAAAAAATGTGTTGATATTAAATGTAAAGTATTGTGATGGTACGGAACCCTCGGTGCGCAAGTCACACACTTCGCGGGTTTATTTTATAGTTTGTGTTATTTTGGCACACCTGCTAGGTACTCAAGATAGTTCCTCTTTTTCGTTAATCCGTACGTAGAGATGTCAAAAAGTTCAGGCGGACAATATTTTTTTAACTCATATTGATACGATAAAAATGTATATGCTTATTGTTTTATTTTTATATATAATACAGTCCAAATGTACGTATCGTCACTTAAATATGTATGATTATTAAAATTCTATGGAATATACATTGCATGACGATTTTTACGGGCACAATTAAGATTTTAACACGATTTGATTATTAGAGGCAAGATAAATAAAAAAGTAAAGTCGTACTGATTTTTTTTTAATATATAGAAAGAAAGGTTTAAACATTTTAATTTTTGAAGTGAAAACTTCTCTAGGCACGTTACGCGCTTTTTTGGAATAGGGAAAAAATGACTTAGCGTCATAAATACTTGTGAGTGAGCTGAGAAAAACATTTTTTTACACATATAGATGTGTACTTAAAAAACGAAAACCGACATCATGACAGAGTAATCAGAGAGCAGTAAATACGTGAATTATTTAATAAAGATACTGTCATATAACATGTAAAACTTACGTATTATTATACGTACGCTACCAATCCCAATGTGTTCGAGAATAACTGTAGGATTCAAGACATATTTAATCAACAATATTAAATAATAGGATGCGAATCAAGAAGATTCCAGTACAAAAAAATGTTAGATAAACTTTTTATACCATTAGAACTTATAAGTTAGAAATATAGTTTCTAAAAAGGTGTAATGTTTTAATACACAATATATATCTCTCATGTGACGCGTGTTTAATATGAGTATAATTTTATCTAACATTCTGAGATTCAGCTAAAGAAACGTAGTGTTTAAAAAATAATATAAATGATTTACGTGAAATTATTCACGTAAATATAATTTTATATTCTTATTATACGTATGAAAAAGGACTTGGCATGGCATGACGATCACTTAACATGACATGACTTTATTAGACAGTCCGTTCTAATAGCACTCGCTTGCATTTCACTAACGCGCATTAACCTTATTACTGTCATATTTTTAAATTGAAGTGTACCAATTTCAATAAATATGAAATTATAAGTCAATAACAAAACTTTTGTAATGAGATAAACTCGTTTATGGTTATACGCATATTTTGTCTATGCTT
>JANCMC010027096.1:344385-380883 GCA_024363005.1 Charaxes varanes | reverse complement strand
GAAATTATAAGTCAATAACAAAACTTTTGTAATGAGATAAACTCGTTTATGGTTATACGCATATTTTGTCTATGCTTCTTTAATTTTGAGTTTCAAAATGACATCACTGTGTTGATAACAGATCAAAGAAAAATATTCTTTTAACATCTTCTAGTCATTGTTATATAGACCATTTCAAAATCGAGCGTAAAAACTTATGTAGATAATATGGTAAGCTATTCGTTTAATATATGGATTTTGTCGATTAAGGTTAGACTTGAAAGCTACGATCGCTTTTATTTGATTATATCATATTCAGTTGGCAACCCTGACATTTATTTTTTTAAGGAGTAACAAGGCTAGAGTCGGTTAGTGAAATGCAATTACATTGAAAATTAGCTAAAGTTCTCTTCTCTTTGCATTACTTGCTGAACTTCGTATGTCGATATTGAAATGCTGGATGTTTCTGATGTCAGATGTGTGATTTCCACCTGCGTGAAAAACATTCAGTAGAAACAGCTGATTGTTTGTACTATTTTTAACTATCTACGCACATTCATTTTTAAATTCAAAGTTCTTATTTAATAAAAGAAAATTCTTATAAATTTCTTAAGTTCTTAAAAATTATCTTACAGTAACAACGATATTATGAAAGCGGTATTTGTTGTTTTAATTAACATGACTAATTAATATTTATGTCTGCTAAGTTAAGGATATACATAATAGATTCTGCAGTTTTAATTTTTTTTAACAATAACCGTACGTCACAGGCACATCTGTGGTACGCCTATAATTTTTTTTCCAAATAATACTAGTATTATTGCTTTCCCTTAAATTACTTCTATTACTCAAATATTTTCTTTTACTTTCCATTAAAAAACATAAAATATATGGTAACTAGTTTTAATAAAAAATATATTAACAAATATATCTTACCTTGAAACTGCTGCAAAACTATTTGGTACTGTTAAGCTATTGCTACCGGTCTAGTATTTTTAATTCTGGTAACCCTAAGTTTTATATCAAATTATAATCATGCATAAAGCGCAGGATGGACGTAGTATGAATGTATCGTTAAGCCTTTATTAATTCTCTGTAATTATTATTCATTACCATGCATAATTCTAAAATTACACGACTGAAAAATTATTTTTATATGATTTTAAAAATTTCTGTATGATTTTCAGAAAGAAATGCAATTACATAAGCTAATTAAAATTATTTGTTAAAATCTATTCTATATAACTAATGTAATTATCTTTGTGAACAAGGCGTTACGATGTCAGGTTGTTAAAAACATTAAACTGATTAAGTTAAAATGTTTATTCTACTGCTTTATCTTAAATAGATAACAACAACAAAATATACAATGTTTTAATAATAACAACGATTAACGAAATAGTTTCACACACCACTTGACGTTCTTGCAAATGTGACCTCGCAAGGGAATGTTGCCATATCTAAAAATATTGCTAAATTGGTAGACAAACATTTTTTGATTTTTTTTTTGTATAAATAATGAGAAGTAATTTTTAAAACGGATAGATTTGAGTACATAGCTTTAAATAGATTCAATAATTTAGTTAGATTATATGTATATTATAAATGCTCGGTCACTTTACAAGAAAAATTTAAAAATATTGATCTGTAAGTAATTTTTGATATCTACTCCATATTTCGATTAACGATCTGAAATATACCTTATCTGTAATGATAGAAAGGTGAATTTGAAAATAGAAGATACATTCAAAATTGTTTATCCGAAAGAATAAGTGTATGATCTATTTGGGAATACTAAAAAAAACTTTCGAGGTTCAGTTTTAAATATATACGTTTTTAAATTGATTTGTTTATACCTAATAACTTGATAGATCTTTTCGTATAATTAAGGCAGCATTCTATTCTTTTTATACAACAAATACCCTATACTTTGTGCTGGAACGTGTTCATCTAATATCATCTAAATGAAATATACTGACATGACATTTTTACATATTCTTCGAATGGCATTCAAGAAAATGTTAATTTCATAAAAAAATACTTACAGATCAGTTAAATACATTAATAGTATATAAACACTCACATAAGCCGATTACATTATTTATTAAACGCGTACGAATTGCTTTCGTTTATCGAACAAACTTTTGATAATGGGACTATATTTCGTCTGGTAACATTAAGCTATCAACAACAATATTGGTCGATTATAAATACGTTGGCAACACTTGTTAATCGTCAAGTGCCATATTCATTTTTTGCGTAGGAATATTGTAAGCGTTATTACACCCCTTTAATACTGGCTGTTTATAAAATATTTAGCAAATTCTAAACCCTCATTCGCAAAAGAGTTGGAAGAAGCGTTAAGCGTCGCGATATACAAGCAGCTGCTGTGTGAATATAAACTTGGGAAGTCATATGATTTATTTGAAAGTTTTTTAACGCACATTAATAAAGCTCTCGTGCGAATGAGGGTTTACCTGTCTTAAAGATTATCGTAAAAGCATCCATAATTAAATTAATATATTGCTATTAGAGTATTAAAAAAGGGACACTGTAAATTTTCTTTAAACGGTTACATAATATATAAAGTAATAGTACTATTCTGTTACACTTAGAAATAATAAATTTTGCCTATAAAATGATACAAAAAGTAATTTAGATAGTAGTATAGAATTTGCAGATGAATGATAAGATTTTAATTTTTTCTGTAAATGAATCTTTAGGCTTGCAAGGAATTCATCGAATTTGTCAGACGGATTGACAGGTACTGATATATACAGATTGACGTTCTTTAGGTATTTCAATACAAAACGTATATGGAGCGACCTTCGACTAGAAACGATACGTGGAAAAATAAAGAATCCTGGCTGGTGCCAGGTAACTGGAATAGACAACAAAGGGACATTGACAGGGGAGTTTATACAATAAATTATTTCCATGTAATAATATTTTGGAATATATGGCACTATGAACGACAAACATGTCGCAAAGTTATGCGACAGTACTTTTTTTTGCTTAATGTTCTTTTTATATTCAATAATACGTATATTCAATAAACTATTTATATATATAGCATTATCCCTATTAAAAAGAGTATTGAATACAATTGTCACAATAAATCCGAATTTGTACTATGCAAATGAATTCTTACCTATAACTTTGGTAATACCAATGAAAAAAGCACAGATGACATAAAATAAATTTTGAATAGATTCCAGAAGCATATTTGTTTTGTATCGGATAAAATGAAATATCAATATTAATATGTATTTAAGTATTTACTTTTATTTAACTGTCAAACTATTAAAGTATTTTATTTAAATATGGAATGCTGGTCTAAGATTTGACAGCTCAGCGTTTAATTTTTAATTTTCTTATAACATTGTTTATTACACGTACTAAATATTCAGTCGTGAACTCGTTAACTTTTATTAAGATTTTTTTTCTAAAATTTTGCAGACACTTAGAAAAAATATGTTACTTGCGCAAAAACACTTACACTTAGTTACGATTACTTTATTAAAAAGAGAAATATAAAAAAATGTAGAAAAATAAAATATTTCAACTAGCGTTTATAATGATAGAAAAATCTGCAAAACTTTACAAATCATCCGTATCGTACGATTTTTAGAATTACTTATTAAATAGACGACATGCTATCGAACGTATGTAACGGGTCCGTAATATTTGGCATTATCTTATGAACCTTGCATTTTATAAAAAAAAAATCGGTATATATTCAGCTTAAGAGAATATTCCGTAGCGACATACGCCACTACACTGAAAGCTCTCTTTTAATTGATTGTTCTGTCCGCTTGACTGTCTAGCATTCATTTATTTGTGTTAATTTAATACAAGTATATTATTTTAATACAGGAAAAATTTCTTTGTTAACTCGATTGTCATTCAGTATTAAAATGTGTTGTCTTGTTAAATCGCATTAAATATTTATTTTTTATTTTTGAGGCACTCGGTTTTGTATGAGATTCCGCTTCCTTTAATGAAATTTCCGCTCAACTCCTGAAGTGTAGTCATTTTTAATATGCTCTTCAATTACAAAGGTTAGGTATTATAAACGTAATATAATTGCATTTAATCATTATCTGCGTTAAATCCGTAGCTCTAAAGAGCTTACCTAAACTCTTCACAAATTAATAGGAGGTTTATATGAGCTACTAGCTGTTTCCCGGGACTTCGTCTGCGTAAAATTGCGATAGCCCTTAGATTTCATTAATCCGACCCTATTGAAAAGTCTATTCTTAGAGAATATCCGCTAACTCTAAACTATGCGTACCTCCTTGCACAAATATCGCCGCGATTTTTGATATTGCGCGGTACGAATGACCTTTCGTTTTAAATAAATGACTCTCAATAGTTCAAAAGTGGCTTAGCTGGGCTAACGTCGCACTCACTACAATGTAGGAGGGAAAATAGAACAATAAAGAATATCTAAAAAATAATTTAGCATTTTTTTATTAAAAACTATAATCACATATAATCTCCTTGAACAAAAATAACTAATTTTCTAAAGTCGTGGCACAATTTAGTTTCCAAAAATGGGCGTGTTGGTTCGCAAAACTTTTCATTTTTTGAGTTTTACCTAACTTTTGAGTATTATTATTCATTGTTATCTGAAATTTTAACGTATAAACTGTTAAACTAGAGGTCCAGTAGTGTTTTCTTCGTTGATATGGCCCTATATATTCGGTAAGTAATATGTCCTATTTTATGTGATTCCCGCTAGTTCTAAACTGTTTTAAAGTATTTTTTTGCCCGCAAAAGCGGCCACTAATTTTAAATGCTAAATATTATCTAGCTATTAGATATAAATTAAATAATTATGTTATTCTGTTGCATACTATTGGAATTAATTTTTACAAATAGAAAATTTTAATAGAATATTTACAAAGATAGATGTGCCAAAGATACACATAGATAAAAATATGTTCGGTTTGTGTTTAACACTTAAGGTGTGCCTATGTGTTCGATGGAACGTTTTTCTTACCACGCGACGCTGATTGATTACGGTTGTTAAATAATAAGTGCTTGTGAAGAATAAATGTGAAAATAATCCATGAAAAGATTGTGTTTAATTCCCTAACACCATTAGAGAATCAAGCCTCAACAATCCTACAAAATTATTCCCATTTCCTTTCCTGTACTGTTCCCGTTCCTGTACATACGTTTTGGACACTCATTTTTGTTTATGTACGTAATAACTTCAATCGAAGCATCCGTTTTAAACGATATACAGATTTTTACTACTACTAATACTAATGTTACGTCAACAATTAATTTCATGACTACACTTTGACACCATCATAGTGTAGTAAAACGTATACATGTGTGTGTTTTGTTCATATATTGGCAACCAAGAAAATTGGCAACGGAATAGCTCAATCTCTCAGTCCATAAGACGCCAACTTTACTACTGTACGGTAATAGACTGTTACTCATTGATTTAAGCAATACCGCGTCACAGAATTAGTTACAGGAAAAAAATAAAAAAAATTGTTGCTCACCCAAGAAAGTCAAAGAGACAATACCTGAAAAAAAAAAACATTACGAGGGTGTTTCTTTTGGGATTATTTCTATTTCAAATAGCTTATTATTCTAATATCAATCCAGTAGAGCTATCGAAGTGAAGCGAGCGGCTTGCTCCTAACTCAAACTTTTAAAAAAGATCATGACTGGAGAGGTATCAGAAGTATTAGGTTTACTAAATGAGGAGGTCATAGTTTAATCTCCAATCCTCACATTTTGTAAGAAAATCCTCTTTGTAGCAACAATCCTTTTTTGTAAAATTTCCGTTTCTCCTCTAGCAAAATAAAAAAGAATAGCTAAGCTGGATCGAATCCTATAGAAAAATTTACTAACCTAAAAGGCAAAATGTTGGGTAGATATATATAATTTTAAATATACATCTCCATATTTATGCTTACATCGTTAAATATAATATAATCTTCGTAATATTTGAAAAAAAAAACTATAAAAAAAAACGCCTTACTAGGAGATTGGACTGCGAATCCTGCAGTTAACAAAAACTTTTCGTCGTGTTAATCAGCTGAAATTAATGTAGACCAATGATAAATTATGATAAATTTCTTTCATAAAAAAGAGATGAATCTGTTTTTTCACCACAAAGATTTATTTTTCCGTGTTTAAGCGCGTTCAAGCAGACAAATGGAGAAACAAACTTTTCAGCTTTATAAATTATAAGATAGATTATGGTATTTGTGAAGAATGTGTAGTGCCCATACAAGTCGTATAGGCTTAAGGGCGCGAAGAATTTTAATGTAAGTAAATTATTGTATTAATAGATGAATAAAAAAAAATAGACGATAGATTGTACAAATTACATCAAAATGTAACTAGTTACAAATAACTAGTTAAGTATTTTGTAATTAGTTAGTCTTCAATTTCATCTATATCTAGGTAGTATAGGTGTACTGTTATATAAAACTGAAGAGTTTGATGGTTTGTTTGTTTTTTTGTTTGCTTGAATGCGCTAATCCTGGGAAGTACTGGTCTAATATGAAAAATTCCTATAGTGTTAGATAGTACTTTTAGTTGGAGAAGTAAATATAGGGAAACGGTGCACATATATATATGTATACCTAACTATCTGTGGAAACCTACAAGTGGGTCTGTAGTATAGCGTAAAATATAGTTAACTATAAATTAGTTTAAGTCCCTATTTTATTATACTATAACCTAATGCTTCCCAAAATAAATAAATAATTAAAACCTTCATAGTAACGTGTCAAATATGTATATTTACTGTAAGCTAGACAAAATTACTCAACTAATTAAAAAATGGTCAAAAGGGTGTCAAAACACATTTATATACAAGGATTCCGTATCTGATACGCTATAGACGTATTTGTTAAATAACCTCAATGTAATTGCAGAGGAAGTTGACCTGTATTGCTGTTCTCGGAGTGAATTCACGCACACGGCCATGAAAGTGATGTGAATTAATGAAATCCGCAAATTGTATGAAATACATTAGGCAAACATTTAATAAAAAGTCCATCGGACTGCAAGTCAAAGAACTGGCTATTTCAGAAGCGTTGAGGTACGCGTTCAAAATGGCTGTTGCGTAATGGACTTGCCTAATCGACACCAGGCTTCAATTTTACTACATTGTGTATGACTTTTTACAATATGTTTTGCTTTGCTCATAAGCAATTGTGCATTATTACATTGTTCGCCTATTGTATTACAATTTTATCCAGCGTAATGCGAACCGTATTACGATTCTTCGTATGAATAAAACATTCAAATTAGAAAAAAAAGAAAAAAAAAAACTTTTATTAGCTTGACTGATCATTTTAAGGTGCCGGAGCCAGACATAGTTCAAAGTGTTTGTACATTGCCCAAAGTTTGGCTCGTCTGCTAGTACGCAGTTAACCAACTCCTTCACATAATTTTACAAAAAAACGTGAAACTTGTCGAATGTTTTATCAATAATTATTTTACATAGCACGTCATTCGAAAGATCTATTACAAAATGTGCATTTATTTGTATTTATAAATAATCTTTCCACTTTACCTTTCATACTTTTCTTTTACGTCTTCCCTAAAATAAGGGTTAAGAAACAGCAAGCAGAATTCAAATGCCTCTAGCAGTGTTCGATTTTAGTGAGACTAAGGAACAAAGATGATTGATGATTTTTATTTATAAAGATAGCTAAGGAAATATAGATAACTAAGAAAGGTAACTAATTTTATGAAAACGGTGATAGATTCTGTTATCTTTAACATTACTATCCAGAGTTATCTCATTCCGGCTCGGCTATATTGTAAAAAAATTGAAAACATTACATTTCTGGAATTCCATTCCCTACTTAGTGTTTAAATTTTTCTATTTCTAGGTAAGTATTGTATGCAAAACCATCGATTTCATATATATACAGATTTTCCTTAAACAATTGAAATGAAAAGAAATAGCGTAGTGCATACAATACATAGTTAAAACGATAATAATTAATTAAAGTCGCAAGTTAAGAAAGTCACAAGTGTCAGTTACAATTAAATACTTTGCTATTCATATCAAACAAAAAAAATTGTTCTTTACTTGCACGCTCGGCTCAAGCGGAACGTGACACTTTTTCATGCGCGAATTCGTCAATGACTCTAGCTCTTACCAGAACATGATACTGTGGATGAGGCGGCCGTTACAAGCGTTGAAATACAGAATTAGGTGCAAAAACAAAAAAATTAAAAATTATTCAAAAATAAACGTAAAAAAGAAAAACTCTCTATTAGTAAAAAACATATAAAAACATTATTTTGGTCTATTTTTAATCCGTTCGTAACACTTTAATAGATATATAATATTGTTAGCGACCCGCCCCGAAGTAATTATATGGATGCCTAACTTTTTTTAAATATTATATCGCCTTTTGAGTCGGAAGAGCCAAAATATCAATTTACAAAGTTCCTAAAGAGTCACAAACATTTTTCATGCCAGCAATAAATGATAGGCGCATATATAAATTTTTGGATGAGGAAAAAAACTAATATATTTATTTATTCATAAGAAAAATACCTACTTATCCATATATAAGTAGTGTTATTTCAAAACAAACGATAATAAATCTCCCAGCCGTACGGGAAACGACAAAGCAGAAGAAGAATGTTTGTATTTTATGATTTCCCATATTATATCATTCATTGGATTGCGATCAAACCTTAATAGTTTATTGCTTGCACTATTGCGAAGGTGGTGCGGCTAAAGAATATTTCTGCGACCTGAATGTATACAAAAATGAAGCCAAATTTCCCTTGGTCGCGCCATCACGCGTGAACGGCTTGACCGATTTCGCTAATTTTTTTTTATTTCTGTTATTGTCAAGAGAAGGTTTTTATAAAAACAAGAATTAAGAAAATTTAGCGGAAATTTAGAAAATTTAAGAATACTAAACCCCCATATTAAATTATTTCTAATGGAATGGAAACGGGGAAGAGAATATTATAGGATAATAGAATGTTAGATAACTTCGTTAACCTGTTTAAGTGAATTAAATATCAAATTAAAGCTATTAGTTTCTCATTAATTAAAATTATTTCAATGAACCCATTTTGACAAGTTGTTCATAATGTTTAAGGATACACTAGTATTTATTACAAGATGTTGGAGATTATTTCTGTTTAGAAAACATACTTGATTACACTATTACATATTATAATTCTTCCGTCCTAGCTGTGTGACTTAAATTCCCTTGAACGCCAGGATACAATATGAAATTTGTAAAATTTTAACAAAAAATCCGATTTCATATTGTTAGAACTAGACCAAATTGAAATGGGATCTTATGGGAAGCACCAGTTTTCAAATAAAATAAAAATCATCAAAATCGGTTTATCGGCTCGGAAGTTCCAAGATAACAAACATAATATGTGTGTGTGTGAGACTGAGAGTGCGTATAATGTGTTAGTGTGTGTGTGTATGCAAATTAGTGAAGTGTGTAAAATAGAGTATGCGTTTTAAATTTAGATTTGTAATAGCACTACTTTATTTATTTATTTATTGTTAAGAGTTTTACGTTTTTTTTTTTAAGTTTTAAGATTTAGATTTTTATTGCTTTCCAATGATCTTTGAAACTAACCTTTGTATCATTAGGGATGTTACAAAGGTCAGTTGAATCGAAAAGGAGTCGAAGCCGGAAATTTGATTTAAGATAATCAGGGTCTGAGTATGATAGTCGGAAAGATGTTATTTAACTATGAAGGATAAAAGTAGATGATTTAGTAAAGAAGAAAAATAGGTATCTCCTATCCAGGTTAGGATTTGATAACAAATAAACTGAGATGAACCGTTTATTTTAGCGAATAGCGAATATGGATACATTATTTATCAATATTATCACTTGAAGTAGAAGATACCCTTGCTCACAGAACAGTGAAAAACGAACTCTGTCTATTAGCATATATTTTTTTTTATTGAATTCTAATATACTTATTCAAATTATGCGTATATGCGTATTAAAGACTTGCCTGTTGTCCAATTGACACTAAACAGAATTTATAAAGTAAGATAGAGAGCAAAACCATAAACTTAAATTTTCTTAATATCGTGAAACAATACTACGCACTAGTCTTAGTGTTATTGTCGACTCCAGCAAAATGTTGTGATTTTAAATCTGATATACGCATTTATAGTCACAGAGCACAGATTAGCACAGATGCTTCAGAACGAGATAGCGAAAGTTGTTGCAAAGTTTGACAACAGCTGGTGGTTTCTTGGCAAGTGATAATATAGGAATTAATTTTACCTTAAATATTTATATCTTAATAACTTGTTTTATTTAAATGTTAGCTATTAAAATCTCAAAAAACTTCCTTGAGGTAAAGTGAGGTGTGCTAAAGGAATCTTAAAAATATTCATTTATGAAAAGTTTTTTTTGAAGTTACGTTTCATCTTATTTTAAGTGATTACGAAGCTGCATTACCAGACGACTGCCAGATGAGTTACCGGCCTTTCACAGGTGATTATCCTCTTTTCGTTTTTTTTTGGATAACAGTCTAACTTATAGGCCAATAATGTAGCCCCTTCTTTGCAAATAGCTGTTAGAAAGTAAGGTAATAAAAAAGTTAAAGTCGTTAAGTAAACGGTGCTATCTTGGCGTCCATCGACAATTTTTTTTGTAGACTATAACACACGGACGAATAATGAAATCGAACGCGACATTCACACTAAAATACTCAGTTATCATGACGTCACTTTATGTTAATAGTGCGTTTTACTAAGCATCACCTCGACTTATATAGTACATATAATATATGAGTAACCTTTCATACTATGTTCAAAGTTTACCATAAATATTGTAAATAAATCTACACTAATATATAAAGCTGAGGAGTTTGTTTGTTTACTTGAACGCGCTTATCTCAGGAATTTCTGGTCCGATTTGAAAAATTCTTTCAGCGTTAGACAGCCCATTTATCGAGGAAGGCTATAGGCTATATATCGTCACGCTAAGTTTAATAGGAGCGGAACACCAATGAAGAATGTATCCCACGACCCCTGGAGCAGAAGGCAGGGTCACTACCCACTGCGCCAACGGGCCAGCCCAATGGTTTGTTATTATAATTTATATTTGTAAAATCATTAATAAATCAGTAAAGGCGTCATCATCATCGTTGGCTATTTTTTAAATTTTATAAAGGGCAAACGATCAGGTAGCAGACAGCTAAATGTCTACTGACGCCTATGGACATCTGCACGATTAGAAGGTAAGCAAATGTGTTATCGGCCTTTAATGACGTGTTTAGACCACCCGGAACTCTGACAAACCGAACGAAACGCGACAACAATACCATCACTTGAACTGACAGTATTTTATTTTTATACAAAGATATACCAGCAGCATGTGGAAAATACATTTAAGAACTTAATTAATTATGAATTCCGTTCAGTTTCACTCCAGGGTCGCGTACCCGTAGTGGATCGATCAGTTATCGGACAGATAAAGGAAGATCCACCCCCTGGGAGTAAACGTATTTGTTAAATAACTTCAAAAGTTTTTGTCCGATTTTGTTCTAAATAGTTTTCCTAATGAGTTTTCAGCATGTTCTATTAACATGGAAAATTTAACGCTTTTATAGAAGGGCTCCGTATCTGATACGCTATAAACGTATTTGTTAAGTAACTTCAAAAGTTGATGTCCGATTTCGTTCAGAATAATTTCCTAATGAGTTTGTAGCATGTTCTATCAATATGGAAAATTTCAAGTCTCTACGTCTAATAGTTTGGCAATGCTAGGGGGATGACCACCTTACGAGCAGATGGACGGACGGACGGACAGAGCGAAATTAGAAAAATTCACCGTCGCAACATTTGCCGATGATGCAGCCTTTCTTAGTTGCAATAAGGATCCACTTGAATCAAGCAAATCATTACATGGTCAAACCAGCCAGCATCAAGCATTTAAGCAAAGACAACCTTCACTGCAATGCGCGAACGAATCCCCTTATAATACCAAATACATTATCAGGAAAAGAGGAATTCAACGTTATATATACATACAGAGTTACATACATAAAAAATAACACAATCAAATGGTCATCTAGATGGGATTACATTCTGGAATCGATGCCACAAACTAATATCCAGTGGTTTTCTATATTGAATTCATTGGTCATTGTACTTTTTCTCAGTGGAATGGTAGCAATGATTTTACTCAGAACATTGCATAAGGATATCGCTCGCTATAACCAAATGGAGTGCGGGGAAGATGCACAGGTAAATTAATTTAAGTACTCTTTACAGTACTCCATGATATGCTTGAACTACTAAATTACTTTACTTGAACTCAACAAAGGCACTTTACGAATAAGCTTTGTACTGTCTTATCTCCTATATTCTTCTACCAAACATTATCCAGGTACAGTACCAGGATCCTTTTAAATTACAGAGGTTATAGCTGTCGGCCAATTTAAGATGACAGACTGCATTCTGACCTCATTCCCATGCTGTCTATATCCCACAACTAATATCATTTAGTGACATTAATCGAGTCCGATTGTCTTACTTGCCTTCCGAAACACTGAAGTCAGAAAACTGATATTAAAATAGGGCACACGTCTATCACCCGGTCGCACTAATAACTACTTAACCTAGCGATCCACTCAAACTCCTACCATTTATTACGTTCTCATATTACTATACAGTCTATCTCCTGTATTATTATATACTATGTTTTTCATAAAGTTTTACATAATAGTGCTGTGCTTAAGTCAGTATAGTGATGTGCTTGAGTCAGTGAAGTGCTATGCTAATGCTTTGGTTAAGTCAGTGTAGTACTGAGCTTGAGTCAGTGTAGTGCTGTATTTGGGTCAGTGTACTGCTATGTTTAGGTCAGTGTAGTGCTGTATTTAGGTCAGTGTAGTGCTGTGCTTATGTTGTGCTTAAGTGAGTGTAGTGCTTGGCTGCTGTGTTTGAGTGACTGTAGTGCTGTGCTGCTATGTTTAAATCAGTGTAGTGCTGTACTTATGCTGTGCTTGAGTTAGTGAAGTGCTGTGCTTGAGTCAGTATAGTGTTGTGCTGAGTCAGTATAGTGTTGTGCTGAGTCAGTATAGTGTTGTGCTGAGTCAGTATAGTGGTTTGCATTAGGGGGGGTTCAGTTTTCGGATTTTCTCTCGTATTTATTAGCGGATTTAGGCAAAGCAATTTAGTTTCATGAATAGATTTAATCGAGTCAAATTACTTTTTATTAAGATAACTAGAATTTGATTGAAAATTTTAGGAGGAGTTTGGATGGAAACTTGTCCATGGGGATGTTTTCAGGCCACCTCGTCGTGGAATGCTACTTGCGGTATTCCTTGGATCTGGATCTCAGGTAAAAATGGAGCTTTTAAAGCTGCTACACGCGTATCGATAAAATGTTGCGATTTAACTGATCAGTTCGAAATGCGTAGTTTTATCGATATTTGTGTATGAAAAATCATTGTCGATTAATCTGCACAGTTTTATCGTTGCGTTTCGATGGCGATCACTCATTTCGATAGTTCTTGACGGAAGTGGCATGTTGCGATTTAAGTGCACAGTTTTATCGCAACGGTTTATCGTTACGTGTGTAATGGCTATTAGTTTTATTGCAAATATTGATTTTGTTAATATATAGATATAGTATAAGTGTGTGTTTAAATATAAAAAAAATAATTGTGTTTCAGTGAGGTAATACCTGTAACATAGGTTTTTTTTTATTGCGAAACCCCAAATTTTTAGATAAAAGCAAAGTACCTAACCCAAAACAAAGGGACAGGCAGACAAAAATGTTTTAACTTGCATTTTCGCTATAGGTATTGTTCAAATGCAAATACTAAAAACAAATTTTTATTTACACCTAATAATGGGAAATAAAACCTAAAAATACAGATTTTTTTGTGATACCTTTTAGCAAGTCTTTGTTTGAATCAGTTTATAAAATGTCTCTCTCGTGTGTTTTTTTTTTTTACTTTCCTCTTCATTAGCCTTCATTTTTCACATTCATCTTTTGTCTCATAAACTATTAGCTGTATGTTATCCTGTATATGTGATGTTTGACAGGTGTTTGGCATGACTTTGGTTACACTGGCGTTTGCCTGCCTGGGATTCCTTTCGCCGGCCAATCGCGGCGCCCTGATGACCTGCGCGCTGGTAGTGTGGGTGCTCCTGGGCGCTGCGGCCGGCTACGTCAGTGCACGCCTGTATAAGAGCTTCGGCGGCCGACGCTGGAAGAGCAATATCCTGCTGACGTCCATGGTTTGTCCCAGGTGAGTGACTCCAATGCCCCGGGCGAGTGACTCCAAAGCCCCGGTTGAAAGACTCCAATGCCCCAGATGAGTGACTCCGATGCCCCAGCTTAGTGACTCCAATGTCCCGCTAGAGTGACTGTAATGCCTGAGGTGAGTGACTCCAATGCCCCGGGGAGAGAGTCCGATGCCCCAGATGAAACACTCGCAATGTCCCAGATGAATGACTCCATTGTGTCTTCAATATGATTTGATTGCTGCTTCATTATTTGTTTTTATAAATTGCTAGTAAAGCGGCACTAATCAAATGAAATACAGGCTGACGTAAGGATGAAGCCAAAAACATGGTTGTATGGTTTATGGTTTAGCATGCTTTCAAACAAAGTGATTAAATGGCATGTTTGTCCTTGACATTACATCTAACATCAATGGTGATAGTTATTTATACACACTCCTAGCACAAACTATTGGTTGAAGAGGAAATGGCAATATTAGACATTACTATTATTGATTCAACAGTTCAAAGCTCTATATGTGAAATATCTTAAGTAGAGACATTTAAAATAAGTAATTTTTGGTTGCAGCGTGGTGTTTTCGCTGTTCTTCATAATGAACCTTGTGCTGTGGGGCAAGGGCTCGTCCGCAGCGGTGCCGTTCTCCACGCTGGTAGCCCTGCTGGCGCTATGCTTTGGGGTGTCCGTGCCACTCACCTTTATCGGGGCCTACTTCGGATTTAGAAAACGGGTATGTTATTGGCTATATATCTTATTAGGCATACTCTTTAGAAGTGTATCTTCTAAGATGTTACAAAAAAATCAATTACAAATCGAATATTAATATAATAAAAATATTGTGTATTTATGTGTATAAAAAACAATAGAACAATCTTGTATAGCCTTTTTATTTAAATGGCACATTGTTTGTTTTATCAAAAGTGTATAATATAAACCAAATTTTAAATCTTTGTACATCTACATTGTTATATTTGACAATTGATACTGTGTCATGAGTACGCTTTGACTCAATCATATAGTAAAATTAATTCATGTGTGTGTAAATCTTTTGGCATTGGTGTGCGTGAGGTTTTATTTTAATAACATAACAGCCGAACGCGCTAGCCGATTGCGCCACGGAGGCACGTGGTTACTGATCTCAAAATAAGAATAGATAACCACAACCAAGGTTTTGATCCTTTAACAGGATATTACTATTGAGAGTTTCCTTAATATATTTATAAATTTATTTCTTATTATATTGTGTTGTATGCTTAAATAAAAATAAAAAAAAATTGTCATGAAAGTTATATCATTTCCTAATACAAATTATTATCTTTTATTACGTGAACTTGATTCAAATTTTCCAAAATAACAGACTTAGTTATCTTTAATGTTTTAAATGAAAGTATTCTTAAAAAGCTCCATCTGTCAAACACCGATGGAAGCATGAACCAAAGATCAAATACGTTTAGGTAAAACGTACGTTACCCAGTACTATAGCGAGGCTTCGCACTTGTTGCCTTCGAGAGAAAGGCCCACGATGTTCTAGCTTTCCGTCACTAGTCATAGATGGCGCGGTTTAACATCGTTTGTGCGTGTGAGGATATCCTGTACGTAAGCCGGGCACAGTCAATTACGCGTCTAATACATTTGCATAGCTTTTATTATTGTAATTCTTATATTTATATGACGTAACATCCTTATTCTCAAGCCATGCTATTTTGTCTTTGGAAAAATGGCGTCTTAATTTACATGCAAGTAATAACCCGGGTAATAACCCGCCATAATTTCTGACGTCGTTTTAACTTATAGCAACGAACGTTTCTTGAAATAAAACATAAGGCTCTATCAAACAAAATATTATTTTATTTTAGATTTTATCCCAAATTTAATAAAGTTTATTCCATTACCATTTTTTATTGTGATAACTAAACTCCTTAACAAATATACAATTTTTGTTCAACGTAACATATCTCCATTTCATTTCCCCATTAAATTTATGGAAAGCAACCAAACGATTGATCGGTTGGTTGTTTCTGAATCTCGTAAGTACTAGTTTTGTTTTAGGCTGGCTGTTACCCACGACTTTGCCCGCATAGGGTTTAATATATTAGTTCAATTTTTGGGGAGTCTTAGGGTTTGATTACTCGTCAAAATGAGCAGTTAAAATTAGTCAAATGTACGTGTAACCACGACTTTATACACTGCAGTCATCGTAAAGTCACTAGATTTATGCAAAGCAACCGAAAGACTGATCGGTTCGTTGTTTATGAAGATCGCAAGTAATGATTTTACATAATTATTATTATTATTATTACAGAATAAACTTTACTTGACACAAGAACACATAGAAAACAATAATTAATAAGATAAGAAAAAACCTTGTAATATGGTATTCACAAGGAGTGTAAAACGGATGATCAATACATACCCATTATTGGACATGCGTATAAATTTATTGGAAACAGCGAAGGTAAGAAGAAAACTATTCTATAGAGTAACGGATTCTATCGACGTTGTATGATATAATTTCTAAATTTTTTCACTTAAGCCAATTTTAACATGACTAAAAAAAACGGATCAGGTAAGGTATTTTATTCATATTATAAATAATTAACCTGTAACGAGCTTAAATTGGTGTAAGAAAATAGCGATCCTTAATTGGCCGAGACTAGAAAATTTTGTACTGGCGTTTTATTTTCTGCGCATCCTCTTGGTAAGTGCATTTTTAGATAGTGAACACAATTAGAGAATGGAGATTCTCAAAAGAGGAATCAGGAACATTTTAAAAAACCGCTCGGTTAGTAAAAAATATTTTTACTGTCAGTATTTATTACATATAAAAGTATATAAAGTTCCAATTGCAAAAAATTTTCTTGCTATGATTACAAATTTAATTTTTAAGATCTAATTTTTGGCTGAGAATTTTCTTTTAATATATATAGGATTTCTAGAGTAAGTCGTATACGACTCTCTTTGAATAATTAATACAAACTAGAGATCGTGGGCTGGTCGAAATTCGGCCAGTAATCTATAGATTTGCGTACTATATACATTTTTAGAGCTATGTACAATATATATGTCGTTATACTAATTTTATTGTTAATATAACGACATTTAACAATTTAATCATGCTTGTAGCCGAATTGGGCCGGCGCGTCCGGGTACCAGTACCTCTTTCTCACATGAGATCGGCGTGAAGTGGGATTGAAAAGGAAATTTCAAATTTATTTTATCAAACATAGACTCTATATATATTTATTTACAATTAAGATTTGTAAGTAAATTGAAAATAAATATAGTGGCCAAGAGCGAGTCAAGACCCGCTTATTTAGAAGGTTTCCGTATCGGATACACGATAAAGGTGTTTGTGAAATAAAAAGGTATTTGGAAATAATTTTTCTAAAGAGTTTGTAGCATCTTTTGTCGATATGGAAGAGTTCAAGTCTATATGTAGTGGCCTAGATATAGATTACAAGTCTATAGATACAGATCTAATAGTTTAGAAATCCTAGAGGGAGAATACCTTGCTAGCGGACAGACGGACGGACGTACTGAGCGAATGTTTATACATTTATATATTCCTACAAGGCATATTCCTACCCTTATGTTGAGACACATCGAAAAGTCAGTGTAGTGCTGTGCTGTGGTGGCGGATTCGGTGGTGTAGCTTTCGGGTTACATTGAACCGATTTTCCCTATATATTCATTCGTGAATTAAAGCAAAGTAGTTTAGTTTTTCTTGCAAATTATAAATATTACTGACCAGCTGTGCCTGCGACTTCGTCCGCGGAAAATTAGGTTAATAAAAATAGATTCCATTTTAGCGCGATGATACATAGCCTATAGCCATCATCGATAAATGGGCTATCTAACTCTTAAAAGTTTTTTTCAAATCGGACCAGTAGTTCCTGAGATTAGTGCATTCAAGCAAATAAACAAACTCTTCAGCTTTATATCGACACCTCCCACGTAAACTACTGTAACCCCATATTCCCAACTTCACAGTAGAGCGGTAGCATTCATGAAGACATCGTATCCCTCCATCGCGGGTTCTTGTGCCCCAAAGCTATTACCAAATAACGAGAAGTACTCAATTGTCTCAGCAATTCGCCGATCGAGGCCGTCTCTTGTATCAAATACCTGTAAATAAAACTATTTTGTTAATAGAATCAAGTGTCTAACCTTTTGAAAGTACATGTTAAAGGAATAGATCCATTCGTACTTACTATGTTATGTATCTAAGCGTAAATAGCTTGATACTTTTATTCCTAATGGTGCTAAGTATGTGGCTCTAGGCTGGTTTAAAATAGTAGTCCCATTAGTTAAAAAAACAATCAAACATATAATTTATTTACTCTATTTTTTTAGCAAAAGTGGTCCAACAAACTAAGGCCTTGTCTATGGAGACGCGGGGCGAACCGCAGCCCCCGCAGTCCAGTCGTGACCACGGTATGTAACTGGATCGAAATATCGACATAATATCAAAGTTAATTAACGTGGTACGTACTCGCCACAAATAGATCAAAATGTTATTAAACCACGAAGACTTAAGTTAAAATCTTTAATAAGCTCTTCTTCCTAACATAATACCAGTTTTATACCAGGTATATTATTATATAACCAGGCATAATGAATAACTTAACAGCTGGCGGAAAAAAATTAATTGGCCTAAAAATCAAATAAACAAAGATTCTTGCCACGCAAGAAGAGACGACGGCATAAAAAAAAAACAGGCATAATGATGAATGGTCAAATTGATGGTTTCCAAGCTTCTTCTACCTAGCGTTATCCCGGTCTAGTAGATACCAGGGTCCGCTATAATATAGAAATAAAACGATTGCCCTTTAAGTCTATATTTGTATTAGGTATAGATAGTTTATCCTATATTAACAGACTTTTTTTATAGTATTGTTTGTCAAATTGGGTCTCTTTGCATGATTTTAGATTAGACTGTGGTCATTCTTTTTAAATTACGTAAGAATACGTCGGTGTTATTCTCAATTGAATAGATGCTAGATTCAGAAGTTTTTACCTTTATTTCTATATATGATTTCTATAAGACGAATAACAAAAATGTTAAACTATCATAGAATCAAGTTTTAAAATTAAACGCAGTAATTTTTTCTATATTTTTATTACGTAATAATTCCGTAAGTCAGTGAAATGTTACTCGAAAGTGAATTTAAAACGAGTAATAAATCGAATTGCGCTTAACGTGATATACGGAAAGTATTGCTGAAAAGGCAGCTGTCTTAGTTGAAGTTAAGTATGCAAACATAAAGAGGCCGGTGATCGACATAAGAGGCACGGAATTACCGTACACCGGTTAATGCCGTCTGTACTCGCTGTACTTTGTCGGGACAAGGGTGGAATTATACCCCTTGTGTCGGTATTTATGCCCTCTGTTATTAGAAAACAGATTATTCGCTAATAACAATTAAATCTTCTCTTTGTATAAGCGAAGTAATTTAAATTTTTTCTCTCTTTCATGCAAATTCCTTAGAACTTTAGATTATGTCTATAATTTTTTAATAACATTATTTTATATGGAGGGCCCTTTTCCCTAAGGTACAGGTAATGAACTTGTTTTGGGATGGGCCACCTACTTGCACTTATACCTTTTTGTACCAGTGAATATAGAGACCTCTTTGTAATTGTAATGATGTAACTTTGTTCCAATAATAATTATTATTATTTAAATTCTGTCTATGTAATATTATTATTATTATTATTATATTCTTAATGTTTTCTAGCGAATCGCCTACCATTCACTTTGCATTATTTTAGTTTCCTAATGCCGGAGCCAGACATAGCCTCATTTGAATGATCATTACAATGCTCATGTAATGTGGCCGGGGACTTTGTGTAGCTGCGCATAGTTTTGTAGATCTTCAAGGACTATAATGTACAAACACTTTGAGGTATGTCTGCCTCCGGCATAAAGGTTGTATGGAAGAAATCTGTTTTAAGGGATTGTACCGCCTTTTGGACCTCTTTCATCGATGTTTGTTCACTTATGTGTTCATTTCTATTGTGGTGTACAATAAACATTATAAATAAACTAGCGGAAACTTTATCTTGCCCGATTAATGGTCGACCGAGAGGTCCCATACTAACGTCATCTATTAAAAGTATTCCGAAGCTTTTTTAGTACTTTTTAAATTTTCTTTTCTTTGAAAAATTTCGTCAATTTCACTCGAAATTTCGTCGAAATTGGTCCACTCCTATAGGAGGAGTAAGGTGACAAAAGCTTGTACAGTCGATTGTTTTATGTATAATAATAAATGTTTATTTAAAAAAAAACTTAAATCTACGTGCATTAAATCTTAGTAATAACGCATTATTCCATACACAAGAACTTATGAACTGTATATTGTGTCTGGAGCCAACCTATTAAGCATTATTAAAAAAGCTTGTGTCGGGAATCTCCGCTCTTCCATATTCTTCAATGAAATTATATATATAAACTTTACGTGATTGGTATGGATTACGGTGTATCAACAACGCCTATGCTACGTGCATTACTCACAATTTGATTAATACATCGCCCGCTATAACGCAGGCTGCACGTGAAAGTACGCAGTCCGCGCTATAACCGCTGCACTCAATTTGCACGCGCTGCTTGATGCAGCCGCTGACGACACATTATAAGCGCGGCGTAAATTAGTAGGGGTCGCGTCGGCCCCATTCCGCATTTTGGGGTTGACTAGACCTGTAGGGCCCGGTTACATTGTCGATTTTGGTACACTGACGAACTTGACACTTATTTTTTTAGTTTAGCCTTATTTTCCTCAACAGATCGGTACCTCAGCGAATCTTTGATTTAACCTTAAGGAAATATTCTTGTTCGATTAAAGCTCTCCGTTCAGTCAGTATTACATATTCATAGAATATGAACTATGCAATAGTACAATTTAGTGCTAATTCTCCACTATCATTGTCACCAATGATGTATATGAAAAATCTGCTGCCTAGAATTGAAATTTAATCGTGGCATTCTTGCATTTCAGTGGCAATTGACATATATATTTTTTAAATTTATTTAATATAATTGATACAGCAAGTTAGACACAGCTTCTATCCAGGAAATTTAACAAGTTTATGGGTCTATTGCACATTTCTCAGTCTGAGATTACGTTAAATAATAATACGATGCTCAAGTATAAATACGCAGCTATTAACAAAAGTGACGTCACACCTTGCTACTCATTGGCGAACGACAAATCCGGTTGTGTGCCTCCGTAGGTCCGAGTATTTGACTCAGCGTAATCAAAATTTTGTAGTAGACATGTAACCGCGGCCGGTCGATCTGTCCCGGGGGTGTTTGGGCCGCGCCTCCTTGATTTAGCGCGGTCCGTAAAGTCCCATTGTTGCGCCCGACGGGATACGGCTTAATTCCGAACCTAACACCTATTCTGTTAGTAGAGATTTAAGAAGTGGAACCTTCTCTATAAGAAAACAAAAAACGAAGCAAAGCGAGGCAGCCTCTGTATGTGCAAGTTTTTACTTTCGTCGGCACTCCTCTGGAGTTGATTCTCTTCGCTTCATTAACTAATCCTTAATGAAAATAATTCATTAATGAATGTAAAATTCATTATAAGTGGCCAAGAGTGTGTTATGACACATATAGACGTGTATAGACGGGTTCCGTATCCGATACTCGATCAAGGTGTTTGTTAAGTAGCTTCTAATGAGTTCTAATCAGTGTTTAACATGTCCAATCACCGTAAAAAATATCAAGTCTCTACATCTAATAGTTTGGTATTCCTACGAGGCTGGCACAACCTGCGGACGGACAGACGGACGGACAGATTCAAACTATAATAGTTCGCTGTAGGACCCTAAAAACGGAAACTAAGATGGTATCACCGTTCAACTATCGACACTTATTGAGTCGGGTTACCTGAAACTCGATATTGCAAATGATAGTGCGGTCTCAGTACCGTGTAGTGGGTATCTAATTGGGGTGCGTGCGGTATCAAAGCGGTCGCCTATGTCACGAACCCACGTAACAAACCCCTCAACTCTCGTCGCGTCCCATGTCTTTGTACGTACGTGATCGCCACAGTCTTATTTGCATACTTGCTAGTTAGAAATACATGAACTTAAATTGCTTTGATACAGTCAAATTTTGTGGTGACAATGACATATTCATTCGCATACGCTGTCAGTGTCAGTGACATGGGTATGTAAGTACATGAAATTAGCTGTATAAGTGACAACTCACGAGTGATGTGGCTGTCGGCGCGACACTAATACTCTCCATTTTCACGTACTTTATTCTATAACGATTTTCCTTTTTTTATACAACTATAGTCTTCTTTATTTAAAATAATAAATTATACGCTGTCAGTGACAGGGTGTATGAAAGTACCTGATATTAGCTGTATAAGTGACAACTCACGAGTGGTCTGGCTGTCGCCGCGACACTAAAAATCTCCTTTTTCACATACGTTATTCACAAACGATTTTCTTCGTGTACAAATATCGTTTTCTCTAGCTAATATAATAAATTATACGCTGTCAGTGACAGAGTGTATGTAAGAACCTTAAATTACCTGTATAAATTGCACTACACGAGTGGTCTGGTTGTCGCTGCGACAAAAAAAAAACTCTATTTTTAACATATTTTACTTTCAAATGGTTATTTTCCTTGCGAAACAAATATAGTTTTTTCTACCTAAAATAATAAATTATACGCTGTCAGTGACAGGGTGCACATGAGTACATAAAATTAGCTGTATAAGTGGCAACGCACGAGTGGTCTGGCTGTCGCCGCGACACTTAATGGCTCTCGGCTCTCTGCGCCCTCAAAATCAAAATTATAAAACAAATTAAAAACAGAACACGATATCAAGATTTAATAATTACACGCACATACACACACATCCACTCAAACACTCGTTCATACACACATACACACACACACGCATAAAATGTATTCTTATAACATTGACGTGATCGCCCATAAAACTAAATGTTAATAAATAAATAATAGAACTACTTTTTGTATTAAGACACCACATTTATATGTTATATTTACTAAAAGTTGTGATCCCGTTATGGTCTTAGCATTAAGAAATATATTGGAACACTAACTGATTTTTGTAACACTATGGGATTACCAATTAAAAACTAATAACAAAAACGGGACGCTCATAAAATATAATATAGTAGCTCTGGTTGTAAAAATCCGTTCTTAACGGTCTTTGTACATTTATCCGATTTCGCAACTCGACAATTGTTGCTAAGGATTATAAAAGTACGTACCTGAAAATATATACATATTCATACCATTTTTTTATATATATATTTATATTGTACATATAAATACGATTTTTTTTTCATATGCAATTTTAAAACTGTTTCAGTACCACTATAATGAAATGAAAAAATCTTTGCCATTAAAGAAAAAACTTTTTTGGCAATGTTTAAATAGGTAAATTTTATACGTATAATATAGCTACTAAACTAGAAAATAGTAATAGTATATGAACTGTATTGTCTATGGTTATTATTTTATAAATCATAGTAGAAAAAAGAATAGTAGACATTAAACGTACGGCAAAGCATTTCTAAACGAACTGCCATCCATAGAGTAAACTGTAGCTGTCAACAACAAACAGGGAGCAGACATTCACCTGAAAGACTATCAATGACCACGGACAACTCAGAACTGTATTACTAGGAGTCTTGAAGCGCCCTGTATCGCAGGTAAGTATCAATTTTGAAAATAAAATGTAATCAAAATAAAACAAGTTAGAATACTTTATATATTTATTTATTGTTAGCTTTTTTTCATATAAATAATACACAACAATAACTATTATAAGCACGTTTCCTGTAAGTAAGTACTGTGAACATTGCAATTGGCATTTTTTATGGTAATAATTCCATTTACGATTTACCATATTTTCACCAAAAACATAATATATGGGAAAAAACAGGAAAAACTAATCCTTATATAAAAGTAATACTCAGGACTTTTTGGTGAGGGCACGTGGGGCCACGCAGTGCCACTTTGGAAGTGCCTCTTAAAACTTTTTTTTTGTGTTAATTAAATTTGCATTAAGATTATTCTCCCAATTTCTTTTCTTCTTTCATCTGTCGTTTAATTTTTGTTTTTGACGTGATAACGTCTTATAAATCGAGGAACGCCCGCTGCATGCACGAAAAAGTGTCACGTTCCGCCTGAGAGACACGATGAGCGTTATCACGAAATCATTAAAATTATCGCCCCTAAAGCGATCCTATAAACAACCAAAGTTATTTATATAAACTGTGATCCACCATCTGTATAACATATACAGTTATAATTTTTTTTCTCTATTTAAAAAGCTTTAAAATAATGGGATTCCGATAAAGCTCATGTTGTTTGTATCAATTTGACTAGATAAGGCTTTTGTACTGGGGCGTTGATTGAGATAAATTGAGACTGTAATTTATTACTTATAATATCAATAATTGACTAATCATTAATTAATTAAATTAGAAACTGTTGTTGCATGCTTAAAATGGCAAACTGTTGATACTGTTTTTTTATAATTAAGACCTGTATATAACCACAGTTTACGCAATAAATGATTATCCATCTATAATAATCATTTTCATTAAACTTAAGATTTGTGATGAAATCGAAGCACTTTTGAAAAGAAGTACAATAATTGAAAAATCCATATATAATATAATAACATGTACATTCTTATTACTTTAAATTTAAATATAAACATATTTGCACATACATAAACATACACTTAGAAACATACACGTTGACATAAGCCATTTACACTTACATCTTATGTAACATATTCTAGGGAAAAGCGGAGTCCCCTAACACAGTGCCGATCGACACGCTAGAGTTTGACTCAGCCTCATTTTTATTACCGCTGGTACCTTAGAGTTTTCTCAGTAACTAGAACAATCTCTCTATGGCTGAAAAGCGAATTTGATTGGATACGAACATGACAAGCAATCTTACTTGCCTCTATGAGCTTTCCAAAATGATATATTACAAGTATTTCGTAGATTTTCCTATATAATGCAACTGGTTTGGATGCGTAAAGTGCGTGTCAGTATTGTAAATTTACTATAGATCATAGACATGAATAGCATTCTCGTATGGGTCTATGAGCGTAATCGTGACGTATACACTAAAAATAACCTAAAATTTCGGAGATGGTGCTTAATAGAAAAGAGAAAGAAAAATTAGGGAAAGAAAAAAGCAAATAAATTATGTACGCGTGACTTCGCACTTTAATTTTATGCTTCATTTGACATCTCTACTGCTCTTACCTGTCTATCATCCGGCCGCGGTAAGAACTGCTTAACCTAGTGATCGACTCAAAAGCCGGCCACTGATTAAGTTACGCTCTTCTCTAAAGAATGGGAAATACTCACAAGAGAAAAAGAAGAACGTTTATTGCTACACCGTCTTGTACAGTTGAAGATAAAAGTGTTTTCAGTTGATTCGCTTCAGCTTTGTTCTTTATTGTTATTACGAACGTGACTGAATTGAACTCCTTGTTTGTTAGAATTCATTTTATAAGTCTCTTAGTCCTTCTGGGTGGTCCAACTTTATTGATGTTTTTAAAATATTTGACAACTCAAAAGAGCTATTAAAAGTCCACTTGATAAAGCATCGTTTGGGTTCCTAAAGATGAACCAGTTCAAATCCAAATCGATGAGCAAGCGCAACTGACAATTGTATGTAATTTCAATAAGTATATACATGTAACATATTTTTTGTACGACTGTTAAATAGTTTTAAAAGTACTTTTAATAAACCTAAAAATATCTGTTTATAAAAAATTGATGAAAATGGCTTTTCAAATGACACTAAATACCATATTAGAAAGTGTTATTTGATGTACACATTTACTAGTTTTAAAAAGTAAAAAAAAAATTGTTACTTTTATATTATTGTTTTCAACCGACTTCAAAAAAGCTGGAGGTTCTCAATTCGACTGTATTTTTTAAATGTTTGTTACCTCAGAACTCACGACTGGGTAAACGAATTTTGATCATTCTTTTTTTTATTTGAAATCTGGGGTTTAAATAGCTGATTTATGAGATATACCAACGCAAAAATTTCGGGATATCGATGTAGAGGTTTCTCACACGTCCAAATTTAACGGTATGTCAAACAGTGCATTTTTGTAATTTAGTTTACATTAAAATGGGATATTTTATCTTGATTAGTTAGCAAAAGTGCACAGAGATTTTTTTTTTGTTATTTACAACCTGAACATAATATACAATTAATAAAAAAAAACTTACGTGTTGAATAATTTTCCAGTTACTTTTAAATATTCTTTCTATACTCGAATCACAATTCTTCTTAAGGCACTTCGTGTTTTTTTTACGAATAGCAACGAGACCCCTCAATCTTGGCTAATTAGCAATTTGATGATATAAATCCACGGACGCGTGACATTCGGGAGTTGATTCCCCGTTACCGTTAGGATTAAATATCAATTTTTCTCTTAACTGGAAAGAACACATTGAATATATCTGTACTAAGCTAGGAAAATTCTCTTATGCACTCTAGATGCTAGCAAAAACTGTAAATATCTCGGCAGTGTACCATGGATATGTCGCGTCAATATTAAGATACGGCATTATATTCTGAGGTAATTCCGTAGGAAAAGATGCCGTTTTTAAAGCCCAAAAGAAATGTTTAAGAGCAATATTTCACTTAAAAATCAGCGACAGCTGTAAATTATTTTTCAAAAACTACAATATACTAACAATGTCTAGCCTTTACATTTATGAGAGTGTTATATTTTTTAAAAGTAATATACATTTATATAAAAATTTTACTAATAAGAGACTTAAAGGAGATCTTAATAATACGATACCCATCTTTGATACTGACGGACCCGGCAGTTGTCCTGCCCGAACGTTGGGCTACTTACTATTTACTACGTTCTATTATCCTATAATATTATTCCCGTTCCCTTTCCCAATATTTTCGGAAATTTGAAAATTACCATTAACAAACAGACAGACATTTTTAAGTATACAAACCTAGTCCCAACAATAATGAACACAACAAAAAGAATTGTCCAATCTGGTGCAGTGGTGCAGTCAAAAGTATTGCGCTTACATAAATTATGGAAATTCATTTTTATTTATATAGTTTAGAAAGGAAAGTTTAATTCCAAATGGATATTTAAATCCATCTCGCAATATACTAATCACCTTATAATCTATTTAACAAATGAATCTCAAAATGTGTTGGTAAGCGCATAACTTTACAACGCCTGGACCAATTTAACCAATTCTTTTTTTTAAATGTTCGTTGATGTCCAACGATGGTTTTTACGACGAGAAAAAATCGAATAATTGCCGGGAAAACCCTAAAAACAGCCCTTTTGTTTTTCCCATACAAACGTTTTATATCTAAAATGTAGAGTCAATTTGAACTTAAACGGGGACGGGAACGGAAACAGGAACGGGAACGAGAACGCAACGGGAACGGGGATGATATAGGATAATAAAAGTAAATAATAAGAGGCAGAACATAGTCTGCCGGGTCCGCTAGTGCTTAATAACAATCAGGCCTTACATATTAGGGCAATAAGATATTCAACCGGAAAATTGTGTTCACGAGGGTCCCTCTTTTTCCAAATAAATCGATTTATTTTTAAATTTCTATGTCCATTTCAAATTGACATCTAAGAAATTTCTCCGTACTTTAACATTAGGTGTATTGACAACTTAAACGTTTTGTTTTATTTTCCAGATTACAGTTTATTTAGGGAAACGGGACTTCGTGGACCATATCACACATGTAGACCCGATTGGTGAGTACCTATATAATATATGAACGCTTTGATTTTAATATAACCTAATCACTGATGCTGATATCTCTTACATTTTCCAATGAAACCTCAATTTACTATACACCCAACAGCATATAGCTGGAAAGGAAGAAGGCAACTATCTCACCAAATTCTAGCACAGGGTTTCCATTTAGTTTAAAGGGAAACGGGAATGTATACTAAAATAAAATTATGTACCATTTGTTTTTTTTTAAATTAACCTGTTTTGACCCGCTTCTGGGCAAAGGTCTCCACCAATGTCCTCGATCTCATCTCTTTGATTAAAATAGCTTTTCAAATATTTGACGACGCAAAAGAACTTGCAAAAGTCAAATTGAACAAAACATGTTTTGATTTTGATTTCTAATTAAAATAAAATAAATAAAATATACTTAGCATTATTAAGCTCAAGTATTTGTATTTTTATATTACAGATGGAGTTGTATTAATCGATCCGGAGTATGTAAAGGACAGAAAAGTTTTCGGTCATGTGCTCGCCGCGTTCCGCTATGGGCGAGAGGACCTGGATGTGCTGGGGCTCACCTTTCGCAAGGACCTGTACCTCGCCGCTGAACAAGTGAGAATATTACAAGCTATCTAGAGAAAACGGTTATATGAGATTTCTCATTCCTAATGTGGAGACGGAGGCGGTATCTCCATCTACAGAAAACTATATATTCATATGGAATGAAATAAGTATATAGTACTACCTGGTGGTATACAGCACCAGTAGCCTATCAGATCTGAGTATCAAGATCTTAGTTTTAATCGGGCCGAAACTCGTAAAAAAAATATAGATCAATCAATGAAATATTGCTCGATAATTTTTTATAAATAATCTTGTTATAAATGATAATGAAAGTAATGATATGAATAATGAATGTAATGAAATGGATAATAAAGCTCACACAATCAATAATTAAATGAATTATGAAACCTATGAAATGAATAATGGATCTAATGAAATGAATAATGAAGCAAATGAGATGAATGAAACTAATTGGTAACCTTTACAGATATACCCACCGACGAGCGCCCCGAAGCGGCCGCTTACCAGGTTGCAAGAGCGGCTGGTCCGCAAGCTGGGCCCCGCGGCGCACCCTTTCTACTTCGAGCTGCCGCCCCACTGCCCGGCCTCCGTCACTCTACAGCCCGCACCCGGGGACACCGGCAAGCCGTGCGGCGTTGACTACGAGCTGAAAGCCTTCGTCGCCGATTCCCAGGACGATAAGCCACACAAAAGGTAAATATGTCGGTTTTAAACAGATAACATGACGACAAGTCAATCAAAACTGATACGATGAATTAGAAAAAGCAAATAATAATATAGGGGATGATAAAGGTGGTAAAGATCGTACAGCTTATGGTCTCGCCGAAGTAGTTTGGACTTTGTAGTTAGAAAAGCCCCGCTCCGGTTAGAGAAGCGTCACAGACGTTGGATCTTTTCAATTTGAAGGACAAAACGAACACGCTTCTAACTGAACTCTTCTAAGTTCCTAGGAGAGCCCACTGCAAACACAGTCGGTTAAGACGGAATAAGTAGTTTTGAAAGCGTATTCTTGTTTACAGGAATTCAGTCCGGCTGGCGATCAGGAAGATAATGTACGCGCCCAGCAAGCAAGGCGAGCAGCCGTCCGTGGAGGTTTCAAAGGAATTCATGATGAGCCCCAACAAACTGTACCTGGAAGCATCCCTAGACAAGGTATTGTCCGCACGTTAATGTTAACTTCTTTCACCATGAGTCCAAACTTAAACGTACACAAAATTCTATATTCATATAGTAGTGGTTTCCCGCGACTTCGTCCACGCAATATTGCGAAGGCCTTAGACCTCCTTAGTCTGGCCCTATCGAAAAATCCTTTCTTAGCGATTGAATTACAAACAAATTTCATTATATTACAACCCGCAGCATTCGAAATTACGTATTAGCTACTTAAATATTTTACTACATATTATTATTTTTTTATGTAACTCCCGCAGGAATTGTACCACCACGGCGAAAACATAGCGGTGAACGTGCACATAGCGAACAACTCCAATCGCTCCGTCAAACGCATCAAGGTGTCGGTGCGCCAGTTCGCCGATATCTGCCTCTTCTCCACCGCTCAGTACAAGTGCACCGTCGCCGAGGCGGAGAGCGAGTAAGCATTACCTTACTAAATGAATGATATAATAATCGTCCAATTGAAGTTAAAATATTAATTTTTACGAAAGTGGAACGGTGTTAAACGCTTTTGAAAAATCTTTTATATACTCTATAAAAGATTTTATATTTTTATCTACGCTATGGTAGGTCAAAAAATAGAATAGAATATTTGGAAATATTTCCATGGAAGTTGTTATAATACATATTAGTTATATTCTGACGCAGGGAGGTGGCCAAGTGGAGAAAGTTTAGATTTCCCATTATCGGATTGTTCAGTAAGAAATTAATGCCCGTGTAAGTGTTTCGGCGTGATTTTGGTTGCGCATGCGCGTTGTTTTGACAATTTTCCGACCCACTACTAATAGCCTGACGTTATATCTAATTTTGGTTTTTGGAATTTTGGGTTTTTTAGTTTCTTAACATGACACCCATATTGGACGGTTTGTAAATAATGGACGAGGTTTCTGTTTGTTTTTACTCGTTCCCATAAACCATAGAATACAATTTATTTGCCATTGTCAGTTGATTTTTCTCTTTCTTACTGCATTCTTTCTTTTAACGATTTTATTTTCTGTTGTAAATATCTATTATCCATTTCTATGTCATGAATCTTTTTAGACAAATCTTGTATTATGTTTTCAATACGTATTATCTGTGATGTAGTTAATAATTCGTTAGTCTTTTGTATCATATCACGTTTTAGATTAGTTGTAAATGGGTGCATTTCGTTTTGAAGTGATTTTTTAAGTTCTATGATAATGGATTCTTTGTTTGTTTCTAGTTTATCGTCCATCGTCGGCTTAATCGTTCTATAGTTATTTGTTGGGCTGAGATTGAAAATGTGTCGTCAGTTATGCTTATATCATATTAAGAATATCTTCTAATCTATCACCCGGTCGCAGCCAGAGCAACTTAACTTAGCGATCGACTCAAATGCCGACCACTGATTAGGCCACGACTCCTCCTCAGAACAGACATGCATTTACTTACAGTAATTAAAGACACAATTTTACAGATATATGTATGTAGATTCAAGAGTACAAATGTTTTATGAGATGTTTTCAAAGAGATTTAATTGAAAGGAAAGAAGTATACTTATTAACAAAAAGTTATCAACAAGATATTAAAGACAAGAAAAAGGCAATAAAATCCTGATCATATCATATCGTTGACAATATTACTAAATACAGTAAAGCTAGAAAGAAGATTTGGAAGTACAGATAAATAATTTAAGGTACATGTATCATGTTTACTGACAAAAAGAGAATGTACCTTAACCTTCTTCTTCAAGGCCGGCAACGCATCTGCGATCCCCCTGGTGTTGTAGTTGTCCATGGGCATCGGTAGTCACTTAAGAGTACCGCCAGCTCGTTTGCCCCTTGTTATATAAAGAAAAAACAAAAAAAAAAAATTAATCCTGGATACCTTCTTAAATACTAGATCTCTTAAATAGTTGATTTTAATAAATTTGGTATCAGTTTAAAGTAAGGAGTTGAACCTTTAAAATTATATCATTTTCATGATTATTAAAAAAACATTTAGTACACAAGATGGCGCGGAAACAAATTCAAATAAGTGATTCCAGACTTTTGCTCGCGAATGTATAATAAACGGTTTGTTCCGGAATACACTGCTCAGTGCTCACACTGATGATAAAATCGTTTCGTTATACACTGTCAGTATACTGCCGCAGCTCCATATTCCCCGGTCGCAGTCCACGAATTGATCCAATATTTAATACATTCGGAACTGAATTTGAATCAGATAAAAGTTATTCATAGAATAAAAATACAGCACAAACCCATTTAAAATTACAAGTTATATTAATAAAAAAGCTTCGATAGCGTCACTTTTGCATTCGCTTAGTTTAAAATTTGATTTAAGAAGTCTTATCTTATCAGTCTCAAATTTACCTCAAGTACCGAGAGAACATGACGATAAGAAGTAACATTTTTATTCGCCATATATTTAGATCTTCCTTATCTTACGACGATCTGAAAACCGTTAGGTCTTGCTTGTAAATTATTTGCGTGACAAACAAATGTTTTCTTTGTAAATAATATAATGGCAAAAATTGACACAATTTAAAATTTATATTATGGTTGAAGGATGCTTTATAATTCACGAGGAGTTCAATTCAAATCCCACTGGATAACAACAGCCATTCCTAATGCCGGAGCCAGATATAGCTTCATTTGAATGATGATTTCAATGATCATGTAGTGTGTCGGGAACTTTGTGTAACGCACAAAAAAAAGCACATCCCGATAAAATTCTGGAATAGTCAATTGAGCTTCACTATTTTGGAGTTCAGATATGATCACACATATTTTTTGCTTTATTTTTTTTTTTTTCCTCAGATTGTACGTTAGTTATCATTACGTAATCTGTGTACTCTATTCTATTTTCTCTTGTTTTCTTTGCTTCAATTAGAATTTTGCTATGTACAAAATCAAGTTTTTTTTAATGACTATATAGTATTTCTTAGTGTACTAGATGTTATGTCCTATCGCCACAATATACTTATTTTTAAAAGCGCAATAAAAGGGTACACGCGAATCAGCAATCAGGGTCCAATGTGCCATATTACAAAGGCTTTTTTCCGATTTGTTAAATGCTATTTACTATAATAACAAAGATAACTTCAATAGAAGATGGTGGTTTGTACTAAATATACTAGAAGAGTTGAATGAATAAGGTCTTACAAGGTAGGGGAGAAGAGTGCCTTCTTAGTGAAGCCATGTAGAAGGTACGTGTAAGTGAAGTCAAGTCGTTTATACATATACAGACTATTTAAGAATTGACGAAGGGGTCTTCATACGATATTCAAAAGAAGCAGCGCATTGGTGCTCAAATTAGGATAAAAATAGACACAAATATTCTATCTTGTAGACGAATTCATTCATCGTTATTTTAATATATTAATATTCTATATTATAAAAAAATATGAGTATTCACACACTTTCCTCTATATGAACTATGATTGTACTAAATTTCATACTCTTCGGTCCGCTCAATGTTCCTGAAATGATACCTAAAATTTTCGCTTCACGTATTAATATATATTCAAATTCATATGATATTTTATTCAATTAGACTTTTACGAGCTCTTTTGAATCGTCAAATTTTTAAAAGCTAACACTGATTCAGAACAATCGAGTCACGAAAAGAATCATCAAGCAACTCGTTAGCTACTCTTTTAAAAATAATTCTAAAAAACGAGTCTAAGTGTCTGGCGTCGATCTAATAGAGAAGATTAAAGTGTCCTAATTGAATTCGGGCGATCGCATCGAACGAATCTGTATCTGTATTTTTGTCTAGACATTTCTGCACAAAGAATCCGGCTTGAAGGACCAAAATTAACTTTTATAAGCATAACTAGCTGACCCGACAGACGTTGTCCTGTCTTAACATTAAAATTTTCTTGTCTTCTTTTACTTTTGACATGAGTTATCTCAAACAACCAAACGCAATAAGGTCAGTCATTTAAAATAAAAAATTAAATTTTCTAATGTTCCGCTCATTTTTTCAATTTTTTTCTTTCACAAGAACCTTCTCCTGGCAATTAAAAACAAAAAGATTTTGCCACAAAGTTCTATCCGTTCACACGGGAAGCAATGACTAAGGAAAATAGAGATATATCTCCATATATGTCAAATAATTTAAAACATTCCGCGCGTACCGCGCATATTGATGAGGTCAAGAAGAGTGCATGATTTTCTAAAACCTACACACGTATAGAAAAATTATATAAAGAAATATATGAATTACATAATATAAATATAATTTTATGAACTATGAATTATTTTTTTATTTAATAATGACATGAACTTTTTTAAATATGAAACTCTCTATTTATACAACTAGCTATGCCCGGAACTTCATCTGCGTAAAATTAGGTATAAAAAATAGATTTAATTTTAACGTGATGGTATATAATAAATGTTGGTATATGATGGTATGCAATGCCTATAGCCTTTCTTGATAAACGGGCTATGGTATGGTATGTAAAAAGTATGGTATGGTAACACTGAAATAATTTTTCCAATCGAATCACTAGTTCCTGAGCTTAGAGCGTTCAAGCAAACGAACAAACAAACTGTTCAGCTTTATATATTAGTATGCTTTGACTCGTGAGACGTTAATTGCAATAAACTCTTAATGTGTCGACGCTTTAAAATATGAGAAATTTGACCGGAAGCAACTTTTTCGGGAAAACGAAGAAACACCCTTACCCACGACTTCATCCGCGTAAGGTTAGGTGAAAATTTTTAGATTTATATTATAAATTATTTTATATATATTAAATTAGATTTATATTATAAAGATAAAATTATAATGCCTATAGCCTTCCTCAATAAATGGGCTATTTAACACGGACCAGTCGTACCTGAGATTATCTCCTTCAAGCAAACAAACAAAGTCTTCAGCTTTATATATTAAGTATAGAAGTATATTAATTTAGCAAAAGAGATTTATCTCAACATTGAAAATAGGCTTTATAATTTTAATTTAACAATAGACGAGTCGAACTATCGTTAGACGCCGCACGAGCTTGTTGTAAAATTTTATTAATTAGATGTTAACACCTACAACTTCTCGCGTATTTTAATTAGCTTCTTGTTTAGTTATTCTCTACTGCATCTCTATCCAAATTTAAACCTTGTTTATTTTTTGAACGGGAAATACGAGACTTTGTAAATACATATTTCTGCAATCAAAAACTCATATGTAGCTCAGTGCTATACTTTATACAAATCGTTTATTATATTAGGGTACAATTATAATCAGGTTTCAACGTTGGCATTTAGCTCAGTGAGCTATTGTGAGTTGTTTAGTAAAACCATTCATTTTTAAAAGAGTTGAAGTCTAAGTGACAAATACAATATTTTCCTTGAATATTGGGAGAAGAGTGAGTAAACTGGCGTCTCAGAATTATTAAACCCCTAGCGCAATTAGCAAAGCTTCTGAGTACGTTGCTACCGATGATAAAAGTTTTATTTGATGGCAATTTTATCAGCATTTTTTAATCTTACTTCTTCTTATGAACAAATAAGCTGACCCGTCAATAATATTTGTGGTCAAAATATAAACAGCACGATGGCTACCCCGATCTTTATTACAACATATTTTATCACGAGCGCAATATTGCGAAAGCTCAAGGAATTCGTGAAGCGAAAGCAATAATGTCGTGTTCCGCCCACACGGCCACACGGCCGTACGGATGCCGGCGTCGAGTGCGGTCCGGCGACCGACAGACCTCACGCGTGCGGTCCTCATACTGCATAATGGAATGTACGGTGATGTAACATCGCTCTAAGTACTTCTATATACATGCTATATATTTAGTATGAATTTCGAATCCAACTTTGGTTTTTATGAGATTTAATACGCTTCATTCAGATCCACAGACCTCGATAGACGTATACATACACCATACCTCTCAAATAAACGGCACCAGTTATTAAGTAAATCGTTTGGTCTCATTAAGATATATATACATATGACCCATGGACATTTGAACCACCAGGAGGCTAACAGATGCGTTGCCGGCCTTTAATGAAGAGTATAGGCCACGGCGAACTCTCAAAGACCGAACAAAATACGGCCCAAGTACCATCAGTTGACATGACTGCATAGTCGCCAGTTCACGCCGGTCTTATGCGAAAGAGAGTTAAACATATACTCAATAATCCGTGAATTAAAGCATACTCAAATACTTTAAACGATACCGTTACGTTACTTTTAACACTATTTCACTTGTCCAAATATTCACTATCTTCAGTGGACGCCACGTAAACAATTTTATTATCTTCTGCGCAATGCCTGCTCAGTTAGCAAATGACGGCCGCCCAGCTGCCCAGCGACACTCGTCTGACTACCTTCATATTGCATCGAAGTGATTGAGAACATTATAGTTATGACTAACAATAAAATTCAAAGCTGTTATGGCAAAACCTTATAAAAAAATATACCGAAATGTTTTAGAAAGGACAACATTTTTATAAGGAAAATTTGATTGTCAGCGTTCGAAATGAAATTTGCAGATGTTCGGTACATTGTGAAATTACGCAATAATATTGTTTATCACAAAAATAAACGGGTGTCGAATATTTCGTTTCTAAGATCACCGACCCATAACCATGTTAGTAAAGTGGGAAATTTCATGTAAAAAGATAAACTTAGTTTGTAAAACTTTATGTAGCGTCAGTAAAGATTTTTAATAAAATAAAATGAAAAAACATCTCAATGACCGACTACGCATCTTCCGATCTTCTGGTGCACATTTGCCCCTTATCAAATACAACCA
>JANCMC010027096.1:297619-344285 GCA_024363005.1 Charaxes varanes | reverse complement strand
TTTCACCCTTATCAAATACAACCATTTCACCCTTATCAAATACAACCATTTCACCCTTATCAAATACAACCATTTCACCCTTATCAAATACAACCATTTCATCCTTATCAAATACAAACAAATGAAACACTCTTCGTATTCGTTTTGAACGTTTAGCACCGTTTAAGTCTCTCCAACTGCACGTAAACGTGAGCTATATGCATGTCTTAGGAGGTCATAGTGCCCGGAACACACAGTTATATACATTGCCGGACAGTCTGTAATGCTTCCTCCGTGGCCGTTATGGTAATTTGCTATCTCCAAACGGGAATCTCATTTGCATAGCGCATGAGCTGTAAATGCATGTAACATACACCAATAATTACAACATTAAATGCATCTCAATTTCAAATTAATATATGTAAAATCTTAAGTAGTAAAAGACATAATACCTGAACCAGAAGCCTGCTATCAACCACATCCTCAACTTCAACCCCCACGTGGCTGCCGACTGTAAGAAAGCAACACACATCTACAAGCAGCTGACGCGCGCCGCGAGAGTATCGTGCGAGCTCAACGGTGAACCATTTACATCTCGGTCATTGATCCCACTCTAATGTACGCAGCAAGTGCGTGGACGCCCGCAGCGGGTCTGATAATGAACCAGACTATCTTACACTCAACTCAAAGAAGCTTTTTGAAAGTCTGCAAAGCATACAGAATTTCCGTCACATCTGCCCTGATACTTGCAGGACTACTGCCTATAGACTCAACTAAACTCAAAACTTGCGGCGCTCATGTGGTGGAAATAAGGAAAAGAGAAGAAATTCCTGCAGTTTCTCCTAGTAGTATTCAGTTCTTGAAAAGAAAAGAACAACAAACCACTGGTTCGTGAACAATTATGCAATACATTTATTCATTTGTGATGCTAAATAATAAATTTGGACTCTAGGATTATTGTTTTTGTAAATAGCTCGGCGTTTTTCAAACATTTATACTTAGAAGAGTGAATTTGGGACGAAGTTTACATTGGGAGAACATTACGTGTGAAAGAAGAAGCCTGAAATTCAAATTTAAATCTGCTTATACGAAGTTTAGTAATCGAGTGACAGACGTGAACCGCTACAAGATATATCAGGAGACGAGTACCCTGTCGTAGTTACCCCTTTATAACGCCAGCTGTGAAATTTGAATATGAAGCGATTAGATATTGTTATGACACGTATCGGTGATGACATCTTAGTTAGGTGGAGGGCGCGTATCTGTCGCACTCCGGACGTGGAGAGCGATGTTCCAGGGCACGGTAAGGACGGAGTAAGGGCGCGGATCTATCTACGCCATTATTATGTGCTTGTCGTAAACGCGTGCGTTTTTATGTTAGCAGTGGTTTTATATTACACAACGGTGTACCCTTATAATAAAAGACCGAATTCATTCAATAACCTGATGTGTATCGGAAGTAAAAAGGTACGAATACGCAGTATCTCACGACTCCATTAATAATAACAATAATAAGAGCGTATTAAAAAAATCTTTTACAACCTAAGTCAAATAACCTAATAATATAAGGAAAAAAAAATAAACAAAATAAAATGCATTGATATTATGACTTCAAAAATCAGCCTGCTGTATATGCTCGGCCCTACGGAGGCACAAAACCGGTCTTGTCGTTTGCTAATGAGTTGCACGGTGAGAAGTCCTTTTGTTAATAGCTGCGTATTATTCAAAACTGGCTAACGAGACGCGAGAGGAAAAAACACGCATACAATTTTAAAACGGTCTACAATCGGGTTTGGCACAGTTTTACATACTTATTATATCTCTTAAGGTAATAAATGCTGCTTTTATGTATTGTAGAGATTCTACTGGTTTTATATATTATTATGTTATATACAGTTTTAGAGAGAGACATGTCGCAAGAAGCTAGGAAGGCTATTGTTCTGCAACGGGAAAGAATAGGATGTAAATATGTGATACAGTAAAGGTAAAGAATTTGTTTATAGAAATATAAGCATATGTAATAATTTATACGGTAGATATATGGGAAAGTCCGTCCGTAAAACGCGAATTCATTGCGAATCATCGGCGCTACACTTAACACAGTCGCGCGAATCGTTTGCAACAATCTTTAGATTTAAGCTTACTCGCCTGAAATTAATTTAACTTAAACCCAAGCCGTATATTGGTACAGATGGTCGTTTGTTCCTAAAACGGATTCCCTATTTTCATAAAAGTTTTTTATTGGAAAGCCTGATTATTATTCTCTTATTATAGCAATTTTCAAGCAACGTGTCAAAACAAAGCCGTACTCCGCAAAGAATTTTTGAAACCGGACCAGTAGTTCCTGAGATTAGTGTTTTCAAGCAAACAAACTCTTCAGATTCATACATTAGTAAAAATTTTATCTATAAATACAGTCATGTCTGTTTTACTTGTTAACACTTTTAGTACTGCATTCAGTGATCACTATACAATAAGTCACATTAAGTTGATAAAAACTCACTTCTGTGTACATTAAAGTTACGGGGTGTTAGGTCGAATCGAAAATCTTCCTGCCTTTAACCTTTGCGTATGTTAAATTTACTGATGTTCATTCAAGAACCACATAGGTGGTAATGATGTTAGTGCAGTGACAATAATACATTTAGAACTTTACGGTGGTTTTAATACAGTTAACTTGTTACATTAAAACTTATATAAAAATTACAATCTAATTTTAACATCTGTCAATTTGTTTTACAATTTTTACTTAAGCTTGTGTGTAACATCTATAAATAAGACAACGCTTAGTTTTATAGAACCTGTAAAACTTATTTTCAGGCTAAGTTAGTGTATGTGTTGTTGATTTTACTAATAAATAAAAATAAAAAAATAATATGGTCCTTCGAGCCGGAAGACTTACGTTTTGTTAACAGGAGATAAATACATAAACAAAAGAGAAGAAGTCATTCACACGATAGAAATAAAAAAGGTCATTTTTGCTATTTGAACGAACAAATCCATGGCAGGGCTTTGTGTCTGCTACGTTATGGTATACCAATAAAGTTCATGTATCACGAAACACGAAATGAAAAGGCATTTTGAAATATCAAAACTTGTAAGAGATTAGCACGAACATTCTCGGTAGTTTTACTTACTTTTATATTCAAAACCGAACGTCAAATGAAAAATGAATCCGTTTTACAAAACTTACTTGCCTAATATTGCTAGAACGAATGAAATTAGAACTCGAATTTCGAATCCTAGATGTTACTGCCACGTAGCTCGGTAAAATAGAAGCACGAACCCTCATTTCACGTTTCGTTTCGAATGTAAAATTAGGTAAAACTATCGAGAATTTTAGTCTGCCCACTGCGCCAACGGCCCAGTCATACATTTAAACCTCAAAAGTATATTTGTCAAAAAGCGTACATACATATATTACCTTATTAGTTACTGACAGCTCATTGTATTTACTTTCTTTTTCTTTTATTTACCATAAGCAGTTTGGTTATTTTTTCTAAAAAATGCTTGTTTATTTTTTTTTTTCTTCTTGAAGTTATTTCTTGCACTTTAATGAGTGATATTCCGTCGGGGGAGGCTAACATTTTTTTTTTGAGTTAAGTATACTAAAATAGAGCATTTTGGATCTTTTTAACGTTAATGTTAACATTATACACACACATATACAAGAATTTCTGTATTGAAACAAAATAATAACCTTGAGGCGGCCAGGACGATCATTGCGCGATCGCCCGTCCGCTGCTAATCCATTGTTGGCTGATTTTGGTATTAAAAATTATGTATTCTAGAGATCGCCGGCTGGTCGTATTTCGACCACAGTCTTTAGATTACATACAATATGATTCTTTAACACTATATGCAACATTTTAAATATATTTTTTTATACAACGACAGAGTTATTTTTGACAAATAATTTTATAAAAATATAAGCATTCGCCGACCTCTATAACAACTATAATTAGGACAAATTTCGTACTCCTCCGTCCGCGCAATATTCGTAAAATGGCACCGGAAGTTTTCACTTTACGTATTAATATATACTACATGAGTAAATACCGACGCAACTACACAACTAGGAAGGTCGTAGATGCGTTGCCTGCCTTTGAGAAATAAGTGTGCTGTTTTTTTTAAGTTGTCTAAGTGACATAACTTAGAGCAAAAGATGTTTTTAGAGTTCCGTTAAAACAACAATGTTCCGAACATAAAGTATGAAAATCTATTTCGGCTCATAAAAATAAAACATTTTTTGTTTCCGAGTTTCCTAGAGACCACTCTCCACAGGTCTCTGTACTGTTTATAAATTAAATGTTATGTAAAATTAATTATTGAAATCATAGATTTCATTAAATTTTAAGCATTTAAAATTTCTAACGGAAATTACGAAGTTAATTTGCTAATATAAGATGTGAGGACGAAACCATCCAAGTGTTATTGCCTGATAAAAACGAACAAGTACTTTGACCTAACCAATGAACTCAATAAAAACGGTTATAAAACCAGCTTATACGCGGTAGAGGTAGGAGCAAGGGGTATACCAGCAAAATCCCTATACAACCAAATGCCGGCCACCGATTAAGCTACGACGACCGCTTCGTGTGTATTAACAATGTATTTTCAATAAAGCAGTATTGGACTGACTTATAGAATCAACGAAAGATTCAAGGGATGGCTCGTATTAGGTAACGCGGTTAGTATCAAATATTAGCCTCGACAAAGATAGGTATTTAATTATTTTTTTTAATTTACAGTTTTGTTATATGTATCGTGTGTACAGTTTAATGTATTTGAAAAAAGAATTTTATGTCGTTACAAGAGACAGTTTAATTTTTATCATTTTTGTAAAGTTGATGAAACTATCACTTAACTAACCTATCATGAAATTTCAAAAATCGCGAGACGTACAAAGACGAAATTTGGTAAGGAGATAGTTTATAATTAGTAAACATCCGCTAAAAAAGGATACTCCCACAATCTGTGCGATCTCGGACCTGTAGTTCCTGAAGTTAACGCTTTAAAGAAAACAAACAAACAATCAAACATACAAACGAACTCTTCAGCTTTATATATTAGAATAGAATATAGAGTCACCACAATAAAGAAAAAGTCTATAAATCCTTACATATAAATAGAATTGAAGCGTTTGTCTGTAACGTCAAAAATTAAATTCTATAACAAATTGAATATAACTATGATAGACATATATACAGTATATGAGTAGGGTACTAATAACAAAAACACGAGTTAAAACTGTTTGTTCCAAGTAATTTCCAAAACGGTTGGACAGATTTTAATGGGACTTTCACTGATAGATAGCTAATGTTACAAGGAGTATCATAGGATACTTTACTTTGTATGTCTGCTTGTAGATCCCATAATTACCCATATCCTTAATGAATCCATCTCATGCTGCAAATTTCCAGACTTATGGAAACATGCTTCCATTGTATCTCTCCCAAAAAAAGCCAATCCTTTAAATTTCATAGATTTCCGTCCAATCTCAATTTTACCTTTCCTTTCTAAAGCCCTTGAAAAGCTTATCGCAACTGCTGATAGCAGTTAAAAAGCTTTTAAGCTTTTTTCTAAACTGTAATAATATTCTTAGTCCTTTCCAATCCGGTTTCCGCCCTGACCACAGTACATCAGCTACAGCTACAGCTCTAGTTAAAGTAACTGATGACATTCTTAACGGAATGAACAATAAGCAACTCACAATCTTAACTTTGCTGGATTTTAGTAATGCTTTTAATGCAGTAGACCATGATGTATTGTTGCTGATGTGGTTTTAGCTATATGAAAGAATAATTTCAACAATCTTTAAATTATCACGAAAAGTGTCAGTGGTCGTAATGACAACCTACCTATTTAAATACGTTTGCAGTTCTATTTCTTGTGATATTCTCTTCTCCTCTTGCACTGTCCATCTCTTCTTCCTGGCTACGCGTATTTGAGCCGCAATGTCGTCGCCGAAGTTCAATTTTTGCTCGCGAGCTAAATCATTGGCTGTAAACAATGATTTACGTACGAATGAGTTACGTACATTGTAACAAGTAACGCTTGTTACAGTGTACGTAAATTTGAAGATGAAGAAGGTGAGGTCTAGACCTAAAACGGAAATAGAACAAAAAAACAGACCACCCGCTGATATCATCTACAGTCATGTCAATTGTATCTTGACATGCCTATAGCTTGCGTGCATTCTCTGCCAAGTTATGCCGGCGCCAGACATGGCTCAAAGTGTTTGTATATTTTCATTCTTGACGACTACAAAGTACTACAAAACTTTCCGCAGCTACACAAAGTCCCGGCCAAACTATATGATCATTGAAATGATCATTCAAATGAAGCTATGTCTGGCTCCGGCATTAGGGTATATGAGTCACGTGCGGGCCCATGAACGTGAATCAAAACTTGGCGTGAAACTGAAATTTAGTCACCGTAGCCGAAACCGGCAAGGATGTCTATTTATTTTGTACATACATTCATACATACGGGGTGTCCCAAAATGAATGGATAATCCGGGAACACGCAAACGTATGGCTATCAAGCGCTTTGAAAAAAATGTACAAAAAAAATCCCGCTGGTACCCGAAATATAAAGTATGCAGGTCTTTACATGGAGCCGCGGGAAGCGACTAGTATATAATAATAATTAGGAGTCGCCACTACAATGGATAAGAGGTGCGGTGGATTAAACTAATGTATATATATATATATATATATATAGCGAAACTTCACTAAACATCATAAACCGCAGGTCGAACGAATAGAAAATTTGGCATTAGGTATAGTTCCCGTCACGTAAGATGGCCGCTGGCGACGTACCTGCGCGGTGCGCTGTTTATTTATTTATTACATATATTCGATAATTATCTTTACACCGACTATTATTTTATTTACAACAAGCATTTTATTGAAAAAAATAACAACTTATAATACTTTCGCTTCAGACCATATCCATGTGCAAACTTATCCCCTTCACGATCGCTCAGCGGCAATCTTACGTGACGAGAACTGTAATTTATAGTTACAAGACATCCGTTAAGGATTTTTCGTAAGGACCAGATTAAGTAAGTCTAAGGGCTGTCGCAATTTTACGAGGGCAAAGTCGCGGGAAACAACTAGTACTCTGTATTTTATTTCTAAGTGACGGTTTCTGCTTATAAAAAAATTGGCAACCACTCTGAACACCTAGTGATACTTTATGACCATGACTAACAACCATCCCACCAGCGAGGTAAAATGACTCAAGCCATTTTGCATTCCACTATGATTCTCAAAATATTTTATGTATATTATCATAATTCTATTTCTTATCATGATTATATTAAAAACCTCAGCTCTTTAAAGACCGGCAACGCATCCGCGATCCGTCTAGTGGTACGGATGTCCATCGGCGTCGGTAGCCACTTAGGTAAAGAATCGCGTGTTCATTTGCCCCTTGTAATAAAAAAATTCGTTTCGCGTGAAATTTTGAGGGTTTCCATTTTTTGTGCGAAGCCCTAACCTAACCTTACTTTTCTAAATCTGATCCTACTCCGTACAACATCAGCTATTTACCAATGAAAGTTCCGTCGAAATCGGTCCAGCTATTTCTGAGATAATAGACAGACAAACGAAAAATTCTTCACGAAAAAAATTGCCTTTTTTATTATAGGTAACATATCATATTGTGTAATTAGTAAGAAAACATATTTGGACTTTATAAACAGTCCGTTCAATTTCACAGACATGCTATGGAATCCAATATAGGCCTATAGCTGCCTATCAGGCAGCAGACGACCATCCATTCCCCCCTTTGTGGCCCGCAATTGTTTTGAAAATGGCAATCTAAGTCTTATAAATATTGGTAATTACATTACACGAGCCCGAAATTTTGTTGCAATATACTAAAATTTAGCGTTTTAAATATCGTTTATAATGTCTACTACATAGATAGATAACTTAAGACACCTATTTCCAATTTCCAAACAATTATTTCACAAGTGTGGCTTGTCAACATCTTATTTCTTAATGATGTGGCCCGCCGTTAGATACAAGCGGCGCAATACGGCCATTCGTAATAGATGGAGGCCTTCGTTCAGCAATGGACGCACCCAGGCTAAAATGATGATGTGGCCCACCGACATCATATTTTTAAATGATGGCGCTTTTCCCACAAACATTCACAAATTATAAAAGATAACAAACGTGTTAATAAAAAGATTAATTGTTTAACAGTAATGAAAAAGCAAACTCATTTTTAAGTGAATTATAATTGTATATATATTTAAGACTGTAAGTTTTAATGATATAACAATAGCCAGTATCGCATCAAAAATTTGATACTGGTTTTAAAAAAAATCCTTTTTTTGTATATAACAAGCGGCAAACGGGCAGGCGGTACTCTTAAGTGACAACCGACGCCCATGGACAACTGCAACACCAGAGGGAACCCAGATGCGTTGCCGGCCTTTGAGAAATGAGTATGCTCTTTTCTTGAAGGTTCCTAAGTCATATCCGTTCGGAAATACCGAAGCTGGCAACTGGTTCCACAAAGGTGTAGGTTTAAGAGTTCTCTTAAAAGTAACATTACAGAATATTGTACCTCTCTGTAAAGAGCTGTCCGTTTGCTGATTTTAAATTTTTGGTCGTTTGTTTGTATCGTAATATTTCAAATTTAAAACTACACCATAGGTTTAAGTGGAATTAATTTTTATCTCCCAATTAGGCAAACAGTTAAAACACTTATACAACATGTTAAAAACCTTACTATCACATCACTTCAAGCAAATCTGTAATTGATGTGAAAAGTTAAAGGAATGTGCTTTCAACTTCACTAACGTTGAATCATGATGTTAAAGAGAATTTAATGGCACTGAGATTTTCTTTCTTCTTATTATTTCTAGATATTACATTGTGTACATGTTGCAGGAGGTAGAGAATATAAAAGAAGAGTACAATGCTCTTTTTGAAGAAGAAGAAGTTGATAAGCCAGTAAAGAACTCAGTACCTCTTGAAAAGTATGAGGAATTGAAGGTGTGTAACTTTCGCCTTTCGAAGTATGCTCTTATTTTATCATATCTTTTTAAGGATTTTTTTTTTATTTATTTGTTATGCATACAACCCTGTAGTAAAGTTAATGTAAGCTTTTGTTTAAAATTATTTGTCCAGATTTTATTCTAAAATATAAACAAATTATATCAATGAAGGGGAAAAAGAAAGGTCAAGAATTAATGTGCACTTTTTTTTTTATGTTACAAGCGGGCAAACGAGCAGGCAGCAGGCACCGAAGTGCCTACCAGCGCCCATGGACATCTACACGACCAGAAGGCCAGCAGATGCGCTGCCGGCCCTTAATGACGAGTTTAGGCCACCGGGGAAGTAGTTTTCCGAAGTGGACCATGTAGCGCTTTCGCTGACCCCCAACTTAAAGGAATATCGTCGAGCCAGTCGTTACACGTCTGCTCTGATTAGTTAGAGGGTAAATAACAATATAAGAACATATTAAAGTAAAAGAAGCGTATCGTTACCTTTCTTATTTCAATTAAGGAAGGAGCAGGGGTATTGGATTGATTTCTTTATAGTACAAATAAAACATAGAGGAGATACACATTAATACAAAGTAACTTAAAACTAAAACGTGTACAAATCCGGGCTTATTCTATAAGAGAATCTCTTCCAGCACAAAAGGACATTTCCATATACAAAAAGTTTTAGGAATTTATTTACATATGTTCATTAAATTAAAGTATTGAAAACTCGTAATTTTTCACAATAATTGAAATAGTAGATTAGTAGTGATAATTGTTCAAATAAAGTTTAAAAAGAACTATTACTTCTACCGAGTGGTCAAGGTTCTAAGCGCTCAATGTTTTTTTTTTTTTGATATTTTCGAAATTTTCTTTGGGGGCATTGCATGCCCCGCGTGGCTCCACAAAAAATTATAAACTTTTTTAAAAACGTTAGTGATTTTCTAGTAAGTTATTTTTGTTTTTTATCTAGTCGTATTTTCAATACTTAATGTATAATCTCAGCAGCACCTATTATAACGTTATAAAATATTAAATGACGTTGACTTATTTGTTGTCTCCTAGTTGTTTTAATTTTTCATACCAAAAGTCAATAAGAGTGTTACTATAAATATTACGTATAATAAAGTTTATATTGATTATTGTCTACACTCTACCGTTTAACAGAGTTACTTATGTTTTAGCGAAAGCAAAAGATTATGCTTCATATGAATACTATAAACTAGCCTCCTGGTGTTGCACATCACACCGATGATCCTTAATATAAAACGACTTGAACTTACCGCACGCGTCGATAAGATTACTATTGAACCATAGACAATTGATCTAAAACTTTTAAAAGAATATATTTAAAGACAGCATAATGGTTGAACGCGCATTTCAAGCGAAAGGAAACAAGAAAAAAACTTCGACCATAAAAACATTCGAACGTTTATTTATAAATAAGTTACTCAATCGCTCAAATCTTTCGTTTTTTATCAAATATGTTGGTATGAATTTATTTGAATATATAACTTAACTTGCCTACAAGTAACTTGGATATAACTCAACTTTGCTATAAGCAGCAGAAACCACATAAAAAAAAAAAAAGAAGCGGTACGGTACGCTATTACACGACGCTACCTGATCCAGGTGGTTTATTGTGCTTGTAAATACAGTCTATGAAGATAAGAAAGTTTTATTGCCCCGTCAATATAACCCAGTTACGGCACCGATCCCCAACATGCCGATTAGTAAGATAATTTTTACAGCTGGACGAAGACAACATAGACTCTACTACTCTTTCTCAACAAGTGATGGAATAACACTTGGTAATAACCTGTGCTATTCCAAATAACCAGGTTTTGCCTGAGAAATAAAATTTGTAAAAAATAATATTAATAATAGCTCTATTATTCCTCTTACTAAGCCTAATTACAATTTTAACTTAAATTAAGATGACATAGATGGTCCAGCAAGAAGAAATGGTTAATCTATGCTAATATATAGCTGAAACTGTTTGTTTGCTTGGTAGAACACGCTAATCTCAGGATCTACTGGTCCCATTTGTAAAATTCTTTCAGTCTTCGAAAGCCCATTTCTCAAGGAAGTCTATAGGCTATGTCATCACACTAAAATTAAATCTATTTGTTTTAAAACTAATTTTACGCGGATCACGACGCAGGCACAGCTAGTAATTCATTAAAATGTTTTCACATTTAACAATATTGGTATAGAATATGATGACGTGTGTATACTGATCTGTGCTCAAACGTCTGAATTCATTTTGATGATTTTTTTTGGTATAGTTGAATTAGTCTCAGTAGATGTGTCGATACGAAACCATCCATCGCACTACGATCGAAATAGAACATGCGCCAAAGATAAATAAGATCATCAATATGTTTGATCGCACGTTCGTACGAAGTAAGTGTGCTCGCATCGCACATAGACGACATATCGTTCTATTAGAACGACGCCATAGAGACATTATATTGGCCTATGCATTTTTTTGCAATTTGTAGTTCATTTTATACTAGTATTATCTACTCTCTTCACTGATATTTTTAAAAATACAATCAGAAATAACTGTAACAAAGTACCGCATTTTATACTAGCGCCCGGCACAAGCCTACATTAACCAGAATAATTAACTCGGTAACAATAATATACTGACATCAATTTATATTGACCATTGTTCGTTACATTTAACAAAGTCCTATCCTAAATTTTAGTTTCTTCTTTTAATACACCTAATATATAATTATTAACAACACCAAAATTATATAATAACATATACTTCTATTTCCTTTTCACTTTCGTTTTGCCATTCTCTTTTGATTATACAAACCTTGTCCTAACAATAATGAACACAAAAAAAAAGAAATTATCCAATTTGTTGCAGTCGTTCGGAAGTTATGTACGTACATACATTTCGGCGACTCATTTTTATTTGCGACTGTAAATTGAGATTTATGCTATTCTATCTTTCAAGTTAGATTAAACTGCATATAGAGTAAAAATTTTATTAAAATCAGTTAAGTAGTTTAGGAGCCCATCGCGGACAAACAACGTGACGCGTAATTTATATAGATTAAGACATCATATATACGATAGAGTCGATATAGTACGATAGAGTCGATATAGTACGATAGAGTATATATAGTATTACATTATGCGCATTCGGGGCCGTACAAGCGCACTGAAGCTGAGCCCGCGACTTTGTCCGCGTAAAATTAGGTACAAAGAATAGATTCATTTTTATCGTGATGATATATATATAGCCCTTAGCGTCGATAAATGTGCTATCTAACACTGAAAGAATTTTTCAAATCTGACCAGTAATTTCTAAGATTAGCGCGTTCAATAAAGCAAACAAACAAACTTTTCAGCTATATTAGTATAGATTACGACAGGGCAGACATATTTTGTTCACAATATTTTGATTTAATGTTTAATTTTATTCGTTAAAAGAAATTTAACGGAAACAATAAGGTGAACCGCTTACACTTTTGTCTCTTATTTCTCTATTAAAAAAAAAATCTTAGATGAAATGAAGAAATGATTCTTTTTGATTTAATAAGTATTACCAAAGCATTTTCAAATGAAACAAGACCTTCACAACGCTACGGACTCCCACGGCCCAAGTCACCTAAAAATAAAATACTTCAAACTTAACAAATTTCGCTACAAAAACATTTTTTTACGCTAAAGTAACTAAAGCAAAGAATATATCTGTATATTAAAACAGGAAGAGGGTCACATTTTTAGTAAAAAAAAAAAGTATTCTACTACTGAATACTACTACTACTGGTCTTACAATAACTACTAATATATTAATACTATTAATCCATTTCTGCCAGTACATTTCTACTAAGACATTACAACCACAAACAACAAAATTAGAAACCAATTTTAACTAAAAGCAAAAAGCTTCCATTGCTTCCCAATGTTCACGATACATTGCGCGCTCAAGAATGGGATGAGGATGGCAATATCTGTTACCTCTCATTTCTAAAGCAGAACAATTTTATATCTCAAAATATTTATAATTATGTCAAAAATTCCATTTGTCCATTCAATAGGTACTACTCACGTATAGATAAATCGTTACGAAAAACTGTACATATGAAATTGTGCAGTCTCATCGCTATATTTGAATGAACTGTACAGTCTTTTCGCAACAATTTATCGAAACGTGTGTATCGTCTATTATAATTCTAGCCATTAACATTAAATGCAATATAAATTTGTATATTTTAATTATATTATAAAAAGAAATATTACTGTTATTTATCTAAAATTTTAATAAACAGTACTTAGCGACGTTGCTGGTGAATGTACCCAGCTGGATGGCGTTTATTTATTACACTATCAAAGATATTACAGGTAATACGGTAAGGTTCAGTTTTATAACAGTCCCACTCCTAAAAAAAGCTTTTAATTTAAGCTTAATAGGAGGGGAAAAGGGAATATTAGACATACCCATAATATTCTTTTTTTTTTAAAAAAAAAAAAAAGGGGCTTTACACTTCCTTGGGGCGAAACTGGAAATGCCAGACATATCAAAAGATATCCTAGTATTGTTTTCTTTTAAATTCCTAATCTACATTTATAAAAGCGGAAGGTCACCTGATATTAAATCTTAAAAACCACTAGAAATACAATTATTATGAAATATGGCAAGGAATTACTTTATATTTAGAACACATCCGCAAAGAACGGTTTAAGGGCTCTCGCATGTTTAAATAGACAACAGCTAGCAGCTCTATTGTATTTTTACCTTTAAAGTACCCTGTCTTCAATTTAATGAGAAGAAAAAAAATACATATTTCATTTTGGTTAAGTAAATTCTTATAATGAATAATATTCCTTTCTTCTGTACGAAACTCGTGACTGTACATAGGCAGTTGTAGGCATAGATTACAATTTCCATGGCCGCTGTAGTCGTAAATTACAAGAAAGGAAATGAGCCGCCGCCGGAAAGAGGAAAAATGCTAATAAAATTGTACCTCCCTGTTAATCCGAACCCTCGCCCTCGACACTCAATTGGGTAGAGATTTTTATGCCAAATCGCAATACAGTGGTATATATTTGCTCCTTCGTCTTCTTCCTCCCTTCTCCATCCCTGTATAGTACTAGGGTTGGCTTGGATTGCAGAGGATTTAGCTCTGGAGCGAGTTTAGATGACCGACTGCCGCTAGACGTCATCCTGGAAACCCACTATCTCTACAATATCACACCCACTGTTTTACGTACCATTCGAAACACGGAAAAGGTCCGATATTTAAAGGACCAGAGCTAAAATTGGTCACCAGTAGTGCGTACGTTTTAGACAGAACGTCTAAGGCCATTCTTGTATGATCACACCAAACGTAGCTGATCAGAGCTGAGCGTTCGTGTACTCTTAAATGAGATCTTAAAAATATAAACTTGGGTCGCAATTCCCAGGAATTGATTTCGCCTTATAGTCTGCAATGTGACGAACACGGGGAGTCCATATATTGATAATATTCAATATTATATAATGAGCTAAAAGGTAAAAAATATTGCAGTCTGCTCCCAGACTATGACGAGAGATGTCTTGCACACTCGCCTGACGCCACGTTGTGAGATCTGACAGTACACACGTTAGCCGTGACTTTGAATTTTCCGTTTAATTAAATGGAAGCACGGCAATGTTCCCTCGTCACTCGGTTCCGATGGTTAGTTTTTGTCCGCCAACATACGCTGATATTTTAAAAGGTTTTTTATTCCGTGGTGTTACTCGAACATATAAATTCTTCATTTTCTAAACTATTCCGTGATTTGCTGCCGTCGTGCTTATAAAATGAGAACATATGTATTCCTTTATTCTAATTTATTGCATTAATTGTATGTTTTTTACATTTTCAATTTTTTATTAATTACGAGAAGACAGAAAACAATGGCTTGCCCACTTTTAGCTAAGTGAGGTAATAATTTTATTGCAATTCAAATATTGGAAATACGTCGGTTAGGTTTTACGATAATGTAATCTGTGTTTTTTTTATCCAGAAGGTCTTAAGAAACGGCAAAAGTCGTTGCCATAGTTTTTGACGCAATTTGACGTCACAAATCTTTAGATTTGCGTACTAAATCCTCATTTAAAGCTCTATTATTATTATTCTTTCTACTGAGACATAAGGTTGTCACAACAGCGCTTGGACACAATCTTATATTAAAATGTATATATGTGTGTATAAATCGATTCGCATTGGTGTGTGTGAGATTTTATTTTACTAGTTTCATATATTAATAATGCATATTTCATATATTAATAAAGCATTTGCATTCTTATATATTTGTAAACTATACAATTGTGCCAAATTACTTACTTGTCTTCAAATATTTTCGCTTCACGTATGAATATACAGATAATTAAATATAAGTTATTTATGTGTCTCACTAGGCCTTAAGTTGTCTACCTTAAGAACTGTTGAAGCTTGTAACTTACTTTACTTGTGCTTAAGGTCCTATATATTTTGAGGCCTGTTCAAATTCCATGTATAATGGGGGCAATTTAATGCCGAAAATTCAATTTACATTAGTAAAATACTCCGTTGTATTTGGCAAAGTGCGGGGTACTACATTATTCAGGTTGCCCCTCTGCCCCCATTCTCCTCGCAATCATTGCCTTGTTATATTGTGTCTGCATAATAAAAGTTTGGAGTCATGTTATAAAGAGAAAAGATTGTCGTATTATATACATGCTAGGGAAAGTTTATTAAAATGTTGCCGCTCCAAAAAAATATGTAGATTTAAATAATAGTAACAAACATCTGCAACTTTCTCCGTATCACTTAATAAAATGTTCTTTTTTATGGTTTCGTACAAGGAACTCTTATAGTTTCCCTCTATTAACCCGTCTATATTCCCGTAAAGAAGTCCACCCACCCTAGGATTTCAAAACTATTAGATGAGTGAGAGAGAGAGAGAGAGAGAGAGAGAGAGAGAGAGAGAGAGAGACTTGAAATTTTCTATGTTGATAGGACATGCTAACAAATTTTGAAGTTTTTGAAGTTAATTAATGGATACCTTTATCTATCGGAGCCCTTCTATGTAAGCGTGTCTTGGCACGCTCTTAACCACTTTTTTTTAAAGATTATTATTTAACATGCCTTTAGAGATATGGTTAATAGTCTTGTTAAGAGTGCAGCTACCTTTTTAAAAAGCTAGAAACATAAAAACATGTACTTATTAGGAAGTTTATATACATACACAAAGTTAAAAAGAATATTCCAAGCAACAAATTTCATGAATAAATTACGAGTTTTGACTGCTTGCATACTTTGCTGCAATTAAAAACTCATTATAAATTAGTGAAAACAGCCAGCAAATAGTTTTGTGACTATCTTTCGTGGCCGGTTAATAATAATTGAAGTCTATAAACGGCTACGAAAATTGCTGTTGCGAACTTGCCTCGGAAATATTATGCGGTCGTATTTAATGAAGGCGCATCCAGAAAGTTGGTATTTTTGGAACGCAAGTTCCTTAATGCGGCTTACGAAAATTATGGATTACGCGGTTTCACTGAAATCGTCACGTAACATAATGTTGTATGCAGTGTGAGCATGTGCGTGTGTGCACACGAGCAAGTGAATGTTCAGCCGGGTGCGCAACCTTCTCACTTAGTCCCTTTTTTGTATAAAGTTCCTTAAAGCCGATTACTAGGTAAACGGGAAAGAGCGAAAGGGGAAAATAGGGAGGGAATAAAGAGGTAGAATGTAATCAATAGTAACGTAAAAAATTAAAACATACAGATTTCATTTCAATTACATTCGGAGTTGAAGAAATAAGGAACTTCGTTCCTACCGGGGTTCCTTCGATCGCACAATTTCTTGTTAATGCAACACTACGAAGTCTTGCCAGTGGTGTGATTCGATACGGAGTAATGCAAAGTGATTAGGAGCGATACGGTGCGAGGCTATACATAAGTACGGAGCCATACGGCGCGATAAAGTGCTCTACGCAGAATCGTTGTAGGGAAAAGAGTAAGGCTACTATTAGTGGATGCGTCAAGGACCTAATAATGATTTAGAATCAAACTAAGTACCACAAATTATTATTTTTTTATTCAAATTTTTTATTGCGTTAACAACAAAAAAAAAATCAGCAAAAATTAAAAGTGCAAAATCAAAATTGTTTATTATACAGACGTTAACAAAAATTGTATTCAACCTTTAGGTATACAAAGTTATTATTTCTTTATATAAATAGAACAATATTTAAGGAATAACTGACAAAATAATAGCAAAAAAAATGCATTTTTTGAAATTGTGGCACATTTTTTTTATAAAAAATAATATGTACTTAAATACAAAGGTCATAATAATTAGAAGGAAATTATTCATAAGTAATAACAAGAGAACATTAATAACTATATTATACTCGGCGAAAGCTGAATCTGGGCAATGATGTTTGAATTTTTTTATTGTTATCTCTATGATTGGTTTGGTATTCGGTTTTACAGACTTATATATGTATAGAGCTGACATTTTCGATAATCTTACTAAGTAATAAAATTGGCCAAGAGCGTGTCAAGACACGCTTACTTAGAAGGGTTCCATATCTGATACGCTATAAACGTATTTGTTAAATAACTTTAAAAGTTGTTGTCTGATTTCGTTCAAAAAAATTTCCTAATGAGTTTTTAGGATGTTCTATCAACATGGAAAATTTCAAGTCTCTACGTCTAATAGTTTGGAAATGCCAGGGGGGACCACCTTACGGGTAGACAGACAGACGGACGCATGAACGAACGGTCAGACAGAGCTAAATTATAAGGGTTCCTTGTGCTTACTAATGCATTGCATTATTAAGATAAGTCAGATTAAATTACAGGTTTAGATAAAAACTAAGTTTTGTTAGGGAGTTGAATAAAAAAGTTTCTTTTTCGTAAGATAACTTGGCTAACAACCTGCATTATCTGAACTGAACGTAATTTTCTATGACATCAAGAGAGTAATTTTCGGATTTACCACACCCAAAAACATAAAAATAACGTAAAAAATTTGGGCTCAAAATTTTTTTTGCAGACCTGCGTTAATGTAGTTTAATTCAATTTGTTCCTAAAAATAACACCAATTTTAATTATATTGATTATTTTTGTATCGAGTAGTTGCAAATATTTTATCAAATGTGTTTTCAACACAATAATATGTTTCAGGAGTATTGGTTATAATAATTTCGTATTAAAACGCTTTACAAATTTTGATGCTAGAGGTCTGAAAATTAGTATTTCAGAATTTACATTAAACCACCTCCCCCACCTTCCCCACCATTAAAATTAAGAAATAGAATTATCGCGCATAAATTTATTAAGTGCAAATACAGCGCGACACGCGTTTGCCATATCAATTGCTATTGACAGTTGGATACAAAGAAACGCCTAAATGCAGGCCACACTCTGGTTAGGTTTTTTAAGTTCTGCGGTGTGTCATAAAATTTTAAAACTAATAAACTCACCGGCGGAAAAAGCGAAATATAAAAAAAGGAAGAATATAAAATAATTAGTTCTTTTTAAGTAATAAATAAGTACAGATGAAACAACAATTCAATAAACATGTTTTGACATTAATTTGCAACACCATACAATAAAGTTTAAAGACAAATTTAAAATGATCAATTATATAACAATACATATATACTTAAAACAGTTAAACAATTAATAAATACAAAAAATAATTTATATATTGAAAATATGTTGATTATTTAAAAAAAAAAAATATGTTGAAAATCTCATACAAACCAACTCACGTTAGCGAAGTTTCTACTTACGATCACTTACGATCACTAAGTCACTTCAGCGAGGCGCGTAATCTACTTTTCTTTTAACTGCATCGCTGTCTATTTCCATTTTTTAAACTTTCCTTCCTAAATATGTAGTATCAAAGTTTTACAATGGTATAGAATGCGTGCTATTTGTTTTTTTTTTCTTAATTTATTCAGTCGATTTTTATTGTGAGCCGGTATCTTTTTGATCCAGTGATCCAAATCGTATTTTATAAGATGGATTTTTGTCAGAAATGATTGGAATTTAATAGACTAATTCAGAAGTACCCATATAAAATCGGAGAGTCATAGATCTTAGCCTGGCTTAATTGGTAAAATGTCTAGAAACATTACTCAAAAATTCTTATAAAAATAGTACACCAATCTTATAAAAAAGTTCTTATCAAAAAGTCTTTTATATAATTTTAGCAGTAGATTTATACACCAGTCTAGCTGAGCCAAAAATATATTTCTGTTATGAATGTTTTTAAGTATATCTCAATTTTAGACTAAAGATCTAAAACTTAAACATAATTACATGATAATTAGTAGTTTAAGATTCTGTTTTATGGTTCGTCTTTAACTCGTACAACATTGTTATGTATTAAAACCGGTTTCTTAATTAATAGGAAAACCCAGGTTAAGTTGATGACGTAAAACAGATTTTGTTATTGCAAAAAAATAAAAAGGCAAAAAATGGACGTCATGCACCAGTGTTTCCCAACGTGGGACCCGCCCCCACAAGGGGGACAATTTGAAAGTTAAGGTGGGCAAAAAATGGATTCGACACTACTTTAATGACAATTACATTAAATAACCCAAAGCGAAAGCTTTGGATTATTTAATGTAATGCTAGACAAAATTAACAAAAAAGGCAAATTCTTAAATAAAAAAATAAAAAAAAATTCTTAAATACTGTAAATAATTATTAGGTATAATTTGTTTATCGTAGCCAACATATTAATTTTCTGAAATTTATCATTTATATTTCTTAAGAGAACAAAACCAATTTATAGGTTAAAAATTTTGTGGGGGAGGGGCAAAAAATAAATGTTTTGTTAAATTTTCCATTCATTCTTATTTTTAATTAGATAATTTTCTTTGAAGTTAAATTTAATTGGATATGTTACAAAAATATTGTATTTTCTCTACCTTTCATTTATCTATGATTCATTTTTAATTTTAGTGGAATACTGGCATTTTACGGAAAATATTCTAAGGGGGTGGCTTATTCATCGTTATAATAATAATTACAGATAATTTTTACAAAACCTTCGCTTAACAATAGCAATCAACCACTGATCTTTGCCATCCAAATAATCCATTAATGGAGGCTGATTTAAAAAGAAACAACCGTCATCCGGTTCCGAAAGCCTACTTCGAGTTCGAGACGATTGTCCCGATACAAGATTTATTTTATTTCAGCTCGAATCCTCCCGAGCGTGAACAATTCCTACACAAAGGATTTTGATATGGTTTTCGACAATAAATAGAGTGTTTTAAAAGGAAAGTTTCTATATATAAATGGATGTTAGGGTTCTGTACAAAAATGTGAGTACTCATATAAGGTACTCACCTCAAACTCCTCATCGTTTAAGTGTTTCGTATTGCACGGATCGCAAGCCAACATCAAAAACTCTAATCCTTGACTCGCCCATCTGCAAAATAACAATTATTTTGATATAATAATAATAAAGTAGTTTACTTATAGATATAGCCATCCCAAAAACTCAATCATCCCGCAATTGTCGATAAGTAAAAACATAAAATAATGAAAGTGTTTATTTGAAAGACAAGTCAGTAACAAAATGAATGTTGCAGTAGTCCTCAAATTAGGAAACCCAGTATTTTGAGAACTATAGCATCAGTCATTAATTATAAAATAACTTCGTCCATTCTATAAAAAGTTTTATCTATTAAAAATTTAAATAATTATTTTTTTAATTTATTTTCATTACTTATCTGCATTTAAGGACTAACTATTTGGAACAGCAAATGAACCCCACCACGTAAAGTCTAATTTTAAGGAAATTTGGTCAAAAATTAAGTGCCTACTTTTATTACATAATTATAAAGAGAATCGAGTGCTGACTATTCTCCAGAAGTATTCGAAGTGTCTCCAGTACCAGTCAATATTTATATCCTGTATATGTCGCAGCGAATATTACATGACAATAAATAAATATATAGGACTATATGACACACGGACCTCTGTTTCTAAGGTAGACAACTTAATGCCTGTGTTATAGGTAACAGCCGCCTGTATATATTTCTAAAAAAAAAAAAATATTTGTGTATAACAGGCGGCTGTTACCTATAACACAGGCATTAAGTTGTCTATGTTATGTTATGTTGTCTACCTTAGGAACAGACGTCCGTGTGTCATATAGTCCTGTATATATTTATATATTTGTCCGCGTAAAATTAGGTATAAAAAAATAGATTCAATTTTACCGTGATAATATATAGCCTATAGCCACGGTAAATGGGCTTTCTAACAATGAAAGATTTTTTCAAATCCGATCAGTAGTTCCCGAGATTAACGCGTTCAAGCTAACAAACAAACTCTTCAGCTTTATATATAGTATAGATATAAAAGCGGCAAGTCACCTATCGGGAAATCTCGAAAACCGCGGACCTACAAAGATGAAACTTGGCTGGGAAGGTGTTTACGGTTAGTAAAGAATTCGCTACAAACGGGCCAGATTAAGAAAGTCTAAGAGCACTCGTCAATTTACGCGGACGAAATCGCAAGAAACTGCTAGTTATCTATATGTAAGGGATTAGAAGTTCCATTGTTAATTATGTGTATAATCTACTAAAATGTTAGTAATTACGTCTGTTGACACAGAGTACAGTCACTAAGTTGGGCGGTAAGCCAGCACAATGGCGTGCAATCCTCTAGCCCAGTTTCTAGCACAGTAAATAAATGTAAACTAGTGGGGCTTTAAATTTGCATTTTGATTGGTATTTCCTCTCAGATCCGTTGTATGCCGTGTGCCACCCGAAGTTGAGGTAATGAATGAATTTACAAGCACTCCGACTGCTCCTGGGAAAATACTGAATGTTTGCGTCAAACAAAAATGAACAAATGCGCCACTGTCCAGAGCCGAATGTTTGTTCATATTGTTATGCTTTACATTTTAGTAAAATTTTAGAATCCCTATGAAACATGCGTAATGAATAATTTCGCGTATATTACGATTAATTTTCATTCGCTGACTAATTCTTTGCCTTGGAAATAATAGCAATTATTGCGGCAAAAAAAAGTCGCATAAACTGAACATTTGTTGATTTCATTATGCGGCGAATTTTCCTTATAAATGTTATTATTTTCCTTTTACCCATAAACGTGCGTTTAAAAATAGAACGTGAAGTGTATCTCGGTAACCTTCGGCTTTTTCGACTAGGGATTTTACTGAACGGCAAAAGATATTATAGTAAAGGATACATATTGTCTGTGAAATTTATTATGTTCCTACATAACTCCTATACAAGAAGGAGGTCGTGGCCTAATCAGTGATCGGTATTTGAGTCGATCGCTAGGTTAAGAAGTTCTTAAGGGTTCCGGGGATGACGTCAGATGGTAAGTGCCCCACAGCCACATCCTCTGCATAACGCTAGTAAGAAGATAAATCCTGTGACTCATAAAATGCAATATATATTAGGAAAAAATAATGTTATAAACGTGGTCATAAACTAGTTAGGCATTAATGCAAACGTCTAGGCGAATATCACAAGTCAATTAGCGGTCTGGGCTGAACATGACCTAGATTATGGCCCCGCTGCTTACGGCCGGTGTTGTTTCGCTCCAAATTACTTGTAATACCATCCGAATTGGAGATTTCATAATTCGCCCACTATTGCGTGGTAGTAAATATATATATTTTTTAAATGAAATACGATTAAATCCTCTGCGGTGTTCGGTTTAAATTCTTTTTTATATTGTTTTAAATGAGCTCTATGATCATGGAAGCTGAATCTGTATGGATGATCTTGACACAAGACTGGATCAGTTGAGCTATATTCGAGTCTTTATCTCGTTTTCCGAACAAAACCGTGCGTTGTTTGTGTGATCAGCAGAAAATTATTAGTGTTGTACTTTGTTCGTGATGGCCCATTTTGTCGTTCTTTTTAGGGTTCCGTAGTTCTACAAGGAACCCTTATAGTGTCGTTCTGTCCGTCCGTCCGTCTGTAAGGTGGTCCTCTCATAGGATTTCCAAGCTACAGATTAGATGAAGAGACTTGAAATTTTCCATGTTGATAGGACATGCTAAAAGCTCATTAATAAAATTTTGAGCAAAATCGGAAAACAACTTTTGACGTTATTTACCAAATACGTTTATCGCATAACAGATGCGGGGGGGGGGGGAAACCCATCTATATAAGCCTGTCTTGATACACTCTTGCCCACTTTTTATTTATTTGCAAATTCGTGTGAAGTTATTCATTTCTCTTTATCGAGATTGAACAGGTGACTTTGCAACGAGTATTACACAACGGTAAAATCAATTATATTGAGCATTGTCAAATAAAGAAAAGAAATAGACTCCAATAATTGGGTAACGATCCGGGCGGTCGGTTGTAATGCGTAGAAAAAAAGAAGTTTTAAAAAGCAATTGGTTTTAATGCGTTTCGTATGTTATTTAATACGGCTGCGATTTAGTGTTGTTGCAATATAAAACCCAGCTAATGTTTATTTACTATTCAATTGAATTAATTGAAGCGCTTCGATTACCAAAAACATTAAACTGAATTACAGAAAAATCTTGTCGAATTATCTGTGTAATTGAATTAAGACAGTTACGGGTTAGACTAATGTCGTCGTTCTTCTTTCTTAATATATATAAACTAATTGTTACCCGCGACTTTGTTCGCGTAAAATTTGGTGAATAGCGTGATGATATAGTCTATAGCATTCCTCGATAAATGGTCTATCTATTATTTAATTTTTATTTTTTCAAATCAGCTCAGTAGTTCCTGAGATTAGCGCGTTCAAATTAACAAACTCTTCAGCTTTATATATTGGTATAAGATATGGCGTCACGTTGTTTGTACGCGATGGTATCCTTAACTACTTTTGTGATTTTAATGAAATTTGCACACCGTGTGCAGTTTTATCCAAATTAAAAGATACGATAGGTTACATCCCAATTTAAATTCGCAAATAAAAATGAGTCGCTCAAATGTATGCGCTTGCATAACTTCCGAACGACTGCACCAAATTGGATAATTTTATTTTTGTTGTGTTCGTTATTGTTAGGACAAGGTTTGTATAATAAGAAGTAATGGCAAAGCGAAAAGGAAATGGAACGGAAACGAAATGGTGACGGAAATGGGAACGGGGAATAATATTATAGAATGTAGTAAATAGTGATTAACCTAACCTTCGGGGAGGACAGCGTCTACCAGGTCCTCAAATAGTATAAATAATTCAGTTGTATCCCAAATGTACAGAGTAATAACAGATCTATAAAATCTGTTATTTTCTATATAAACTGCTTAACGCGCTATTGTATATAAGGTTATGTATATTTAAATATACGGTTGTATATTTGAAGCAAAACCACACAAGATATGACTTACGAAAAGATTAAATTATAACTTTTTGTATACCTAATACAGAAAACTTTCTAATTTTTTGTAAACATTTATTAAAAAAAAACTATCTTCTTATTGTAAAAGATCTAAATGCCTTCATATTACTTAATAATAAGAGTTTTTATTATAAAAAATAACTAGTGTAAAAGTAATATTTATTGACTAATACGAAAAAAAGTTTTCATACATTACTTGAAATTAATTATTTTTTATTTTAAAATTATCTGTAATCTGCGACTTCGCCCGCTAGAAAAACTGAGAGCCATTACAGACACAGTTACGTAAAACGTATAACGTTTTCAAGATGGTCCAAATGTGACCAAGCACGACTAAACTCTACGTTCTGATGTTCTGTATTATTATTTTAAAGGAGAAATAAAAGAAATAAGCAATGAAAAATAAATAATCTTAGCTCTCATATGTCATAGAAATGTCGCTCATAAAGAAATAGATATCAAAGCCTGAATTGGAGAACGTTCTAACCAAACGGTTTGATCTATTTTATTAAACGGTTGATATCAATATAAAACTAACTAGAGGGCCCGTTAAATCCCGACTTTACTTTGTATTAGCTTCACAGTACAACCGTTATGACAATGTAATACAGAACATAGTATGTATATTTTCTTAAATGGAAGGTAAAGTCATAAAACTATGGCATTTTTTAACATTTTACCATAGTAATGTTGTTGGACGATATCATGTGGCTTATGACACGCAATCGTATTTTTTTTATACTAATTTCACATCTTCGTTTCACGTTTCAAGTGGTTATCGAATGAAATCCGAATGAATCTCGTCTACGAATATGCTATCATTTAAACGGTTAGCAATAGAAGATTTAGTTAATAAAGTTCTATCATATATTATAAAGACAAAAACACATATTTTTTACAATTAAGGAGGTATCCTTGTGACAGCAGCAACAACTTGAGATTAAGAAAATAAAACATCATTCATCGTGTAGAAGAGTTTCTTAATTGTTAAAGCGCTGCAACTACGTAACATTGTGCCCACAGCAATTTTCTGCCAAACACACTGAAGTTACTATACAGCACGCTCATTTTCTCCGTTTTTTGGATTAAAGTTTCACCTTATCTTTTTCTAATCTGATTCCTTAATTACCTATACACTCTTGATAGATCGGACTGATTTTTTTCGCATCTTAATCGTATCTTTGCTGCCAGTGCATTTCTTTTATGATGAATTCTAATTTTTACGCAAAACGTTCTTTGGACTCGTTGGACGTTTTTGTGATGGGAAAAAATCTCTGAAACTTCCAGAGTGCCACTGTTTTATTAGATGCTGTTCAGCTTAAGACTATAATAGCACTTATTCTTGATGAAATTTTACGTGCAATCATGGTGATTCGAAAATAATTAACGTTCAACATTGCTTGGTCGATTTTTAACGGTTTATTTTTCATTCATATCATTGATCTCGGAAATGATAAGTTACAGATGACCTGCTTGCCCTGTTGCAATGGCGAGCTCGACCGGAGAAAGTACAGGAGACTTTGTTGAGAGTACTGCGTCTCGGTGATGGCCTGAGTTGTGAAGAGTTGATTAAGTTCCTACGAGACGTCTTGGATGCCCTGTTTGCTCTATTCTCAACTGAGGATGGAAACAGGTAATGTTATATATTTGCATTTCTTTTATTTATTGTAAAAAATACATAATATTTGCATGTATCAAAACTAACTTGGTACTAACAAAAATGCTTGCTACTGTGATCTTATAAAGGAAATTGGGAACTCTGCTTGAGTAGTCATAAACAGTATTATACTATATTACTATATTGAAAAACGATCTTCTAACGAAACAACAATTAATTTATCATGTTTTGATAATTTGCAACACTATACTTAGAGATTGTGTGCGTCAGCGTTAGGTTGCCCATAAATCACGCAATCTTTGGAATATTTTTGCAAATTATGGTAATTAAGTAATTAAGAATATTTTTAAATAATTGACGTTTTTTTTGTAATCAATATTTATATCTACAATTTCATAAAAAATTTGGCCACCCTTTGAAAATGCGGACTGTATAATTGTTGTTTAATATTTTAACAACGTTGAAACGTTTATTTCATGATGGTAACTTCAGTGTTATGTACATACATAATATTAACTTGGACAAAGTCGCGGGCAAAGCTAGAAATGTTACGAATTGAAATGTGTCAATGAATATGATTCTTCACTGATCACACATTTCAAGTGATGTTGTACGACTTATGTATTTCAACCATGAAGGCTACGTGTGTGTTCCGATAATAAGGGCGTCTGTACACGAATCGCATTTCAAACATCCCTCTTGAGGAATCAAAACCCATCTGTGTAAGTTAAACAATAAAAAATAATTTTATGTAATTGTAAATGTTTTAAATTATGTTTTTGTTTAATAGGACAAATTATTCTAACAATACTAAAAAGCGTATGTAATGTACGTTTGAAAATTATTTATCAAAAACAGCAATATTTTTAATGTATCCGTTAATTGGTATTATGTCTGACCTTTCTGGACACCGGTCACATTTTTCGCCAATAACTCCAGGCAGGCATTCGCACTGACCCGTGGCGTTGCACATGAATCCAACGGAATATCCCTTGTTACAGTTGCATTCTGCGAAAAAATAATTTATTAATCCATCATAGTATTATGGTATAATTATTACATATTACAGTTGAATTCGACATCAAAAACGTAACTATTAGTTGTAGAATTCAAATGTTTAGACCTAAATATTCAATATTCGTTATTATCTATACTTAATGTATAAAGCTGAAGAGTTTGTTTGCTTGAACGCGCTAATCTCAGGAACTACTAATCTGATTGAAAAATTCTTTCAGTGTTAGATAGCCCATATATCGATGTAGGCTATAGGCTATAAATCATCACTCTAAAATTGTATCTATTTTTTTTTACCAAATTTTATACAGACGAAGTCGCGGCTAACAACTTGTACTCGTATATTCAATTCATTTGATTTTGTTCAATTTCGATGATTTTTCACTTTTTGTAAAGGAACTCCGATTTCTCTTTTTCTCTCCATAAATGCCTTCCTCGGACTTTGAAGAATATTAAAAGATTTTCTTATATACCAGTACTTACCTCTAAAATAATAAAGATTAGATTTTTTTTCTCTTTGCATTTTGTATGCTATAAATTATTTTTTAGTGTTCTTGCTACTTACTAATGTATTGATCCATTGTCAAAATTTTTGAATGTTTCATCTATAATTAAGATCGCATGAAGTCAATTATTTAATTCTAAGTTCCAAGATGTATTCGCAAAAATGTGCTTCTTCTTGGTGAATTAAATAAATAAACCGTACCCAAGCCGTGTCATACGTTCCAGCTCTAAAAGTTTAATCTTTGTGTGCCCTATGATGTGCAAACAACTTGAGTGCTATAGACAATCTTATTAGCTCATCAAACAAATTGTCTTTGATTCGAGTATAGATAGATTCTCGTTCTAATAGAGAATGACTTTTTAATACAATTACTTGTGTTAAATTTTTTAGCTTTACACAACTGATAGTATGAATTCTGCGATTAATTGCGGCTTTAATTATGTATTGACTGAATTTGTACCAGACAAATTTAGTCTAAAACTCGTTTTTGTTATTCATATTTAAGAACGTCAAATCAAGGCAGGGAATAGATTTCTTATTTAAACCCATTTTTGTACACTGCAATGACGCGTCTTTCAGAAATATTCTCATATCCAGAGAAATCCAGAAGTAATAAAATAAGGAAACACGTACATTAACAATTTTGTTAATAAGTGTCCATTATTATTCGTAATAAAAGTAGGAATAAAGAAGTTAATTTAGACATGAAAAAAATTACCAAATAATTGTAATATTTTATTTAAATACAACAGTAAAAATATTTCTTCGTACATACAAATATCGTATATTTTGAAAACTTTATCGTAAGCCAGCTGTTAATTTAACTGGTAATTAACAATGATGTTAACAACGCATGTTATACTAATGTTCAAATTAGTTGATAAGCGGTTTACATTAAACTCCCTAACAGCCATTATGGGCAATTCAGTCGCTTATTACTGGAAGTTATTGGATTATAACTATATGTAAAGCATTCATATATTAATTATCGTAATAGGAAGGACACAATCTTATACTAATATATAAAGCAGAAGAGTTTGTTTATATGTTTGTTTGCTTGAACGCGCTAATCTCAGGTACTATTGGTCCGATTTGAAAAATTATTTCAGTGTCAGATAGCCCATTTATCAAGGAAGACTATAGGCTATATATCATCAGTCTTAATTTTATAATTTGCCTTAAATTTTTTTTTGTGATTCAGCACAAAGACCATATTATCAACAGTCTTCTTACCATTAAAGGCTTGCCGTCACAAAACTTAATGCAATGGCGACAAGTGTGCCATGCGAACGTATATTTTCGGCGTGTGGATTATTAATTAATAATAGGAGAACACGACTGGGGTACCGAAAGGTGCAACAACTAATGTTTTTGAACCAAAATAGTTAAATTAGTGTGTATAGAATGTAAATAGAAAAATATAGGGATTAAATTTTGTAAATAGTTATTCTACCTTTGTTTAAAAACTTTCAAATGCGTTAACGAATATTATCACCTAAAAGAATACGTTGATATGCAACGGTATACAGACAGGTAGCACGAATACAATGCACTATGTCTAAGGGAGCCATCTTGTAAATATTGGGCTAAATTAGTGTTTTGTTTCAAGCTAAAATTATTAGAATTGTTGTTTTTTAATTTCTTCGGCTCGTCACCGCGACTGCTTGAAGGAGCCACCGTCAGCAAGTGTTGTAGAATGCAGTTAAAAAGTAGAAGAGTAAATTTAAATTATCATATAAAACGATTGTTACAAATAACACTGCCATCTCGTGGAAACTAGCACTACTAATAATTAACGCCCGGCGGTAAAACATACAGTGTACCACAAATATCACTGTATCTTAACATCACTCTCTATTGTCGAGAAATTAAACTAACTGCTAACGAACTGACGCCTGAGCTACATATACCCCGACATTATAGTTCCATAAAGCAACAATAAAAATGGAAGAAATAAAGGCAATGTTCCTAAAAATCAAAAAAGACTTAGACGAGCAAAAAGAAGAAATGAAAAGATTAAGCGAAGAAATTGCAGATCGAGTGAATCAGAACACAATAGATTTTTTTTCACAAATTGGCTTACAAAATGATTTAATTAATAAAAAAATAGAGCACCAAGATAAACGAATAAGTTTTATAGACAGAGAATTGAGAAAGCGTAGCATTATATTATTTGGACTAAAAGAAGAGGCATGCGACTACTTTAGTTTAGAGAAAAAGGTATTAAACATTATACAAGAATCTATTGGAGTACAAGTTCATGCTCTAGAAATTGAATCTGTACAAAGATTAGGAAAGAAAACTGAAGGAAAATCAAGACCTGTGAAAATGAATTTGACGACCTTAGGGAAAAAAATTTAATTTTAAAAAGTAAACAAAGACTTAAAAATACAAACTGGTATATTCAACAAGATTATTCGAAACTACAACTTCAAGAGAGGATGGAAGAAAGAAAAAGAAAACATATGAACAAAAATGAAGTATACGAAAACCAATCTCATTCAAATCACGAAGAAATACAACAGATTACACAAAATACATCTACAAAAATATACAACGAAAAAAGTGATACAACTGGCAGAAAAAAAAGAGACAGAACCATATCCCCTCCTCAAAACCGACATTATAACCCAGAAAAAACACAACATCTCACGAGAAACAAGCCGTCTTCTATACTACCATACATTAACTCCGAAAAACAAACATCGAACCAATCACACAGCTATACACCAAAACAAAACTCTACCAATAAGGATGATTGACAAAAAAGCGAGAACCCTCTCCCTCTCCCAACACGGTTGGTCACCGCGGGAGAGAAAGACCAACACCCTCCAAGTAAATCAAAAATTGAAAACAAAATTGAAAACAGAAATGAAAACAAACCCAAATTACAAACAATTTACATAGCGACTTTTAATGTAAGATCCTTAAGAACAGATGCTCGTCTTCTAGAATTTGAAAATGCTTTACAAACAATAAATTTTGATATTATAGGACTATCCGAGGTAAGAAGAGAAGGTCAAGGAATTTTGGAGCACAATGATTGCATTTTCTGTTACAGTGGCAAATCGAAAGGCATACACGGAGTAGGATTTTTCATAAACAAACGATTAAAACACAACATAAAACTCTTCGACGGACTTTCAGAGAATATGTTTACTACAAATAGAAATCAACGACCTGCAACTGACCATTCTTCAAGTTTACGCTCCCACATCCGAAGCACTGGATAGCGAAGTTGAACTATTCTACGACCTATTAAATAAAATTATGGACAAAACATACAAAACCTTTTAGTTATCGGCGATTTTAATGCAAAAATCGGTAAATCGGTAAATGACTCTACAGCCCTTGGAAAATATGGATATGGCGCAAGAAATCAAAGAGGTGAAAGGCTATTGCGATTTGCCAACGAAAATAATTTACGAATTATGAACACCTTTTTCAAAAAACACGAAAATCGCAGGTGGACTTGGTTGTCACCAGACCAAAATACCAAAAACGAAATTGACTTTATACTATCGAATTGCCCAAAAAGATTCCAAGATGTGTCGGTTATAAATAAAATTTCTTTCTCCAGCGACCACAGGATGTTAAGAGCCAAAATTATTTGCGGACACCACCTAAAAAAGAGCAGAAACTTCTTCCATAATAACAAAAATCGATTACAAAAATCTCAAGATGAAGAATCCTACAAGAAAAGTATAGAAACGAAAATACCAGAGCTGACTATCCATGAAAATATGCAATCACAAGAAGTTTACGATATAATTGAGGAACTAATAAAGGGAAGTTTGATACTATCACAACGAAATTCAAGAAAATCATCAAACAAATTATCACAAAATACTATAAATTTAATAAACCGGAGACAATTGTTTCAGTCCCAGAGAAATAAAACTTCTACGCAGAAAAAAGAACTATCAAAACTCTACAAAATGACTAGTAAAAGTTTGAGGTATGACTGTCACTCATATAGACTACAAATTATAGAAAAACACATAAAACATAAATAAGTTTAAAAAGAGCATACAAAGAAATAAATACACAAATACCAAGAGTGGATCAGAAATTTTAAAAAAGGCTACGGATTTCTACACTAATTTATATAAAAAGAATGAAAACTGCGATTTCAGTTTACCGTCTTCCAGTAATCAATCAGAAAACTCCATACAAAAATTCAATGAGATAGAGATTCTATCCGAAATAAAACGTCTTAAACCCGAGAAATGTCCTGGATCAGATGATATCCCCAATGAAGCTCTAAAACTTGCTGCTTCTTCGCTGGCAACAACTTTAACACACCTTTTCAATGTGATCTTATCTACCAGAATTGTACCAAAGCAGTGGACGCAGTCCAGTATAATTTTGCTTTACAAAAAAAGGCGACCCCAGCGACATAGGCAACTACCGCCCAATTAGTCTGTTATCATGCATATACAAGCTTTTCTCAACATGCTTGTTAAGAAGAATCGATAAACACTTAGATGAAAACCAACCGTGTGAACAGGCAGGGTTCAGTAAGGGATTTTTAACAACCGATCACATCCAGTCTGTGGAACAATTGATAGAAAAACATAGAATATAGAAGAACCCTTTACCTGGCCTTCATTGATTACAAGAAAGCTTTTGACACAATTTCACACACAGCAATATGGAAGGCTCTTATCAGCTGCAAAATAGACCCGATTTACATAGAAATACTTAAAAATATCTACGACAGAAGTACAAGCAACATTAAACTGGAAAAGTCCTTTAAAGAGGTGACAGCTAAATGCTGAAAGTTCGCCACCATTTGCTAATTAACAAAACGTGGTGAAATAATTGTGTATTATGTTTCTAAAATAAAGCAGGTCAAGCCTAAATACTCGTATGTCTATTATTGCTCATACCAGTAACAATAACAGCATTACAATCTACTCCAGGATACAAAACACGATGTCACCAAAATTAAACCTATTGTTGCAAGAATCCGATGAGTGAAACCATTCGTTCTTTTGCGACATGCGAAAGCGTGACACCGACAGTAAGCGAAAACAATGCTAACAAAACGTTACTCGCTTCTGAGAGATGATATCCATTAGGGACAGCTTCTGATACAATACGTGCTATATGCATATACGTATACCTCACACCTTTTGTCCTTTTACAGTATTGTGCCACGACTTTAGAAAATTAGTTATTTTTGTTCAAGGAGATTATATGTGATTATAGTTTTTAATAAAAAAATGTTAAATTATTTTTTAGGTATTCTTTATTGTTCTATTTTCCCTCCTACATTGTAGTGAGTGCGACGTTAGCCCAGCTAAGACACTTTTGAACTATTGAGAGTCATTTATTTAAAACGAAAGGTCATTCGTACCGCGCAATATTAAAAATCGCGGCGATATTTGTGCAAGGAGGTGCGCATAGTTTAGAGTTAGCAGATATTTTCTAAGAATAGACTTTTCAATAGGGTTGGATTAATGAAATCTAAGGGCTGTCGCAATTTTACGCAGACGAAGTCCCGGGAAACAGCTAGTAGCTCATATAAACCTCCTATTAATTTGTGAAGAGTTTTCTAATTTTAAGGTACGTAAAGCTGTGGAAGATTTTCTAAGATGTTGCTTCTGTAAGTTTATTCAATATTAATTCGACTCAAAGCAATTGGGACAGCAATATAAAACGCCAAAATAGAATATAAACAAAGTAACAATTTTTGATGAAAAAAAAATACTGCATCAGGTATAATATAATAATATTATATATGATGCAGTATTTTTTTTATATTAATCAGAAGTATAAAATATAAAAAGAAGGAATTTCTTCGATGAATAAAATTAGATAAAAACCATTTATAATTATTATCACATTGGTCCAATATTCTTAATTTTATTTATTTATTTATTTTATTTAAAACTTATTGCACACAATAAAGAAACACAATAATAACAAACAATAATTTAAAACTAATTAAGGTGCGCAAAAAACGAACACTGGCACTTCAGGAGTCCTAATAGAATTGAAAATGAATCGTCAGAGGTGTCGGTAATGGTGACATCGAAGTCAAAGTCAACGGCTATGAAGCGGTTTTTTCCCATCTAGAACCTTCACGTAATACTTTACCAAGTTGTATTAAAATTTATAGCTTTAATAAGATTTCTTTTAATTTGACAGTCACTGCAATTTCTTTTTGTGACGTGTTTATTAATTTACAGATTTCAGATTATTTCCTATATTCGTGCTGCGAGATCTAAAAGCTCCTTGCTAAATTTTATGATTCTAGATAAACGGGAAGTACCCAATAGGTTTTGTTTCCCTTTGCGAATGTATGGGAAATTTGACATAAACGGCCATATCTTTTGATTACGTTCACTTTTTTCTTAACTTAGAAATTGAGAATATTAGGCATATTTAAAAAGTATTCCTGGTCATTATATGGTTTTAAAAATCCCAAATTCTTCCGGGCTTTGTTAAGATACAGACGAGGTATCCTCGTAAACGTTTCAAGTACAAAGCAGGTTTTATTTCGGACATTTTATTGATTTTTTAACACATTTTATTAATGAAATAATAATAGTATAATGTGTCGTTCATACATAAATATTAAAATCAAATAGATAACAGAAATCAAAGAGTAGACAACCATTAATTTATTTTAATTCCATATAAAGTTTTAAAGAAAAATAAAGCCCCTAACATCATTACCAACAACGCGGGTGATTGTTTATTCTGACTAATATGACCTAGCCAAGTAAGGTAAAGATGGAAAAACCATTGAATACCACATTATGGGTCCACAGGTTTTGTCCATCCGTCTTCATATACTTGGGGTTAGTGGTCCCAGCAATATGGCTACTGGAACTGCACAAGGTGGACATACGGCTTCAGAAGAAGTCCAACATAACGGATATAGAGGTAATATAGCTTGGTAACATAATAATTATTCTGTGCATCAATTGTAATATATCTCCCTCGCATTCTTCTTTATTAAAAGCATTCACGTAATTACGCATTTTATTAAATGTAACTTTTAATTCCTTTCTTAAATATATCACGATATCAGGAAGAATTAGAGCACCGCCGCTGCATAAACTTCTCTTTTCTAGGAATCTAAGTCAGGTCGCTAATTTCTAAGAGATCTTTTGGCAACCAGCAGGACATCATCTCTTACTATTGCTATGTACGAAAAGACCCGGCTGATTTTCTTAAAAATCAACAATTCACTTTACTTCTCTATTAAATATTTGAAAAAAAAATACCTCAATTTTTGTCAACTTTTCTGTCGCTCTGATTGTCTACGGTAGTGATTTAAAAAAAATCAACAATTCACTTTACTGTTAAATATTTCAATAATAAACTTAATTTTTCATTTTCTTTTCTATCGCTCTGATTGTCTACGGTAGCGATTTTCTTAAAAATCAACCATTCACTCTACTTCACTGCGAATATTTAAAAAAAACTCCATTGTTCGTTTACTTTTCTGTCGCTCTGGTTGTCTATAGTCGACATTTTCTTAAAAATCAATAATTCACTTTACTTCGCTGTTCAATTTTCGGTTAAAAAATGTAAATATCTACGATATTATCGGCAGATGCATTTGTTATTCGATATGAAATTCATTGGACTATAAAATGTACCAGAGATCGCCTGCTAGTCAAAATTCAACCAGAAATGTTTAAAGTTATTCTTAATACAGCGAAGTCTGTTCAATTTCATAATTAACAAAATAAATTATTATTTTGTCACGAATATGCTTTCAGAAGAATTAGAAGATTCCAGGTTCGAATCCTGGCTGGGACGCCATGTCACAACTTGGCCGATTGAAACGATTTCTTTGTTTGTTGAACCCTTAATTAGGTCTCTCTTAACCTAACAGTAACATGTTTATATAGAGGGAGGCCCCACTACTACTACACACCATCTTATAGTAAATTATATACATGTGTGTATAATTGGTTCGGCACTGGTGTGCATGTGGTTTAATTTTAATGATTTAATATATTATAATTCTTTAACATAAAACGTGAGGCACGTTGAGCCTAAAGTGCAAATAGAGAAATGGCTATTTCGTTTTGTTACCCACATAAACCTATAGATATTTTTAGACGGATTACTTAGAAACTCATCAGGTATTATTTCCTTTCAATAAATTTCAGTCACGTATTTTTTTTTAAATTTTTATGTGTACAGTAAGTTACTGTTAGAATTTATAATTGAGAACGAAATATTAATCATTTATTCTTTGGGTTTTTAAATCCTTTCTATAATTATTTTTCTACGATAAACCAGAGACGGGGACGGGAACGAAACCGGGAAAGGAAAAGGAAACGGAAACGGCGATAATATTATAGGATAATAGAATGTAGTAAAGAGTAAGTAAGTCAACGTTCGAGCAGAACAAAGTCTGCCAGACTAAAATTTAAATGGATTTATAAAAACGCTCAATTACCAGGTAAAAGTTTGTTTTTCGCTGAAATATTTACATTTTGATAATACGAAGTAGTTTCTGAAAATTGTCAACGAGCCTATTGTATTAGTAAGGTCTAAAGTGGTCTCTTGTTCTCATAAAATTATGTGCGTTGCTGTATTCATACCGCACACCGCAACGTTGCGCGTTAAAATCACGGAAACGGGCCTTTACGAATACGACTTTACCTTCCTGAATGATATTTCTTTTCTTTAAAAATAGAATCACACGAACTCTCCTCGTTCTTGCCACAGATGCCACATTTTCAAAACGTCCTTCTCATTTTATGCATGTAATAAGAGAAGAAAACCGAATTTTAATTGATTTTAATATTGACATGTGTCATTACAAACTGATTCCACAGAGAAATTGTGCGAGGCAAAAAGTGTCTCGAAAAGCGCACAGTTGTGGACTTTAGGACATCGAGATAATGAGGGTGGAATTTTAAATTTTGACGGGATGTTCTATGGTGAAATTGTAAGTATTAATATATAGATATAATTAGGCTGTAACACCTATTACAACTATGTTAATGGTAACAATAAACAAATATGTTTAGCGCCAGTTTCGTGCTAAAGCGTTAAACTCAACGAGCGGTCGCCAGTAATCAATTTTGGTCAGACAATATTGGGGTTTAATTAACTGTATCGCACTTGCACCGATGTGCTCGTGAATACAGACCGCTACAGTAAATTTTGTTACTTGTCCTTGTAATGGCATTTACGACGGCTTTTATAATCTATGAGCTTCGTTGTACGGTATTAGACAAACAAATGAATACATAAAGCAAATTTACAAAGAAATTCTTCAACTTTTTCTTCCTTTTAATTTCAGTGAGACAATATTGGGGTTTAATTAACTGTATCGCACTTGCACCAATGTGCTCGTGAATACAGACTGCTACAGTAAATTTTGTTACTTGTCCTTGTAATGGCATTTACGACGGCTTTTATAATCTATGAGCTTCGTTGTACGATATTAGAGAAGCAAATTAATATAGAAAGCAAATTTACAAAGATACTCTTCAACTTTTTCTTCCATTTAATTTCAGTCAGACAATATTAGGGTTTAATTAACTGTATCGCACTTGCACCGATGTGCTCGTGAATACAGACCGCTACAGTAAATTTTGTTACTTGTCCTTGTAATGGCATTTACGACGGCTTTTATAATCTATGAGCTTCGTTGTACGGTATTAGAGAAGCAAATTAATATAGAAAGCAAATTTACAAAGATATTCTTCAACTTTTTCTTCCATTTAATTTCAGCCAGACAATATTGGGGTTTAATTAACTGTATCGCACTTGCACCGATGTGCTCGTGAATACAGACCGCTACAGTAAATTTTGTTACTTTTCCTTATAATGGCATTTACTCTTTGGCATCTCGGAAATTACTGGTTCTAATTGAAAAATTATTTCAGTGTTGAATAGACCATTAATCGAGGAAGGCCATATAACATAGGGCTAAGATTTAACATATATTTTTTACCTAATTCTACGCCGACGAACTCGCGGGCGCAGGTAGTTGTATGTATAGGTTTAAAATTTTAGAATAAAACAACAACTATGAAAGGCGTACAAGAAATTAATATTGCTTTATGCCGGTACCAGACATAGCTCAAAGCGTTTGTATGTGTCTGTCCTTGAAGACTACAAAATTCTACAGAACTTTGCGCACCTACGCAAAGTCCCCTCCCACATACTATCCTACATGGTCATTAAAATCAAGCTATGTCTGGCGTCGGCATTAGAAACACGTTCTTAAAAAAATAATTTCCTAAAAATAACTTTAGATTAAAACTTGCAAAGGGTAAATAAAATGTATGTGTATCAAAAGCCAGCAATAAATAAAAGCTTCGAGCCTATATCGACAAAACTGAACTATTTTAAGCTTACAAAACGACGCAGTGCTCAACGTTTTACGAAGCAAACATTTCGATTTTAAAAGCACTCAACTCCTTTGCTCCTGAAACCAATACTGTGTTACGAGGAGCTTTGTATTGCACTAGTTTTTGGTAAAAGTTATATTTATGAATTTTGCTTCTCGGCCTACATTTTGCAATTCTTTTAGAGTCCAGTTCTTCAACGGTTAAATCGCTCTTAACTCAAGTTATGTAATTGATATTTGTTAACGAATGTTATCACTACACGATTAAACACACTTGATATACTTTATTCCATTAATACACACACAGACAACTTAATGTCTGTGTTATAGGTAGCATACGCCTGTTATGCATAAATATATATATTTTAATATATAAATACATACATATAGATAATACACACAGACTCGAGGCGGGAATCAAACCAAAAAACCCACGGAGCGGAAGGCAGGGTCGTTACTAACTGCACCAACGGGCCAGCCAAATATACTTAAATATTTATTTATTATTATTTTAATATTTAACACATACACTTTTGGCACCATTGCAGAGGAGATCGTAACTTAATCAGTGCCCGGCATTTGAGTTGATCGCTAGGCTAAGTTGCTCGTACTGCGGCCGGGTGAAAGATGGGTGGCCAACTCTTAACACAAGTTTTCGAATATCCTATCCCCTCCTTGTTTCGAAAGGGACGTAAAACACTAGTTTCCGAGTAATGTCATTCAATGATATTACTCGCGAGATTGTCCACATCCTCTGCCAAAAAGCAGACCCTGGTATTAGATTTGTATAACGTTAGAAAGAAGACGGCTTTCAGTACTTTTGCACTAGTTAACACTTTTAGCATCGTCTATAACCGATGCTTTACCATAATTGACATTATTTTTTTAAATAACAAGGGGTAAACGGGCTGGCAGCTAAGTCACTATCGACAACTGCACTACCAGAAGGTTAATATGCGTTGTTGGCTATTATATTATATTTATTACAAAATACTATGTTATAATTATTTGAAAGATAATTTAAATTATAAAAGTAGATGTATTGACTATGGGATATAATGACTTATCTTCAGTAAGAGACTCATTATAATCTGCGTTAAATGTCTAACATATGCCAACATGACAATCATAATTTAATGTCGGAACCAAAAATAGTTCAGTGTTTGTACATTTTTGTCCTTGAAGACTACAAAGTTCTACAAAACTTTGCGCAGTTACACAAAGTCCTGGCTACACTAATGATCATTGCAATGATTATTCAAATGAAACTATGCCTGACTCCGGCATTATACGAATGTTAGTGGCCGGTCATAATGACGGCATTATAGACATATCGTGATAGTACAGCTACCTTGATTGATAACAGTCTGAAGAATTTCCAGTAGTGTTTCCTATGGCGAAAATAAAGCGGAAGGGAGTTCCTATTAAACGAATGTGTTAAATACAACCTTACTCCTTAGGTCCTTGACAGTTATAAAGACAAACTTCAACCAAGTACTAACATGGCAAGATTAACGTTAAAAATATATCCAAAGATCAAGGCGATGTTTCTAGAATATTCAACCACTTATATGTCACTGCTCGTGTTTATATAATTTAAAATGTTTTCACAAAACACTTTTCAAACATACGTAGCGTAATAAAAAGGGAAACCCATCGAATAACGGCAAGGAAATAAAACGGCATGTTTGCATGACGGCAAACTGAATATCATTAAACTTGTAAAATGGACGAGAGGATGACGTTTTGCAAAGAGAATATAATTTTTTGGGGTATGTAGGTTAGGTAGTTTTATTATTATTTCCAGCTCTACCAGTTCTGTATCGATATTTTTCTGCTAGAAGAAGCGGTTTGTCTAGAAAGAATAAGCTTTTTTTAAAAGGAATATCTAAAGCCTCACTAGTCGGATTATATTACAATTTGGTTTGGCATGATAGGGAATGTTACTATCTAGTGTTGCCCCGGTCTACTACCAAGGTCCACTTTTGTTGAGGATGTGACTGAGGGGCTTGTTGACATGACCAACTGCCGTCTGACGTCATCCCTTTTATTTCAATTTACATGTTTGTAACGCTCTACTGTGAAGTTGGGAATTTTGGGTTACAACAATTTACGTGGAAAGGCGTATCGTAAATGTCCTGTCAAATATAAATGTTACCATATACTTAATATAAATATATGTCGAGTTCGAGTCCAATTTATGTACTACTAGCGGATCCAGCAGTCTTCTGCTTGAACATTTTGACTTACTCTGTTCTTACTACATCTTTGATCTTGATATTGAATATCAATCAAACACAGATATCAAGATTTAGCGCCCGACCGTTCTTATGCAGTTTAAAGGTCCCATATCATCTAAGATATTCTTTTTAATGATATGCTGTAAAAAACAATTTTGATTTGCATAAATTGTAGAACTCCGCATTATATTATTTGGAATTATCTGGTATGGTTTAGCCAACGCTCGCAATTTAAGCACAGATAAATACGTTTCATACAATATCACAAACAAATCGTAGAAACTATCTACTTTTATTTTTTATAAGAGATATGTATTATAGACATAAGCCTTTCCCTCGAATCAGTCAGTTTATTGGTAAAAACCGCATTAAAACCGCTTCGTAGTTGAAAAGACCTACGCGTACAAGGGCGGGAAACAACGTCATTTTGTACAATGTAATTGCCCGTAGCCTTGTCCTGACTGAACAAGCAGCCGTGCGAGGAAGACTCTGATGTTTATCGTGCAACATTTTTGTTTGGAGCACGTGCATTTTCCTCGGACGAGGTACGTCCTGACTAACCGAGGTACGTCCTTGTGGGACTGCATCGCGAGGCTGCTCGTTCAATCAGGACACGACTAATAATGATAATCATGATGTTAATTTCATCTAGATCTGTGGCAATTTTTTTTAGCACCTAATTCTATGGAGTAGTAAAGAGTTAAAGTTGTTTAGTATTGATTGTTTTTCTACTTTAATTTTTTTCTTTCTTAATTTTTAGCCGAAATTCGATGACATAAAACAAATGCCACCAGTTTCTATCCACACTACGTAGATGGCTGATGGTGTACTGTTTTAAAATTTTATAACATAAATTCAATTTTATTACATTTTATTTTTATCATATTTCTTTAGTATTAATACCTATTATTAGTATAGTCCTTATATTATAAATTTTAAAGTAAAATATTGTCATATTATAATATGCATGGCAAAATCGTGATAACGCATAAGTAGTTTTATGTATGGGATTGACGAGATCGTTAGTTAGAAAGTATTATTCATTTTCATTTTCATTTTTCTGTGTTTTTATCTATCACGTAATGTCCAGCTGATCTGATTTGACGTAGATATTTGGCTGGGTGACAAGTGACGATTTTGACATTTCATTTGATTGTCATACATAAAAAAAGTCTCTTAAAATTAAGGTAAAGGAAATGTTGCGTACTTGCGTAATTATAAAAAAATAGAAGTTATTCCAAAAATATATGATTCATGGCAATCATTCGGATCGTATTTTAAAAATAAAGTGGTATATTAAGAATGGAATCTTCAATTTGTTTTGTAATGCAAATCTTTAAATAAACATTAAAAGAGGACTCCTTGTGAAAGTAAAGAAAATTATTGTTATAGATGGCTACGAAATCAATAGCAAGTGCGACAGTGAGAGCAGTGAAAAAGCGTATACTGCCATCTCGAGCGGCTCTAATTTTAACCCCTTCAGCTGTTCAGAAAGTTAGAGAAATTATGTCTAAAGAAGAGGCTAAAGGTTTTATTGGATTAAAGGTTGGCGTACGACAAAGGGGTTGTAATGGACTTTCCTATACATTAGATTATGCCACTGTAAAAGGCAAACTTGACGAAGAGGTGAAGCAAGATGGTGTTACCATAATTATTGATAAAAAGGCGCAGTTAACATTGCTAGGTATGTTCACGTATAGTGTACCTCATTTATGTTATTTAACAGTCTCTATTCTTAATATTGACCTTGTTTGTATTTTTACTGATGTTTTTTTGTACATTTGCTACTCGTAATACTATACTAGAGTATGCATATAAAAATTAGTTTTTACAAACGAAAAATAATATCCAATAAATATAATAGTTTTCTTTAAAATCATTTTACCATAAACACATATAAAAACGATCATTGTTCTACAACTGTGACAAAATGTACTACTAACTGCTTTTCGTAACTATTGTCGCGATAGGATGATTAATTGATAATAGAGCTAATATGGCCCTATCGAAAAACTTAGATATGGGACATGTTCATACAGAATGTCTACTAATTATAAACCACCTCCATGTAAAATTTCGACTTTGTATGCCCTGCTATTTTAGAGATTTTGTGGCAGGTAACCTTCTGCTTTTATATATATAGATTTCTAGACATTGGCTTTTCTAGAAATATCAAAAGCTCTTTATTACCAAGCCAGCCTATATACCAGCCTACTGTAATATACATTTCATTAGTATGGAGGTTTGTGATTCTCCTGTCCTTTTGTTATTTCGTAACAAATGACAAAAGGACAGGAGAATTTATATTATATTCTTTAAAGTATTTAATTGAGATGCATACATAATTTTACAGTTATTTGCAACTTTCTTATTTTTTAATGGATATACAATCATGAGGTTACTGTTTAGAAAAAAAAGAATACAGCTGCACTAGTAGGCCAGGCAGTGGCCTTCCCTATAACGTTAGCAGAGAAAGGTTTTAGTGGCCACTTAAGTACACTTAAACATACACCTGTGTCACCTTTCTAGGGCATTATATGGTCCCTTCCTTTGCAACACAATGGACCTGCCACCCACACAGTAAATCTATGGAATGCTAAGAATTTTTCTCTCTATTGCAGGAACTGAAATGGACTATGTTGAAGATAAACTTACAGCAGAATTTGTATTCAACAATCCTAATATAAAAGGCACATGCGGCTGTGGAGAATCTTTTAGCATATAATTATTAAGAAATATAATAAATAGATTATTTTAAGTTGCCTTTTTACATGTAAAGTGAAAAAAGTACATAATAGGCAAGCATTTTACACCCTACAAAGCATCAACACATATGCATTGATCCAGTGATCCAGTGTAATAGCACTCAAGTGCATGCCTGTCTGGAATAAAAAAGAATTAGTTAACTGTAGTCAGTTTACGAACAATAATTCTACATGATAATGCTGAACAATCAGGCCAATATTGTGTGATCCATGCTCTTGCTTCCACGCTCAATTCAGGTTGAATGTGACACTGAGTCATGCTTTTTAAGTGCATGCGTTCATAGATTTATATGTTGCTATTACTTCAAAAAAAAAAATGTTAGGCTGTTTGCTTTCAATTCATCAGGATATTTATTCTTTTCATAGAAATGTATTAAGGCAGTATTGTATATAGATGTGTTCCTTTATGTTTTTAATAGTAAAATATTATGTATAGGTAGTGATAAAAATGAATCTAGTGATGAGCCATGTATTTTACTTCGGCTTTACCAAATAATTATATTTTGCTTAATAGAATAAAATATTCTGTTATAATGAATTAAAGCTCTTTCTTTTCCATCAACTAATATTTATTCCTTGAAATATTAACACTGCCAAAGCACTTTAAAATAGTACAATTCCAAGAGTTCTAAACACTTAGTTTTTTTTTATTTTTGGGAATAAGAATTGCAATGATTGAAAATTTTTTGGAGGTATTCATTTTTATTATGTTTTAAGTAACCTAAATAATAGTAAACAGGAAATCTCAAATAGCTCAATGAGTTATTTTGATTAAAACGGAGCAAAATCTAATCGATCATATCTTAGTATTAATCTCACCAAAATCAAAAATAGAAAAGTTTAAACAACCTTGCAAATGCATAAATTAACCTTTCGCTTTATAAGACCGTTAGACCACCCGCAGGCCGCAATCTATAAAAAAAATGACAAGTATTCAAATTTCAAGTAGGGAAACAAGGGTATTAGAGCCTAGAGTACCTCTCCGAAGGATGTTGGATATACATCGATGTTCACTGATGTATCGATGTATTTTGTACGAAGCATCAAATAAATATTTCGTTCATTAATAAGTAAACTAAATGAATAAAGTTTTTCTAGGAACTGCAGCTTAATGTGTTCAAATCATCACTTCCAAATATATAACTACTAACCTTTCCTGCTGATTAAGTGCAGAATTTTTTACGTATATAAGTAACAGGTAATACCAACATCATTATCTATTTTTGGATGTACAATTATAATCTAACATTACAAATTGACGTACAAAATATATCGTTTTTGAAAAGGTTTTCGATATATTGGATAAAAATTAAAACAAAAAGTATCTATATTTTTTCACTACCGATGTAAATAATAACTAGGGACTTTTATTTACTTCATATAGAGTATATATCGCTATTATTTCCTAAAGCTTAGGCTTGAATAGTAAGAAGAATTGACTAATTACTTATAGAAGAATTGACTGGAATTAATGATTTTATCGATGCATCGAAAACATCATTGTTTCAATTTGATGTATCGCAAAACATCGATGCTACCTTTTCGATGCCCTAAACTTTTATCTCAGATTAACAGCTATTCAGAAAAGATATTCTATTACTCTGTGGTATCAAAAATATTTCATTCCGCACAGAAGTATTTAGTGTTAATATAATTTACACAATTAATTTACAGTACTTTAAATTAACTTGGTTTGGTAATAGTTATTTTAAATTCTTTACATATATATTTTTTTACTTATATCTTTTTAATTTATTCATAGACATGAATTTTTTTCTAGCGTTTCTTGAGAAACAAGTTTTTACAAGATTGGACTCAACGGGAAGTAGGAACGTAGCTGAACACGTTACGAACAAAACATTATCTCCGTCTCACTTACGCAAATAACATGGAGGTGCTGCCGTAATATGGTGTGTTTGTCTTTGTTTACGTGTCGAATTCTCAAAGCGAAATCTTTACATTATCGTGAAGTATCTATAATTACAGTCTATGGAATTTCTTCTAAAATATAGTTGGTTACAATTTTTAATAAAGATTTAGTGTTTTGCGTATTCCTTGAGATGAATAACGGAGACGTTGGAGGGTCTAGGGGAAGAGGCCGTGGCTGGCATAATCCAGAAAACAAACCTCGTGAGCTTCGTCGTCCAAAATCAGTTGCTGATGATAAAGGTACTTTTTATAAATTCTGATAAACTTTTTATAAATTTTATAGCATGAAATTAAATTCTAATACGACATCCCTCTTCAATAGTAAAAAGCGAACATCAAATCTTCAGGTGAAAGTTACAAAAATTTTATTTGTGATGACGTCGGCGTGGTTTGACAGAATGCAACCGGCCGTACCATGCCGTGCCGTTAATTGATGGATTGAATCACTCAACTCAGTTTTTATATTCATTCGAAACGTACATGAGTGAAATTGATGAATATTTGTACCTCAAATATTGGTTCAATTTTTTTTATAAATGCTTTCTAATATTTTCAACAGGTGAAACTGTTAAATCAAATCTATCAGCAGATGCGAAAGAGTGGTATCCACCAAATTATGTGCCCCAAACACCAGTTATATACAACCAAGAACCATTAAGAGTTCCCAGATTTTCTGTTCAAGACAGAATTCGACAGGCGCAAGATCAAAACCCATATAATTTTGAGGATATGTCATATTCTCTAGAAGGAAATGAGAAGGTCTATCTACAAGTACGTTTATACACACATTTTTTGTGTTCCATTTTTAGTTTGTTTTGATGAAAAGTAACCATATTATAATGTTCAACAGGAGAATATAGCAAACCTGATTACGGTAATGTGCGAGATAACATTTGACCCGGGTAAATTTGACACCCTTTGCGGGCCATTGGTGGACTCATTTGTTTTAACTCTGAATGATGTCAACTACACCAGGCCTCTTGTTGAGGCAATTGTGAACCAGGTAAACTTAATTCAAATTTTATTAATTTAAATTAGAGTTTGCACCTTGTTAACATAATTAACTGTATTAATTCCAACATAAAGTATTTTTAAGTATATTTAATACAGTTAATAGAACTAATTAAGTTCATCAAGAAAACATAAAAAAATTAACATCACATAAATGTAGCTTACAATCCTTTATGTAGGAGCCAACAATTTATTTAAAGAAATAAAAATCTCTGTCTATTAATGTACAATATAACACCATTTTTAAGAAGTGTACTAATTTGTTAAGTATTATGACATATTCTTTGTCTTCAGTCAATTGGTGAACCCAACTTTCGTTACAACGGTGCCAGACTATGTTCAATGTACGATTCTGTAGCATCACCTGAAGAGTCCACATTTAGAACGTGTCTACTTGAGCGCTGTTCTGCTGAGGAGAATAAAATTATATCAGGCATTGAGACCTCAGAAGAAAATATGCGAGGCTTTGCAATGTTCTTAGCTGAAATTTACACTCAACTGGAAGATAGCCAGGTATTATTACATGAAATAATATCAAAATAATGTATATTTTTACTCTTTATAATTTTTTAAGATGAACCATTAAGTTTTTAATTTAATAAAAGTTTTTTCTTATTTAATTTAAAAAATTATATAAATTTGTCAAATTTATAACTTTTGGATCATATTAGTAGTTGTGCTTGATGGTACTTAAAATTATTTTTCTTTAAAGATTGAGGGTAAAAATGTTACTTTTCTAAATAATTATTAGATATATCTAAGTAATTATTTTAATGTATCTAAGTAATTATTTTACTCTAAATAATGATATAGTTTGTTGTTAATTTTAGGGTGGAAGGATAAGATCTTTAGGGGAAAGCCTCTGCAAAGTTTTGTTACACCTCCTAG